>VZTR01012069.1:161247-223469 GCA_013400775.1 Chaetops frenatus
TTTCCGGTCTTGCTTAAAAAAAAAAAAAAAATATATATATATATATATATATATATTTAAACCGTATAAACAGCTAACAAACCCTACAGATAGCTAATAAACCCTGCAGCTGCTTGATAAATCCTACAGAGAGCTAACAGGCATCACAACTGCTGCCCATTGATCGCAGGAGGAGTCAGCACCTGGCGATCCTGATGCTTTGCTACGCAGCTTGAAGAGCTCCTTGCTCTCTGGAACTTCAATGCCCACAGCAAAGCTGTAGGAAAAATGCTGCCTCTCCCAGAGGCCAGGGCTGCTGCTCAGATTCCTGCTGCTGATGGTGGGGAATCTGCAGCTGAGGAGAGAGTGTTTGTAGTCAATGACCCTGCTATTAATTGATCCAAGTGCTAGTGTGCTGACCTTCAGGCACGCACTCGTCCGTGCAGCCTGACTTTTACCCTGCGCTGGCTGTGGGATTCCTGGAGGGAAGATGTTGAGGAAAATTCCTGGGAGTTGATGTTTATTGACGTTTGCTGTGAAATATCACAAAACCAGTGTTTGATCGACACATTTTGATAGATCTTGAATTAAAATTAAGTACCACACTTAAAAATGCAGTGTTTTGCTTGTTTTCATATCCTAGTAAGCAGAGTTATATTTATTAAATATATTTTTGGGGTTGTAGGCCCAATTTGCCATTCAGAATCCTGCCATATTAACTGGTATTAACTGGTATTACCTGGTATAACTGGTAGAACTTTGTGTGCAGACAGTTCATAGAAGCTGTGTGGAACAAATCTGTGTGGAACTGTGCAGAACAGTATTTAATCTTAAAAAAATAAGTGCAAAACATTTGCTAATATAGTAGCAGTGGTACCTAAACTAATCTAAACGCTTGCAATGCAAGATGACACTATAAGCCTTATGTGTATGATACACCATCACCACATTTTAAAAGATGAGCTGCTTCTCAAGAGAAGGCAAGTTTCTACCAACCAAAAAAAAATCATAGAATTATTAAATAGTATGAGTTGGAAGGAACCTTTAAAGGTCATCTAGTCCAGATGGAACTTAAAGGCCGTCTAGACCCTGCCATGGAGAGGGTCATCTTCATCTAGATCAGGTTGCTCAGAACCCCATCCAACCTGACCTTGAATGTTTTCAGGGATGGGACATTTACCATCTCTCTGCGCAACCTGTTCCAGTGTTTTACCACCCTCATTGTTAAAAACAGGTTGAGTGGTGACTATGCCGAGGAAAAAAATCCCAGTACTTGTTTTTTAAATGCAGATAATTTTATTACTTCCCTACTCAAATCAAACAAAGCAAAACAAGTCAACGATTAAATTTGCAAGATGATCAATTGATCAGTACATTTTTATTATATTAAATTTAACAACCAGATAATGTCTTTCAAAACATGCCAAAATTTCCTGATTTCAGTACATCACCATTATTAAAACACTATGACTCATAGAAGCCTTTTCTATATTTCTTTCTTCTGAATTTGTAGAAACTGTCTCAAGTCTTTATCTGTCTAAAAATCTCTACAATCAAGTTTAATTTTATTTGTTGATATATGCTACACTTTTAATATCAGTTTAAGAATCTTAATTTTCCTACTAATCAGCCCTGAATGGTCTAAAGAGGCATTCCTACCATCTAGTTCATGCAGTACAGAGCACATTGTGTAGAGCAGTCAAGCCTTTCTTTATTGGAGATATCACCAGACAGTGATTCAGGTCACTGCAGCTAAAAATATACAGTGTGAATCTCTTGCTGGAGGTCTTAGAAATATTCAGGCTTAAGTTGTAAATTAGTTTTCTTCCAAAGGGCCTTTTCTATCACCAGCATTTGGTTCACAGTTCAGGAAGGAATTGCCTTTACACCCTCAAGCACAGGTAACAGCACTGAAAAGTGACAGAACACATATGGATGACTAAAGCAAATCCTCTTGGCTGTTGCAGCTGCTCTTGAGTACATGTATGCCTGGAAATACTTGTTGTTCTATTGAACGTGAATCCTTTGTCTCAATTGTATTAGCAAATCAAATGTCATTTGAATGATGTGAATATTACTTCAAATGCCTCATTTCTTTTTAAAGGCATAATTTTAAACATTAAATTTCTTTTCATCTCTTTCTGTTGTGTTTCTGGTTCGGCCATGCCTGCAAGATCCTCCTGAAACAGATAAGATGTAATTTCATATGCTCTATAAATTGATTATGAGATCAGAACACAACCTAAAGCCATTGGCAAAAATCTAATGAACCTCCAAGAGAAGCCATCAGTTTTTAAATATTATGTAAGCTGGTATTAAAAGGCATTGATCTCAGTAGAGATGCCTCTGGGTCTCTCCTTTTCTGAAAATGCTAGGGCCTTTGTAATCTTAGCCATTTGCTTTCTGCCTCCCTGATGTTCCTTAGCTATTTTATTTTGTTTTCCTTTATTGCCTGTCCTGTATTTGAAAAGATCATGACATAATAATCCATCATGTCTAAAGTTAACTACAGGTTTGTGAAAATCCAAATATGTTAAATCTGCTGGCTCTGTCTATACCAACAGTTATTTCATTAAATACTATGATTTTTCTGAGATGATTTACCTTCCACAAATCCGTGATGACTCATGCTTATTAAATTGTTCTCTTCCAAACTGAGTGAATATTTAAGATAGCCAAAAATAGCATCTCAAAAGTTCTGTTACCATTGGATCAGGCTTTGACACACTTAAACTGACTGCTAAGTATCTTCCTTCACTAAATTCCAGTGGGGATTTCTTTTTCAAAGTAAGTTATTATTAAGCCTGCATAAAGGTGGCAGAATCTTTCTCATGGATGTTTTTCTTAAGATTCACTATGGTGCTAATCACTACAATTTCTGAAACTGATCCATTTATGATCTAAGTTACTTTTCTTTCTTCTCAGCTGGTGAGACATTTTTAAATGCTTATTCATGATATTTGAAAAGTCTAGCTATCTAAGACGTATTATTTTCTGTTCACAAAGACAAGGCATTAGAGATGCTTTTCTACTTATCTACGGAGGGTAGAAAAAAAACTTTAAAGCACTGGGGAGACTAACTGTAAGAAACTGCTGAAGCACTTTGAAGAGTATTTATTTTACCATCTCCCTTGATGAGGACAAAATGTACCTGTTTTTAAAACTGCATTTATTTTAGCATGACTATCCTAAGCTATCTTCTTTTTTTTTTTATAAAAACCCCGCTGTTTCTTAGTTTTAATTTATTTTACTTGCCACAAACTTTTTAGATGTGTTTCATATGCTGTCCAGGTTAGGGAAAGGTTAGCAGTGCATGTGAAATCATTGCAAGACTTTTATCACTGTTGTTGTTAAGGTCTTTTTATACAGTGTTTGCTTCTTCAACTTCTCTGCTGGATAAGTTAAGGACTCTTATTTAGTGCAGCCAGTTTTATGTAAGCTGTAGAAGAACAAGAAGGCAGAGCTGGAGTGCAAAGTGAGACATCCTCTGCTAGTCTCCAAGACAATGAAAATTAATGTCTTATGAATGAAAGAAGTAATGTTGGAAGAATGAATCAGAGAATGAAGAGAACAAAAATAAACAGCAGGAAGGTGAGTTGACCACAGTACAAATGAAATCTTAATGGCTTGAATTTTTTTTTTTTTTTTGTTCCAACATGTTGCACTCTTCTAATGATGAAGTTGCCAAAAATCTGGAATTGTTTCCAAAAGCCTGGGAAGCATCTCTAATTTGTGCACTGAAACATAAAAGAGCCAGTCCCTGGCACATGTAGAGACCAGAGACTTCCACTTGCAGTGAGTTTCTCATACTTACGAATATATCTTTTAAAGTAGAATATTCACTCCATTAATTTCCATGTCAACACCACTCAGTAGTTCATTGAATTTGACTAGGAATCCCAACAGCAACTCCTGCCTCCTGCTTCTTCCTCCCCCAACATTCTCAGGTCGTTTTTTCTTGTGCAACTCATTACTATAGAAACAATCTTTCCTAAGGTATTTCAGTTTCAGTGAGCAATACTATATTAAAGCCATTCTGCTTATAGAACATTGTGTTTCTTATTGAAAATGTCTTAGGTGAAATACACCATGACAATAAATGTTTTCAAGAAACAAATTCCCCCAACACAAATGAAATGAGCATTTACTGCTGTGGTGGTACTATCACAGTTTCCACAATAACACTATTGAAGGTCATGTAAACTTTCATATTGCTCATTTCATGTTTCATCTAGTTCTACACCTATGTGTGTGTAAAATTGATATATTGAGAAATAGAGGCCTGGGAAGATCCATGTCATATAATTGCTTTCATGGAGTTATCCAGTATCACCTTCAGTAAAGGTGGCAGCTTTAGCTAAGAGATCCCACAGAGCCTAACTTTTAGAAAACATCCTTTTCTTAGAAATAGAAATCCAGTTTGCACCCTAATTTTATCCATGGTTAGGTTTCTTCCTCTTAGGCAAGTTCATTCTTTTAGTTTAAGAATCTCCCTTTTCTCCTTGGTATTTACCCTTGCAATAAAAGCACAGAAAGCAGCAAGGTCCACAACTTGGCTAAACTGTGCATGCCACACCTCCTATGCTTTCTTCATAAGAAGAGATCTCCTTTCACAGTACGATTTCAATTTTTTTTTCTGTGTTCCTTGTTCTCTCGATCCTTTGGTCTCTTACATTTCCTGCTGATGCCTCTATATTCCTCCCCACTTCACCTCGTCTCCACATCCCCCAGCTCTCCACCCTTCTGTCTCACCACCACTTTTAAAAGCTACCTGCACATCCACTTTCTTCCTCGCCTGCCATTGCAATATTAGGCTTCAAGCAGCAGCTGGCAGCCTTTTCCTCAGCTTATTCAAAGGTCACCCTTAATCTTCACAGGAAATATCTGTATTTGGGACCTCAGTACCCTAGCTCCACTTGGAACAGTGAGAGAAATTTTTGGTATGATTCAGTGCATTAATACTGATGATGCTAAGACTCCCAAAGTGGCTGCTAGAATCCATACAAAACAACACCCCACAGAAATAATATTTGTTCATAAATTATAACTAGTTAAAGGTAAAATGCACAGAACAAGAAAAAAGCCGCTACTGCGTGTGCTTTGCTATGTGAAACTAGGTCTTAAAAAATAAAAATTGTTATGATTTTGTTTTCATGAGCTAAACTTAGTTTTGCACCAGTGGCTCACAAAAGCCTATGCCAAGTAAGATGTTCTCAGAATTAAGGAGGAAGGAAAGAAGTCTCTGGTTTGGGAGGAGAACATCTATTCTCTCTCAAAAACAACTGAGAAATAAAAGATTCACCATCTTCTGTTTAAAATCACTCTCCAGCTGCATCAGTTCTAAGTGTCACACATTCCAAATATGTTTCATATATTTGGACAGTAGTGCTTTAGTGTCATGAATCCTTCTGAATCATCTCTTCCAGTAGTACATCCAGAACTATCTTCCCCAGCAGGCTGAGAGCAGCCCAGGCTGGGTTTGGGTTGCCCCAGCACACACATGCACTCCTGCTGCACTGGTGAGGGCAGTACAGCAATGAGAAATTCTGCAGGGAACGTGAATGGCATAGGAAAACCCTGTCCAGCACTGAGTATCACAAACAGCAAATTAAGAGATGCTTACAGATATAATATCTGTGAACCAAAGAAGGGAAATTGTGGTAATCACACATTGTGTTTGAATAGTACTTTGTATTGTGAAAAAGCTTAGCATAATATAGTATATAACTACATTGCAGCAGGCCTGTCATTTGCAAAGTGGGAGGGAAAGAGTTTATCCTCTCCCCCAATCCATCCCTCATTTGAGTTTCTCTTTGTAAAGTCATTTCAATAGCAAGCAAAAGCTCACAGTGCAGTAAGCATGAGTATAATCAGCTTTCAATGCTCCCACTTCCACTGGATTTTAAATAGCAGATTGCCCTGAGCACAGCAGAGTTTGATCAGAGTGCTTTGCTGAAATGGGGGCTCTGCTGTTGGTGTTCAAAGACAAACACAGTTCTGCAGGTATATACATCATCTACAAGACTGAGACATTCCACTGGACTTGCCAGTCCTTGCAAAGAGGAGGTGTTCCACAGGGATGGGAAAACTCAGGACAGTGCTGTGTCCCCTTGAGGGACTGATTACCTGGGTGCAAGAGGGAGCTGCACAGAGCAATGTTCACTGAAGTACAAGCAGCTGTTGCCACCCAGCGCTCCTGGCACAGAACTGGAGATGGCAATGCAGGAAGACTGTCTCCACAGATGCAAAGTTTCACTTATTTTCATATTTCATGTAGATTTTAAAAAATAAGAGGTATTAAAAGAAAAAAGGCAACAATGGAAGCTTCAGAAATAGTTTATATAAAAAATCTCCCTATTTTGTGTTATGTGAGCAAAGCTTGTGCTAGATTTCAGTTGCCAAAGAGCATATGAGCTGCCTGTGAAGTGTCCAACATTCTCATCTGGAAAAACTTCTAAATTTTTTTCTTTTATTTGGCTTGAAACAGAGCTTTTTTGCTTTTGTTAAATCTTTAACTGAGGTCTGGGCCACAGCAAAAGTAAAAGGCAACATGCTGGCTAGAGGCCATCATTTTACATTTTAGAAGAAGGATTTGGAGTGAAAGCAGATGAAAGCTATGGGGGCCCTGGTCAGATGGCAGTCAAAAAATCTCCAGGAGCCAGAAGGAACAGAGTCCAATATATTTGAATCCTGGCTCAGAAATCAATGATCAGCTGAAACTGGGGATGATGCAAGGAAAAATAAGAAACCAACATTCCTTGTGGTATTTCTTTGGCACTTTGTATTGTGAATAGTGAAAAAATACCATCAAGAGGAGATTTTCATAATTCTGGCATCAAGAATTTCTGTGTGTTCGCATTAACCACTGTCGCTCTGGTGATATTTCTAAATAGAACAGAAGCTGCAGGGGCACAGAAAGCAGAAGATGACCCAGAACAAACAGGAAGTCATAGAAAACCTGGAATGAACAGGCTAAAGAGCTGTATAGAAATCTAGTCCACGCTCAGCACCAAATGGGAATTGGAGAAGTAATTAGGGAGGAAGGAGACTGACGTACGCTGGGTGAAATAACCAGTCAGGGCAGAGGGAGAATTCAGTATGAAGAGGGACATGTAAAGGAGATGTTAGTAGAGGTCATTGTTTTTGTGAAAACTAATGAGTCAATTAACATGCAGCAACTCCAAACTTGCTGCCTCTGAAGCATCCCATGCCCTTGTTTAGAAAAGTCACAGAGGTCAAAAATTACAAAGGAACCTTTTTAGCTTCACTACACAATCTTAAAGAGGTACAGTCATTGCAGGAAACCAGTCCCATGACTTACAATGGTACCAAAACATGCCTTTACCATGTTAATTATACTGCTATTATACATACTTGTATTACTGTTGTTCCTAACTGTGCCATTTCAGTCAAATTCTGTTTTCTTTGTCATCCAGGAAAGGTCAGTGAAAGTAGGATATCCTTCTCATGTCTGGGGAAAAAGTCTTGCTTTCCTCCCTAAATATTGTTTTCAGCAGCAGTTTGTATAACCATGAAAAACAGAATTGAGCCCTTACATGGCTTCTGTGGTCCTAAAACTACCATACAATGGCTATGACCCAAGGAAATTATCACTAACCTCAGTTTTTACTGCAGTATTGCAGACTCATGTTAAGGTACTGGGAAAAACTAACCCAGCCAACAATAAGAATATAAGTGGACTTTCTGTCACTAGATTATAGCCACATAAAAAGTTAACTTTAGAGTGTTATAAACAAGCCAGCTGAGCTTATATAGTGACTGAGGTGGTGGTGAGAGAGAGAAGACTCTATTGTTCAGTTGTTTCAAATCTCGTTGTTCTGCAAAACTTGATTGCCAGGAAAGAGCACACACTAGAGATTTCATCAGCTAGTTTGTACCATTTAAAAAAAAAAAATTAAATTAAGCAAAATGTCGAAACTTCCCTCTAATTCTTCAGGTTCCTATTGAATGCAATGCATCATATTATTGATTTATTTTATAAAGGCTAAATCTAAAGATATGATATAAAGATATGATATAAATGTACTGAGATGATGAGGAGCAGGAAGCGAGAAGGCCGAAGGAAGATAGGCCTGAACATTCATTGTTCCAGAAATTCATCACTATGTAAAAATTTTTTTAAACTGTTTTCCACATGTGCTATTGTTAAAGCCTCTGTGTGTCACACCAGATGACGTCTGGCACTGCTGCACTGGGCCCATGAAAGGAAATGGAGTCATTCAGCCAGTCACCTCCTTTTCAGTTTCTATTGTTCTGTCAAGGTTAAAGTTTCCTTTCCTTACGGATCCCAGCTGTAAACAAGCAGCTCTTAACACAAATAGTCTCCAAAAATCTTGTATTTTATCATCCAACAGACATTAAACACCTGTTAATCTTTTGGATTGGTGCTATAATGCACGCTTCAGTTTAACATCACTTAGCATTGAATTTAAAGGACATTTCCTTCATTAAAAAGCTTTCTCACTACAGGAGGAAAAACACAAATGAAGTCTCTCTAGAGACTTTTTGCTTTTAATTGGTACTCAGAACTGCCTTACACTCTGGCTCTTCCTCCCATACAACCTTCCCCCAACAAATGCTCCCAAAACTTCTTTGCATAGTTCTGTTTATCTGGATTTTCTCCCTAAAGAGGAAATAAATAACCTTTATTTGTAGAAACAGTGTTTTCTAGCACAAGTAAGTTTCAAAATGCATATTCACAAATATGTAATCTTTGGCTAAAAATTTTGGAAGTACAAAAATCAATATTGACTACTGCTTGTTTAGCAATACGTTTTTTTAGTCTGTGCTGACCCATAACAACAAAGGAGCTTAACATATTTATAACACTCATACATTTTATAATTAGAAATAAAAGAATTTGTATTAGGATGCATCTGTATTTAATAGTTACAAAATAGTGAATAAGAGTTACTTTTTTTTCCCCCAGTAGTATTTTCCTTGGAAAATGGAAACTTGCTTTGCAAACCTAAAACTAATACAGAGAATCTCTATCTCCCTTCTTCTCTGCCATCATAGATAGAATCCTCTCAGGAAAAACTCATTCAGTAGTACTGCATTCTAAACATCGTTGATTGTTAAACTGCGTAACATTATTTTTCTATGATATTTTTGCACTGAAGACTGCAAAGACACAAATCGTTATTGCTAGCATTATTGCAACATCTCACATTGTTTCCAGTAGCTCATAAATTCTGTATAGCATCCTATAATTTTCCTATGGCTTTACATTAGCACTGTAAAAGCCCGGAATACAGATTACTATTTTGGACTTAAATTTATTCTTTTTCCTGAATATTTCCTGAGTATTATTTTCCTGAATAACTTTTTCCATTACCTGAAGTAAATGTCAGATAAACAGTGGCCCAACCCATCTTGAGGTGCCCTGGTACAAAGTGGTGCATTTCCCTTTTGCTACACTTATGCCATGCTTTTGTCATAAACAAGACTTTGACATTGACCTGGGTCCTCAGAGAACACTGAAGAAAAGACAGGAGCCAAAGACTGTATTTTAGATAATTCTTCCTGTTAACCGTTCTAGTGCTGATGAAACAATTGGCAGTAGGCATGAACATAATGTGAACATCTGCCCAGCGGCTGAGAGCTTTATCTCACAGCTTGGGAGCTCAGATGGATGGTGCTTGGAGTGCCACCTTCTTTTCCCTCACAGCCCAGGTTAAATATTGACTGGCCTGAGCTTAAGGCTGTTTGTTATGTGTAAGCCAAGGTCATTACTAATGCAACAGCTCACAGGGCCCAAAATGTGCTAAGCACTTTACAGAGATGTAGGGCAATCCAGGCCTCAATCCCAAAAAGCTGCTATCTCAGTGTCAATTTTAGACACAGCAGCCTTTCCTCCCTGTCCCTCCTTCCCTCCTGTTCCTGGTTCCCTGGGCTGTGTTAGTCACTTGTGTCTAGTCACTTGGAAAATCAGAGCAAGTTTTTAGTCTTAGGAAATAAAAATTTGCCCCAGCATCTGAGTTCTGAAAACAGCCAAAACCTTTGCAAAAGAAATGGGGATTAACAGCAGTCTGTGGGTTCAGCTCCCTCTGCTTGCATGGTGAGTAGAAAACCCATTCAGCCATTTAAGTACTGGACAGATATCTGGAATCATCTCTGCCTGGATATAGCAGCAATGAGTAAAGATTCCCACACATTGTGGCAAAGAGGGTGGGGGAATGGCTGCCTCTATCATTTATAAAGCCACCATTAAAATTACCTATTTTCAAAGAAGGAATATTGCAATAATACAACTATTATTTTTTAAAGCAGTTTGATATAGACTAGATCTGGTTTGTCTGTGAAACACTGGCAAAACCATAGCATTTTCAGAAAACAGGTTTTTGCTTCTCAGATGTTCTGCCTCTTTTAGTCCTTTCAATGGAAATGACAGTTCAGGGTGAACCGGCAAAAAGTTATTTAGTCTAGATCAAAGGTTAAATTTTCTGCTCTCCTCTCTAACCATAAATAAAGTTTTGAAAACATGTTTTGGAAATGATATTTTGTGAAATGAATTTCAAGGTGGCCTTTTAGTGTAGTCAGAATTACCAAGAGCCAATGTGACACGCATTGTGTAGGAGAGGAAAAGAAGAAGCTGGTGTATAAGGGATTTAAGTAAGCGTATAAAAACTGCTCATGTTGAGTTGCATTTTTTCTCCAGCTGAATTCCTACTCAGTTGCAGTTTACTAGTTAGGTTCTCCTTAAATTAAATCTATAGTTTTCTGTGCTAGGGAAAGGGAAAAATAATAAATCAAAACTAATGAGATATTCTTTAGACTATTGACGTCTTTATTTTTTCTTCCTGCGTCACTGCTAGATTTGAAAGGCAAAAACAAAGAGTGAAACTGAATGTGAAAAATGAAAACTGCCCACCTGGTGAAAAGAAGAGAAGGAGGAAATCAGAAGAGTGAGTTAGCAATTCCTTAAGCACATGCAATGTCTATAATTTTCAAACTTGACAATTGCACTGAGACACAGAGACGAAGGGAACTGATTGGGAGAGTGTTTGCTCTTTCACAAACAGACTTGTGAGAGAAGTACATCAGCATTTTGCCCAGGCTGTTTGTAACGCATGCACAGCTCAACACAGGCACAGAATGGCAGCCACTGCAGGCAGGAGGATTCTCACCTGCTTTCCTCCCCTGCTCTCTCTGCCTTCCCTGCAGGGAGAATATTGGCACAGCCCTTCCTTTCTCTGGGCTCAAAATCCAGTCAGTTAAAACACTTTGCCTGTCCTTCCCTAGATGCATCCACAAAAGCCTGTGTTAATATCTTTTTTCAGATTTTAAAATCATATTATCCTATTCCTTTTTTTTTCTATGTGATGCTTTTGTCTCTCTCCTTCCCCAGCCCCTCCCTTAGCCCCAAGAATAACAGTGACTAGACTGAGCAAACATTGAAACAGACAATGTACAGATTAGTTTCAAATGCACAAAAAACCAAACCAGGAGAGAAGAGATAAAAACTCATAGGTTTCTTTTTCCCCCTATCTAATCATAGGTGTTGTTATGACAATGTAGGTAAAATATTTTCTGATAGAAGTCTTATTTTTAAATTGCTAATATCTGTAAGTTCAGACAGTGGTTGAGAAGTTGGCACTCACTCATCAGCTTCTGTGTGCTGGAGCACTGGTACGTTAGGCAGAATGAAGAGAGCAAGGGTGCTGCTCTGAGCTGTGCTCATCCATATCATTACACATGATCAAGCTCAGACGTAGCCTTCTTGCAGTATTGCAGGAAGCTGTGTCTAGAATTTGACTGTCACCAGACTGTACTGAATTTAGTGGGCCTTTTTGTTGCACTCATCTTACTTCTCTGTTTTTCTTGTCTGGCAACTTCTGATTGTTATCCAGAGAGCCATTCTAATGTCTAAGAAATTAATTGAGTGTTCCTAGCATTTGTTTTCAGCTGCTATACTTAAATGATTATTTGTCTGAAGGCTGTTCTTCACATAAAGAAATTTGAATAAAATTAACAGTGAAACCAGTACATTTTTTTACAAGTAAACGTTTGTAGTGAACAGAGAGATACTGAATAAAATGTATAGCATTCTACATGGTTACCAAATTTGTCTTCAATGTAAGCATATCTATCTGAAAATCAGAGATGCTGCATACTCACATTTCTGTACTTAGTGGGGGCTGCAGAACACCAATTCTCTACAAACCACCAACTTTCAGGAAGATAACTTACACTCAATCCATCTTTTCTGTAAGATCAGGTATGGAAATATATTTGCTCATGACCAGAAAGCTTCTGTTATCCTGTTTTGGGATACTTGATTGCTGTTTCTGTCCACCTATCTGAAGAGTTAGTGCACACTCAATAAGGACAATCATTAGTTTTGCCTGAGATGCCTGTCTGTGGGTACAGTAGAGGATTGGTACACACAAGACATAAGAAGTGAAACATCAACCTGTATTTTTGACGAGGCAGTGCAGAAGGTGTGGATTTGGGTCTAAGTCCAAGAACAAAGAGATTTTGTAAGTAGCACGGGTGAAAGAAAACTCTTTTCCTTGCACTTTCAGTTATTTTCTTTCAGGACTCAAAGGATGGCTGCGTGGAGCCATCAAAAATTTCTCTCTTATATGAGAGATGAGAACTAGAAGTAGAACTTCTATTGCCAGACTGCCTCATCTGGCTTACCCAAATGAGAACAATGCATATGTTTATAGCAACTCTTACTTTATATTTGGTGCCTATAACCTGTTACTGTATTGTTAAGACCACGTGTGTTGCCTTGATATGTTGCAGACTTTCCAGGAAACACAGACAATCAGTGCAAAATTACACTCTGACCTAAGACCTTCCCTGGCTTTCACTTTCACTTGGCCAGGAGAATACCTGGCCAAGGTTTAAAAAGTGACCATTCCTCATAATAATTCTTTAGAAGTTGTGGGCAACAGCATTCATTCTTCTGATAGCCATTACATGTGTAAAATACTGTACTTTGCAGCATAGAGAGAAAGGACAGTGTAGCAACTAGTGACAAGAGCTGACCCTTCCATCACAGAAAATCTGATTATCAGTGAATTTTTCATTTGTCTGTAAAACACTCAAGACACCAATTAACTACCTGTCTTTCTCCTATTAGCAATATCTACAGTGTGCTATGTAGGAAAGGAGTCTTAGTCAAAATTAACAAGGCACGAAGCACTAGTTGGATAGCAATTAGCAGACAGTGTCATTGCCATATCTTCCTAATAAGATGAAACAATAGAGAAGGAAATGTATTCTGTGCATTTAATGGATGCTGTAGATCAAATAACATCTCAAAGATTTCTGAAGCAGCGTAAACAGGATGACTCCCTGTTGTGAAAAGTCATCTTGGATCAATGGTAGAACTGGAATAATCACTGACATGTAACTGATGTGGGGAAGGGAAAAATACAGCATACTGAATTTTGTGTTATCAGATGAATGGCTTCATTTGAGCCTGCAAGAGTGTTTGACCAACTCTGTACTGGACAGGAGACAGACACTAATGGGGCTGGTTTGTTTTTGCAGACAGATGTCTACCGTTCCACCCTTTCTCCCTCTTGTTGCCCAACCTCAGCCCAAGATCAACATGATTCAAAAGCAGGTTTCATTTATCTGACATCCACATGTGCTCCTTTAGGGGATAGAGGCTTAAATAAATGGTCTGGGTTTTGAGGTCATCTCTGTAACAGGATTAAAAATATTAACTGGCTCATAAATTTGTTTTACCAGGGTAGCATTGCCTGACTGAGCTTGTATCATTTTTATTGCTAGCTACAGTTATGTTTATTGACAGACAAGGATTATAAAATGATGACACAAAGCAGTAGTTATTCTGGGATCCAGCAGGAACAATAAATTCTCTGCCTCCAGTTCTGGAAATGTTTCAAGGCTTTTTCTTCATGAATAGTTACGCTATAAAGCCACAGTGTTTTCTTTACTAACATTACTTATTTCCTTCACCTGTGTTTCTCCAATCAGTACAACAGAAATGCAGAAGAAGGTGGTATAATGCTACAAAATTTACAAAGCCCTAAGTACACAGAGCTGAAATTATATTTTTTCTGTAAATCTTAGTTGCCAACATCAAGACCAGAGCTCCTTCTGCCTAGGGATATTTGTGTACACCAGAAAAATAAGCAAAAAGGCAAACAAGAAAGCTTGGTAAGCATGATGAACTTCAGTTGGAGAGTAAAAAATAAAGAACATCTAAGCTTTTAAATACACAATAAAATGACACAAAATCAAACATGCATTAGAAGTCTATTGAAGCCCAAGTTTTCAAATGTTAGTTATGTGCTTTAATGACACTAAGAAATTGGAGGACGTTTGGTGCCCAGTGCAACAAATGATACAGGGGTGGCCTACTTCACTTTCAGTCTATCTCAGATGTCAAGTTTTTCAAGCCTCTACCATCTATCTTATCTTCCTTCCCATAGTGTCAAGCCTGAAAATTCACTCTAACTGAAGTATCACTGGTCTCAATAGCGAGATTGATACTGAAACACAGAAGGGTTGAGGCTGCAAAGGACCTCTGGAGGTCATCTTGACAACCTCTCTGCTCAAGCAAGGTCATCTAGAGCCACCTAGAGCCTCTTAACATTCACAAATGAAAATTAGTTTGTCCAAGAAAAAGAACAATCTTGTTTTAACATAGTAGTGTCACACTGTTGCCACTGTCTTTGTCCTCCTAACTTCTAACTCCTTCTCTGCCTTATACTGCTTCCTAAATGTTTTCTCCCAAGTTTCATAAATGCCAAGCACTTCTGTTGCAGTGGCATGTGCCTCTATCAAATTTCCATCAGCTGATTTTGGAACAATTTCCTGTTTTCTGGAACTCCTTCTGAATTTGAAAGCATCCTCATGATTTCATCATCCAGATCATTGATCAGGAAAGAATTGAATATAAATGGACTCAGAAATACACAATTTTAAATGCCCTCCCAGTTTGACAAAAAAACAGTGACAGTTTCTCTTTGATTTTTTTTTCTCAACCAGCTGTGAGCCTTCTCTGCAGTGATTTAATCATATACCTTAATTTGCTTACGAGAATGCTCTGTAGGAGACTCTAGAGCCTTACTGAAGTCAAGATAGATCACATCTACTGCTTCCCCCTTATTCACTTATCCTGTCAAAGAAAGAAATTAGATTGGTTTGATACAATTTGTCCTTGACAAATTCACATTCACTAGACTATTATTACCCTCGAGGTGTTCATAAATTGATTGATTGATCCTCCACCACACGGCTTCAGTTCAAGGAAAATCACTTCACCAGCATCTACTCTGATGTGCAGCTAATTGGGCTCAGTTCTGTGATTTCAAATCTACTTCTGCAGGTTTGGCACTGTGTTTCCAAAAAGGCATCCTAACTATCTTGGCCATGTGTTGTCTCAGTCCCAAATCTGAGCAGGTTTTATGAACTTTCCCTGCCGTACTCAAGGGCACCAGAACTATGAACGCTACCTGTGCTCCTAAGAATATCAGGCACCCTCTAAATGAGCTCTCTTTACTGCACTATCCAACATAAAATCACTGCCTCTTCATGAGAATGACCTACCAGTTCTGGGGTTCATGCTACTGTGGTGCATGAGTAAGAATATTTTGTCATTTATGAAGAGCAGAACACAGTAGATGGTATTATGTGTAAATAATATTTGCAATTTATGTAAATGAAACTGCATAGGATGGCTTAATCTCCTTTTTTTTTTCCCCAGGAAGGGAGCAGAGTTTCAGTTTTCTAAGCCATTTGACCCTAAGGCTTACATTTGGAATTCCATGCTGATAGACACTACATAATTATTATTTTAATTAGAAAAGCTGCAGAATATTCTACTGTGTCTTTTAATCCCAATGTTATAGCTGCCACATAGGGCTTAGTCCTACAGCAGTTTCAGCACAGACTTACACTGAGCACGGTTGGCTTTTTGCTCAGAACAAGATCAATATTTTGGCATGACATCCTCACAATGCACAATTAGGTAACTGAAAGGCTGTTTGAACCCAAATCGACCACAACTGCATTCCAATATTAAACAGTGGAAATTTGACTTTTACACTTCTGACTAAAAAAGATTTTATTTAAGTTGTTAATGCGCACAGACACCTAATTTTCTAGTTCTTGCTTTGGCAAAACTCCTGTAACTAAAGAGGAGTTGTCTGAGTTCAATGTAAGATGATCTCAGCGTGAGCTCAGTGTGAGGTGAGCTTCAGTCACAGTCTTGCCCTCATTCTTGTTTGATCTTGATCCCCTGTTAGGTTCTACCATTGCTAAACTTATGCACAGAATCACAGTGGGACCACACCTACTAGCAACTAAGATTTTTAGAATCCCAGTACCTGTTTCCTATTTGTGAACCAGAAATAAATATTACTTTTCTTTATCACTTTTTGAAGAACTGAGACACGTTTTTAAGGGCCAGAATAGTACCAAAATAATAGACTATTTCTTTCAAAGATAATGCAAAGTACTGAATAGGTCATTATGGAATAATTTAATTTGAAGAAACGTTACCACAGAGCAAAATGAATAGATTAATTTTGCTATTTGTTTTCTTTCTCCCTTTGCAAACATATAAAAGATACCATTTGTAGAATGATAACATTTTTTATTCCATCATCTACCAGTGCAAATATATCCATTTGCTTCATTTTATAAGCAGTTAAATTACTCTGACTCTTTATACACATTTGTGAAAAAAGACATCTACCTTAAGATTTACTTGCCCCCTCTTCCATTCATCACTAAGGCCATGCTTATATTTGGCACAGGGATACAGCAGGATGCCTGAGGTCGATTTCATCCCAGCTTGTATGTCCACATATTGTTACACAGAGCCCTGCTGCTAGCATAAGGTGGAAGCAAAAGTTGATCTAAAGTACAGCACTGCACCTGCACCGGTAAAGCTTCGCCTCCCATCAACTGGTCTGGGGCCCAGGCTGTGATGGGGCTGGGCATCTTCCTGTTCTTCTTTTCCATGCAAACCTACCCCAAGAACAGTTGCATCACTGTTTTCATGTTCCTGCACTTTAAATATGCATTTCAGCTTAATTACCTATTAATTTGAATATGAGATTTGGATTGCATCTTAGTTGTCTGCCATAGTTTTATCTTAGAAACAGCAACAAAATGACTTTTCTTTGTGGCTGTGTAAGTACAGCTAGCTAAGAAAATTGTTCCCAGGGCTGTGTGTGCCCCTTTTGGCACTGCCAAGGTTACTTGTGAATAAGAATCATGTTTGTTTCTGCTACATCAGAAAACAATTAATCTTCATTGTTTGCCAACCAGGAGTAATCAAAAGCAGTAGGGAAATTAATCGTATTTTCTGGTACATATGAAGATATACAGAAATAAAAGCAAAAATGCAAACTATAACAGAGGAAAGCTCCTAGAGTGCCTCTTGCAGGAAAAGAATGATCTAGGCATTTTGCAAACAGATTTTTTTTTCATCTTTTTAGTGAAGACATATTTGATGGGCAAAACTCCAGATGTATGGTAGAGTGATACAGAATAGTTTATATGCTGTGGAAACAGCCAAGGTCAGAATGCATATACAAGAGCTGCTTAATTTGCTTAGGTTTGATTTGAAAAGGTGATTTTAGCAATACCAGTGGGGAAATTTGGCTCCTTTTTACTAGAATGGAGGAGAAGAGTATGGCTGACACACTGCTCACCACTGTAATTACAGGGATAGATAATTATCTAGGTTTGAACAGAGTGTGGAAATTAAGAGTTGAACTGCTGACTATATTAAACGGAGATCTAGAAGCAGTAAAGCATTTCTAAGTCCAAAAATTGGGCACAGATCTGTCCAAAACAGAAAACACCTAGTTCACTGAGCAGAAACTAAAATCCAGCTTGTCCAAAGCATCCTGAACAGGTATCTGATTTTCTGCTAGTTAGCAAGAAAGAATAATCTTCAGGCTGTGTGCCAAACCATCCAAGGGAACAGAGGCCCTTCCATGTAGTTGGGACCCGGAGCCTGATAGCTCAGCTAAGGAGCTGAGTTTTCTTCCTGAGAAATCACAAGGAGATGTTCCTACCATGCACCTTATCTGCAATAGCATCTGCCCAAGAATTGGGCTCATAGGCTTGCCAAGCCTGCTGGAAGAGGAAAGGGAGAGAAGAGGCAGAGCAGAGAAGGTGGAGAGCAGCTTTTAAAGGAAAGTAAGAACACTATGTATTTCTGTGGGGCACAGTCCAGTCCCAGAAACTTACTTGTATTTTAGAAGAATTAGACTGTCCTCTGATTAGCTTTTGAATCTCAGTGTAAAATGAGTAAGAACTGAGCCTAACTTCCTGGCCAAAAAAGCCCAGCAAGTTTAGATACTGTTGGCTAGCTGCCAAGCAGGTTTAAAAAATAGGAAGTTATTGTTCTACGTTTATTTACATAAACATTGAAAATGCAGTTCTGGAGAAATGTTTTGGGTTCAGCATCCCATGCTTTGCACTGTGCTACCAGACTACAAGGCTCTGCACTACAACAGCTCACCCCAGTCTCCTGTGCTGCAATCCTGTTGAGGTGTCTTCTGTATTTGGCACATGTTTGCCACAGGGACCCTGTATCCCTTTAACTCTGTCATAACTTCCTTTAACAGAGAACATTCAGCTTCAGACAGGCTTTCAAAAAACTAAAAAAACCAACCAACCAAACAAACAAAAAACCTAAAAAGAAAAAAATATATATATAAATCACAGATTTGGAAAGGTAAATCTATCAATTTTAATATGTAAACTCACCATAGCAGAATATAAGTTGAAAAAAAACCCAAACACTCTGACAGTCAAAGCAAAATAATTCAGTTTGTAGTAAATAGCAGCAGGACAACAGACTGCCTTTCTTAGACTCGAATTCTAGGCTAGCATTATGCACATTGTTAAAACTTCTATCTATGTGTAAGCTTTTCTACAGAATTTATCCTGTAGTTTCTAAATCCTGTGCAGCTGCTCTCTTGCTGCTCTGTGATAATCTGAGAAGCCAGCTGAAAGCTCATTTTTAGGCTTCTCCTTTTTTGTGGGGTATTGCTTTACTGTAGTTATTTAGTGGAACGCTGTGTGTGGCAAAAAGAGGTGTTTCAGAACCTAAACAGAAATACCCTTCTAAAAGTATTTAGAGCCTCAGGCCTGCCATTAAACTGCTCACCAGTGCTTGTGATCTCTGTCCATGTTGCTCCCATGGGTGCCAGGGTGGTGCAGAGTTCCATGGGCACAACGAGGGGTTTGAAATGGGGCACAAAGGCATAGAAAATGGGAGAGAACACGCTGGCAGCTGGCGTGGTTATTTCAGGTGAGTGCAGAGAGGTGTAGAGGTGAAGAGGAGGGCAGCACAGAGCTGTGCAGCAGCAGCCCCTTTGCCATATGGTAGGGCTGCAGTGGTCACCCCGGGCTGTGACACAGTGATGGTGCATTATCCTGGGCTAACAGGTACCCAACACTCCAACCAGAGCTCTGCTAGGGCTGTCCAGCAGGCTCAGGAGCCAGTATCTCCCTGTGTCCAAGGGAGCTGACACACAAAAGCTAAGAAAAAGGGGGAAATACAAGAAGATTTAGAAGTAAGTAGATCTGCAGATTAAACCAGTGCAAGGTCCTTGTTCTGCTGCCAAAGCATAAATCTACCAGGAAACCTTGCACTGTTTACCTTACATACTGCACAGCAAAATTTCCTCTAGGTGACCACTTAAGGAGGCAAAAAAAAAAAAAGGATGTTTTTTAAGGAAAAATTGCCTTCAAATAAAGGAAAGCATAACAACTCAACAGGCTGGGAAGGCTTAGGGACAGTCTGCTAGGACAGATGGCTGCCTAACAAGAACGGTCTCTTGACCAGGTTTCTCTGTCTGCATTCCAGGTGCCTGCACGTGAGGAAGCAGATTACACACTCTGTTTCAAATGCGTATCGATTTGCCAATGGGGAGAGAGAAAACCCCATCTTTGATAAAGAATTTGATTTGATGATGATCATTTACAGGCCACACCACATGAAGTCTTGACACTGTTTCTTCACCCTAATTACTTTGTGAGCCATCTGGTGCACCTGCTGTTGCAGGGAGGCAGGAATAACAGTTTTACACCCTCCCTCCCTTTTCTTTTCCTTTTTATCACACTGAGATAGATCTTTTAGGTGAACATCCACCTGACGTGGCCAGACAGTGCAGATGTAGACGCAGGTGCAAACTCGGTCAACCATACCTCCAGATGGCTCTTACTTATTAAGGCAGCCAAAGTAATAACCACAGACAAAGGGCCTCCAAGAAAAAAAAACCAACAAGACCATCCTGCAGGAAAACACTAGGTTCAGAGATGGAGTTTGTGAGGATCCCAAAGACGTAATCAGACGGTGAAAACAGAACTGGTCAAATCCCCTTGAAATTTGGATGAAATGACACACTGATAATTGAGAAATTGTGAAAATGGTTAAAATGCAATAGTCTCTTCTGAAGGTTGATTACATAAGCACAAGTGCCAGCAGCTAATGCCAAGATAAAAGCCATGGCTTCCTTTTCTCCCGCTGAGTTATCTACTCTGCAACTGGGAAAGCCAAGAGAGAAAAGCAATAGGATATTTTATAGTCTGATTTCTTCTAAATGCTAGAGGTATCACACTTCCAGTGCCTGAACTCCAAGCAAACAAACAAGAGAACAAAATGAAGAAATTTTAATATTTTTAATTACTGGCCCACAAAGTGTGAAAGTTCAAAGGAATGAGTTTCAGGCTTGGGAAGCTGCCACACTAAACAAGTTCATTTGGGCAGAATAAGCTCACAGGAGTCCAGAGGCTGCCTCTGCTCAACTGAATGAGCTCCCACTTCTTAACCTGAGTGCTCAGTGTGGAAAAGGCATCAGAAAAAAGAAAATCTTTTTCAACCAGCTATTCCAACCTACCTCCTTCAGGACTATCACATATGGGTTGAGGCTTTTCATGCCTTGAGGGACAGCACAAAAAATTCCCCTCCTCTTCAGTGATCATTCCAGTAGCAATGCTGCCTAAATGAGTGTTCCACTGAGCAGAATTAATTGCTGCTTTCCACCTGTATTTTCTTGAGAGAGGATTTGTGGCAGAGCACCCAGCAGACACTGTGCTGCTGAGGACACTGGGGCCAAAAAACCAGCGTGAAAAAGTGATGGGAGGTGTGAATCCACAGGCAAGACTCCTTTGGCCCTGCCATGCTGCTAGCAACACAAAAACCTTCAGGCTTGGCTGAGGAGCAGGGGCTACTGCAGCCCCTCTGCAAAGTGAGAAGGAAATTTGGGGGGTGGGGAACTTCACAGCAGTAAACCTTGGTGAGAGGTAGGATCACAATGTATACAAGTCATGCTAAGCTCCCCAGTTTCAGTTTGCAATTACTATGAAAATGGCCTAGGTGTATGTCTTCTCTGACAGATGTTCTCTGAATTTTCCTGCCTGGAGCTGTCTTTAAAGCCTGAGGCCTCAGTGCCATCAGTCCAAAGATTTCCATCACCATGAAGGTAATGAGATCCCAAACCTGTCTTATAATTCCTGACATACCCTAGAGAATCAAATCAATTGCATATCTCTCACATATCTGACCAACATCCTTTGTCCAGCTTGCTTTCTTTCTCAGTGGTTTACTCACATGTCTCTGAGGCAAATAAAGGTATAGTTTTCACTTTGCAAAAGGTATTCCTCTCCTCTCCTCTCCTCTCCTCTCCTCTCCACTCCTCGGAACTTGTGCCTTGGCCCTTTTTATGAAGGTGTGTGTCACTGCCATAAATAACCCTTTGCCAACACAGGCAAGAAACCTTGAAAATTAATATTATTTCTAGAACTTAGAACTAAGAGTTTTTTCCCTGGACCAGTACCTCCTTCACAAACCCACAACTGTGAGACAGCTCCCTACCACAGGAGCTATAAATGCTGCATATTAAGCAGCAGATGGAGAAGAGGAGTGTAAGGAAGCAGTAAGAACTTCCCCACCAGCCTGATAGACGCTGTTCTTAGCAGAGCAAAACCTGACTGTTGCCAAGTTTTTTGCCAAGGTATATTGGCAAAGACAGAAGAAAAGGGAGAGTTTTACTGAGATTTTGAAAGAGGATAATACAAATAAGAGAAGAACTATATCCTGGATGATCATGCTTTTTCAAAAACTCTTTTCAAAACAAAACACAGGGACAGCAAACTACTTCTTTAAGTCCTGTACTCTGTGTTATGTTGTGAGATAAAAACTTTCTCTAAACCCCCTGTTTTATTTAATACTCATTCAGTTTTCTAGCCAGATATAAAGTTAAACCTCTGCCCATCTTCCTGGAAACTAAGCCAGTTAAAGCACTGAAGAGATATATTTAGGACAGAGGAGTCGTAGGGGACAGCTGGAGCATATCTTACACTCCTTTACTGTGGCACTGTTTAGCCTTGTCACAGGGCCCAGAGTGAAATAGCTAGTGTTCATATTTTAATGAATGACAGCCAGGCAAGTTCAAGTCATGAAGTTGTGATCAAGTCTTCCTCAGTAAAACAAGAATTTGTCTAAACCTGTATTTGGTTTGGTCTATAAATATATTGTCCTGTTAATAGCCTCACTCAAAGTCAGGCTTAAAATGGGAACAGTTGTTGGTTTTTTTTCCTGAAATCAGGGCTTGCAGTGAGTGCTGGGATTTGGATATAAAATCCAAGGACAATGTCTATGTCTTTTTGGTGCTAAAGAATCACAGGGCAATTTCTGAATTCACTGAGGGGTAGTTATCACTAATGCTGGGACTTGCATGGCAAGACTGTGCTCTGCAGGATGTTTTACAATGTTGTCTCTTTTCTGGGCTCACTGTGATCCACAGTACATGTTTATCAGTTCACGTCCTGCATTCTGAACAGCCTGCATTGGCAGTAAAACAAATTTTATATCACTTATTAGTGATATAAATCAACCATTCCAGCATTTCATTAATGGCAAATCTGAGGCTCATAGCCAGAAAAATGAACATCAGGACCCTCCTTTCAAGACAACAAGATGACTCTTGCAGTATCTTGTCCCCAACACCAAATTTTTTCTTCTCTGTTTTAAAGCTGAATTTTAACTTGGAAATGCAGAAAGACAAGGCTAAGTGAGAGCTTTTGTGATACACTGCCATATGCAAGAAGCAGAAGGAAGACCTTGCTTGCCTGGCTAAAGAAACCCAACTCTGTAAGAGGGCAGTGTAAGAAATGAGCATTGAAAATGGCTCAGAAATTTTTTTCAGTAGCATTGATGTAAAATTTTGCACAGAGGCAAGGTTCCCAGTGGTTTCAGGTAGCTGGGGAGACAGCTTCTCCATGGAGCAAGGTTTCAGGGATTGCACTGAAGCCTGAAGGATTACTGCATACAGGAATTTGCCCTTTAACACTCCACTCACACTGGATTTTCTGTCTAAACCCATAATTTCTTCTGGGTGGATCCTGATTTGTACCTCTATGATTAAAAGGGAGCAGAAGCCATCAGTGGAATGAACAAAGTCTTAGGTCAGTGGTGGTCTTGCCTGTGTGGGAACCGCAGGATCAGTCTGTACAACACTGGCCAGTCTCTGGCATTTGATGAGCAAGTTACCTTTATTTATAACATGGTACAGCAGGACGTGTTGCTGTGACTGACTTACAACAGCTGCAAGGTCAGAAGTCTGATATGCTGAGGGAAAAGTGCCCTGGCAATGTATATCTGAAGATTGTGTTGAATCAGGGATATTTAAAAGGTTAAATGGGGTAAGTCTAGATTTTTGGGCTTTTTTATATCTCAAACTAGCTTTTTAGAAACACCCTTGGAGGATCCTAAAGAGCACTTTCTATAGCGGAATGCTGAATTCACCCTTTTTGCCACCTTCTATGACCTTTTTACCATCTCCTTACTTCTGCTTTGTAAAACAACTAAACCGCTAAAACAACCCTATCATTAATCCATAGCATCTATTCCTTCATTGATTCTTGAGAGGCCGTAACAAGCTCAGCTAGGAACACATTTTAATAAATATACAGCTATAATTATCATTTTGGCTTTGCTAGGATTTTTGAAAGATAAATTGTGCAATCTATTTATAAGCTTGATAAGCAAGAGGACCTCATGTCCTTTCCCTTCAGTAAATCTGTGGCAAGTCTCATATGCAGAGTGAAATCAAATAAAAGAGCATCAAACAAAACAATGAGGCTTCTAATTAAGCATGATCTTGCAGTAAGTGGGTGCAAGAAATACCTCAGCAGTGAAGGGAAAGAAAACTTTGTATTTTATACATAAATACGGATGTTTCAGTAAATACTTGGAAAGTGATGATCTTCCGTGAGTCCCATCCACACTAACACTTCTCCCAGGACAAAAGGTGAGGGCATAAAGCAACTCCAGGAATACTTTTGGAGGAATACAATTTGAAGGAGATCTCTGTTTTACACAGCTGGTTAGTTACGTGATATTTATCTGCTCATTTGCAAAACTGGATTCTCTAAGCAAAAACAAATGGCCAAAAGTAGCAGGATAGACAATGAAAAATGAAAACACAATTTCAAGGATGTCAGAGCTAGGGCTTTAAGTATGAAAGCAGTCCCAAAGACAAGGCTTATGGATGGGGTCCAGATAACTGTTTCCTAGCAACTGGAATACTATTAAGGGGGATGCTGAGGTCCAGTTTAATACGTTTATCCAGTGCTTTGAAGGACAAGCAAGTAACATCAAATTCCTCATCTTATACAGGGCTACTCAGCCAGGTTATTTAACTGTCTTTACAAGAAGAGTTCCTACAGAAATCAGTCCTGCATGTATACCTTTATATATCTGTATACATTTATTAGTCCTTTTCTGGCAGAACATGAAAATAAATTTATTTACTGGGATATCTGCTTTGTGTAATTAAATTAAATGCAAGCCTGCAAATTAGTTAAATGAAATTATGTGAGAGTAAACTACAATACTTTCTGGTTTTATTTCTGGGATATTTAGACAGGCTTACAAATAAAATCAGTCACAGTATTTACAACTGTCTATTGTAAAAGTTACTTTATGGCACAACTTTAATAAAAAATAACCATCAAAAGGAGAGGTTAACACCACACAAACTTCCGTGAAGAAAATTGATAAATTGGTTAAAAACATTGCATAATTCAGTAAAATCTTTAGAGTCATTGCTCAACATCAGTATTTATATATTATACATTGAAATGTTTAACACCAAATCCAGAACTGAATCAAAATGTTGAGAAGCATGGAGAAAATTGTATATTCAAGAGCCAAACACTGAGAAAAGTTAGTTGCTGCTTGTCATTGTGCAGTCTTACTCTAATAAGCTTCAAATACAGAAAGTTAATGATCACCATATTCCAGGTAGCCTCCCAAGAGGGAGGTTGGTTTGCATTTGGTTTGCATGGCCAAGCTTTGGTAGTGGGTAGCTACAAGGATGGCTTCTGTGAGAAACTGCCAGAAGCTTCCTCCGTGCCTGGCAGCTCCAAAGTTGGATGTGCAGCTGGCTGAGGCTGGGACAATTAGAAATGGGGGTATTTCCTCTGCAGTAATCTAGTTAAGAAGAAGAAAATGTTATTGCAACTTTTAATTGTGGCCAGAGAAGAGCAGAGTGAGAGTCTGTGAGGAACAACTCTGCAGACACCAACCTCCACCAGAAGGAGGAGGAGGAGGTGCTGCAGGTGCTGGAGCTCAGATTCCCCTGCAGCCCCTGGTGCAGAGCATGGTGAGGCAGCTGTGCTCGTTCAGCCCATGGAGATCCACAGGGAAGCAGAGATCCACCTGCAGCACACGGAGGAGCCCCATGCTGGGGCAGGTGGATGCCTAGTGGGGGCTGTGACCTTGTGGCAGACCTGTGGGGAGAGGGGCCCTGCTCCCAGGCTGGAGCAGCCTGTCCTTGGAGGACTGCACCCTGTGGAGGAGTCACCCAAGCTCCAGCAGTTTTGGGAGGACTGTTTGTCCGTGGGATGGAGTCATGTTGCAGCAGGTTGCAGAGAGCTATTGCCCGTGGGATGGACTCATTCTGGAGAAGTTCATGGAGAACTGTCTCCCGTAGGAGGGACCTCAGAGTGGAGCAGGGGAACGACTCCTCTCCCTGAGCAGTGGGATACACAACAGGTGATGAACTGGCCATAACCCAGATTCCCTGTCTCCCTGCACCTCTGGGGTAGGACGTAGTTGGGAAGGAGGGAGTGATAGGGGGAAGGTTTTTATAAGGTTTTATTTTCCTTCTCATTATCCTGCTCTGATTTTGTTAGCAATAAATTCAATTTGTATCTCTAATTCAAGCCTGTTTTGCCAGCGATGGTATTTAGTGAGTGGTCTCTTCCACAAGTTGTCTCAACTCATGAACCCTTCATTCTATTTTCTCTCCCCTTTCCAGATGCAGAGGGGAATGAATGATCAGCTTTGGTGGGTGCCCAGCACCCAGCCAGCATCAACCCACTACATCAACCCTCAGAGAATTGCCTTCTGATTTCCATGGCATATGACCTTTGAAAATTATTCTTCAATTTTTTTGAGGAAAGGGGATGAAACAAAATAGCATTTGGTAATGTTTATTACTCTATTGTTTTGCTGCTCAGGTTCTAGTTAGTACTGGATGTTTGTGGGTTTTGCAGCACTGTATCAGAGGTCTGATTCTCCTTTTTGAGCGTTTGGCAGATCCCTAGATCCAAACAACACAGTCTAAGTGCACTGCTTTCCACAGCCCAAAATAAATATGATGCAATGCTCTAAGATGATAACATGATGCAATTTGTTCTAAGACCCAGAGCCATCCTCTGGGAAATTTTCGAAGAAACCCTTGGTAGAGAACTGGTTTGACATCTCTTGTTTCATTAGCCAACAGATGCAGTTGACTGAACAGTAGCACTGTTAGGCTAGAACTAGCAAAATGTCAAGGTTCTTTTATCATAGCGAGACAACAAGTATTCTTTTGCTTTTCCTCCATTTCCCTCAATGGGAATTTTTGTCTGAGTCCACCCCCTGCCCCNCCACAGGGGCTGGAAAACTGATGCATCAGTATCCCATCCCATTTGACAGGAGACCTCCAGAGCAGCCTGTGGGCAGGCACTCCAGGTGGGCCTGCTGGGGTAATAAGCTGCCTAATGGCATATTAAGGAGCTGAGCAGCTGGGAGTGCTTGAGCCATCAATTCAGGTGACTCATATCAAAAGTATCTGCATTTATACAAGCTCTGGAGACCAGTCATGCCACTTTTTGGGTTTCCTGTCAGGAATGGAATGAGACGAAGCTGGCAGCCATAGTGGAAATATAATTTCCCACCTAATTTGGCAGACTTGAAAATCACAGAACCATAGAATATTCTGAGTTGGAAGGGGCCCACAGGGATCATTGAAATCCAACTTCTGTCTCTGTACAGGACAGTCCAAGAATCACAACATGTGCTGAGAATATTTTTCCAAACTCTTCTTGACCTCTATCAGGCTTGGTGCTGTGACCACTTCCCTGGAGAGCCTCAGTGCTGAACCACCCTCTTGGTAAAGAACCTTTTTCTAATATCCTATCTAAACCTCCCCTGACACAACTTTATGCTATTCCCTTAGGTCCTGTCACCACAGATCAGTGTCTGCCCCCCTCTGCCCCTCATGAGGAAGTTGTAACTGCAATGAGTCTCAGTCTCTTCATCACCAGGCTGCACAGACCAAGTGACCTCAGCCACTTCTCATACAGCTTCCACTCAAGGCCCTTCCCCATCTTCATAACTCTCCTTTGTGTGCTTTCTAATAGTTTTATATCTTTTTTATATTGTGGCTCCCAACACTTCACCCAGCACTCGAGGTGAGGCTGCCCCAGTGCAGAGCAGAGGGGACAATCCCCTCCCTTGCCTGGCTGGTGATGCTGTGCCTGATGCACCCCAGGGTATGGGGTTGGCCCTCCTGGCTGCCAGGGCACTGCTGACTCATGTTCAACTTGCCATCCACCAGGATCCCCATGTCCTTTTCCATGGCACTGCTCTCCAGTCTCTCATTCCCAGATTGTGTGTACATCCAGGGTTTCCCAACCCCAGCTGCAGAATCCAGCCTTTGTCTTTGTTAAAATTAATAGGGCTGGTAATTGCCCAGCCCTCTCTTTTGTTGAGGTCTCTCTGCAGGGCCTCTCTACCTTCAAAGCTGTCAACAGCTTCTCTCATTTTGTATGATCTGAAAACGTACTTACTTACCTTCAAGTCCTGCATCCAAGCTGAAGATGTTTAGGACGACTGGGCTGAGGATGAAGCCCTGCAGGACCCCACTAGTGACCAGCTGCCAGCCTAAAATCACCCCATTCACTATAACCTGTTGTCCTGTGGCCACCTTTGCTTCTGAAAACATCTCTGTGCTCTCTCTGTACACCTCTGTGGAAGTCTGACTAGAAGCCAGCTTACATTAGTAAAGGATGGAATGGCACCTGTACATAAAGCAAAGCAACAACAGCTTCATTCAGACAGCGTAGTTTATAGAAGTGAAAGCATAGTTGTAATAAATGGATGTTTTTATCTTTTATACTTTTTGAAGAAGTTCCATCTTTTGCCTGAAATAAACAAATTATTTGTCTTAAAGGAAAGTTGAGGTACAATTAAGGAACAATTGAGGTACAATTACGGGTACAGAAAGAAATGTTCCAGAAGTGAAATCACTTTGCTACTTTGACCCCATCTGCAAAATTCCTTTGTGTACGTCTTCTGTAACCTTCCCACAATAAAGAAAGTCCCTACCCAACACATCTCTATGGAGAGCTTTAGGAACATTAAGCTTTTAGTGAAATTTTTGGGACACCAACATGTAGGCTCTGTCATCACCAACAATTAAAGGAAAGCCAACAACGTTTAGTGAAATAGATTTGATGCTTGTTAGGGAGTCTGCCGGTCCTATTTCTGTTTTTCACTGCTTTCAGCATCAAAGCCAAGGACTGTGCTACCATTTTATTTTACACCTGAGCACTTCCTCACTAAATTGTAGCGTTAATTTAAAATAAACCAAAGGAAGGGAACAGCTGCTGGAGCCCTAAGGAATAATCTGTACAAGACACACAAAGGGGTTAGCCTCTTCTGCTGTTCTAGTTAGGAGCTGGGAAAGGTTGTTATGATCTGCTGTTCCTTAAGGCCTGATGTTGAAAAAATGACAATGCTTTCTGCCACCATTAGCTGGTTGTGCTCCTTTTTTTCTTTTTTTTTCTTGTGGTAGTAGAGGAAACCAAAACTTTTGAGATCTGGAGGTATTAGGCTTAAGTCCCTGCTGAGTTGGATTCCTCACAAAAACACAGCAAGGAAATGCCAAATAAAGGGTTTTCTGTGTTTGACATTTTTTACAGGTTGTTATAGAATAGTTTATAAAACATCAAATGATAAATAATCTTTCATTTCCTCTCCTAGCTGCCTAACCCATGTCTACCACCTTAAAACATGAACTACAACAACTCAGCAGAGCTTGCCTTTTACACATTCTTGTGGAAAATCATAGACAGGGATCCTTACACATTTGATATGAACATACAATTTAGCTGTCTACATTTGATCACATTCAGCCTTGTATCTCTGGATCTGAGGCTGAATGCCANTCTCAGTCTCTTCATCACCAGGCTGCACAGACCAAGTGACCTCAGCCACTTCTCATACAGCTTCCACTCAAGGCCCTTCCCCATCTTCATAACTCTCCTTTGTGTGCTTTCTAATAGTTTTATATCTTTTTTATATTGTGGCTCCCAACACTTCACCCAGCACTCGAGGTGAGGCTGCCCCAGTGCAGAGCAGAGGGGACAATCCCCTCCCTTGCCTGGCTGGTGATGCTGTGCCTGATGCACCCCAGGGTATGGGGATGGCCCTCCTGGCTGCCAGGGCACTGCTGACTCATGTTCAACTTGCCATCCACCAGGATCCCCATGTCCTTTTCCATGGCACTGCTCTCCAGTCTCTCATTCCCAGATTGTGTGTACATCCAGGGTTTCCCAACCCCAGCTGCAGAATCCAGCCTTTGTCTTTGTTAAAATTAATAGGGCTGGTAATTGCCCAGCCCTCTCTTTTGTTGAGGTCTCTCTGCAGGGCCTCTCTACCTTCAAAGCTGTCAACAGCTTCTCTCATTTTGTATGATCTGAAAACGTACTTACTTACCTTCAAGTCCTGCATCCAAGCTGAAGATGTTTAGGACGACTGGGCTGAGGATGAAGCCCTGCAGGACCCCACTAGTGACCAGCTGCCAGCCTAAAATCACCCCATTCACTATAACCTGTTGTCCTGTGGCCACCTTTGCTTCTGAAAACATCTCTGTGCTCTCTCTGTACACCTCTGTGGAAGTCTGACTAGAAGCCAGCTTACATTAGTAAAGGATGGAATGGCACCTGTACATAAAGCAAAGCAACAACAGCTTCATTCAGACAGCGTAGTTTATAGAAGTGAAAGCATAGTTGTAATAAATGGATGTTTTTATCTTTTATACTTTTTGAAGAAGTTCCATCTTTTGCCTGAAATAAACAAATTATTTGTCTTAAAGGAAAGTTGAGGTACAATTAAGGAACAATTGAGGTACAATTACGGGTACAGAAAGAAATGTTCCAGAAGTGAAATCACTTTGCTACTTTGACCCCATCTGCAAAATTCCTTTGTGTACGTCTTCTGTAACCTTCCCACAATAAAGAAAGTCCCTACCCAACACATCTCTATGGAGAGCTTTAGGAACATTAAGCTTTTAGTGAAATTTTTGGGACACCAACATGTAGGCTCTGTCATCACCAACAATTAAAGGAAAGCCAACAACGTTTAGTGAAATAGATTTGATGCTTGTTAGGGAGTCTGCCGGTCCTATTTCTGTTTTTCACTGCTTTCAGCATCAAAGCCAAGGACTGTGCTACCATTTTATTTTACACCTGAGCACTTCCTCACTAAATTGTAGCGTTAATTTAAAATAAACCAAAGGAAGGGAACAGCTGCTGGAGCCCTAAGGAATAATCTGTACAAGACACACAAAGGGGTTAGCCTCTTCTGCTGTTCTAGTTAGGAGCTGGGAAAGGTTGTTATGATCTGCTGTTCCTTAAGGCCTGATGTTGAAAAAATGACAATGCTTTCTGCCACCATTAGCTGGTTGTGCTCCTTTTTTTCTTTTTTTTTCTTGTGGTAGTAGAGGAAACCAAAACTTTTGAGATCTGGAGGTATTAGGCTTAAGTCCCTGCTGAGTTGGATTCCTCACAAAAACACAGCAAGGAAATGCCAAATAAAGGGTTTTCTGTGTTTGACATTTTTTACAGGTTGTTATAGAATAGTTTATAAAACATCAAATGATAAATAATCTTTCATTTCCTCTCCTAGCTGCCTAACCCATGTCTACCACCTTAAAACATGAACTACAACAACTCAGCAGAGCTTGCCTTTTACACATTCTTGTGGAAAATCATAGGCAGGGATCCTTACACATTTGATATGAACATACAATTTAGCTGTCTACATTTGATCACATTCAGCCTTGTATCTCTGGATCTGAGGCTGAATGCCACAATTTGATTGTGATGCCGTTAAGATTTAAAGATTTTAGGAGACAGTTGCATTTACATTTTGGCATTCTGTCTAACTGCTCCTTCTAGGCAGAAGCAAATACTGAAGAAGGCTCCAAATGGATTAGAGACTGTTAAAGCCCAATCTTTAGTATGGAATTCTTATTACAAGGTTATTTAGGGGCTCTCTTTTGGGGGTATCTCTGGATTAAGGATTTATGGTGCTAGACCAAGGATTTCTTGGTAGGTACTTAGTAGTTACATATCTGCCATATGTTGTTGTTTTTGAAGTTTCCCTGCGTTGAATAGTGTTACTTTTTTGGCTTTTTCTTAACATTATTTGCAGTTAGGTCAGAGGTCCACAATCCTGGATTGTGGCCTGATCTGAAGGCACTGCAAATACAATAGTGCCTGAATGCAGGCCCCAGTAAGACTGTGTGAAATAATAACCAATTACCAGGTGAATTTATTCCATATACAGATGTGTATTGTAGGAGACAAAGCTGATAACATTGAAAGAAGCAGTCATGGATTATGTCTTGTTAGAAGGCCCCTGGAAAGATATTGGGGAGCTCATGAAACTTAAGGTGAAATTCCATTTACTCAAATCAGCATGGGATCATGTGAAAGAAGTCAGAAGAGAAAAACTTTGCCACTCGTCAGGCTGAAATCAGAACAGTATTCAACTTAACAATAAGCATTTCTACCCCAATACCTACTGAAAATGAGTTGGTTAATGATGGTCAGATAGAACACTTCATATTTGCCTGTCCACCTACAATGAAACATACAAATACATGTCTGCATACCCAAAAAATCAGATTCATATTTCATGTGCATTTGACTACATCCCTGTTGGATTATTAGTTTTCTTTTATCAAGTATATCCTGTGCTGTATATATAATACATTACAGTTAGGACCCTTAGGTGTTTGACAGCATTCTAAAAGCAAAGGCCTGATTTCCCCATGTAAAGAGACATGCATGTTAGTCAAGGTGCTGGGGGACTTTTATCAACAGGAGTGTTTTGGAATAATAAAAAATGCTCATTCTGCCAGAAAATGCTTAGAATAAATTATTAGAATAGGCAGAAGCTTGATTTTCACCTGCTTGGCTCTTCTGTCTGGGTAGAGCAGGTGTGAAACACTCCATAACTGAGCAAGTGGTTACATCTGCTCTCAGAGTCCCAAATGAAATTATTATAAAGGATTAAAGAATTAATTAACCAGTAAGACTGAAAATAGGGCAGAGTGTTTTGCTTCCATGGAGGCTTGATTTTTTTGATGTTACTGCTTAGATCAGTTAAAGATCTTCTGTTACTGGTCATGATCCCTGTCCATAAGTCCTTTTTAGACACAAACATTCAATTATTGTTGGAAGTTCTACTGATTTTTGATAGGAAAATATCATTACAGATGCTGTCTTTGGCAAATTATGGCAGACCTTCCCATAGAATTCTTTCAGAAAACATTATTCCATCACTAGTGTTAGGCTATGTCAGCTTTGCTGCTTCTGTGACATTTTTTAAATTAAATTTTAAAAAACAGAGGAAGATAATGATTTCCAATAAATACTGTGAAATTCACTTCCTGTGGTTGTAAAATGCACACAAGCTACTGCACACTAAAATTTATACATTTGCTGCAATTCACCTTTAAGGAACGCAAGAGGAAAGTTAGTGATTTTGAATAGTTGATGTGTTTTATTTTATCGCTTGGAAGCATGCCCATTATTCAGGATCACAGAACTCATGAATTGATGATCCAGAGGGAGGCTCTTTTACTATTGCATCTCCTGCGTTGCCTCTATAAATATCTTTTTTTATTATTATTCTGCAGTTTTTAGATTTGTTTTATGGTTCTGGTTATTAATGTTCTACCTCTGACTGTTACCAGAATTCATGGCTCTGTTAGAAGTCTGACATGTCTGGGATATTTGCTTGTGCATGTAGTTTTCTTGCAGTAAACCAATCTGCTGGACAGAGAGGGGAATATTCTGCCTTTGATAGCGGGTGTATTTCTGATTACAGTTAGTAAGAATATGTGGCTTCAAACAAAACCAGCAGCCCCAAAAGTTTAAATTACTGCAAGTGTAGACTATGTGAGTTTTTCTATGTGATTGCATAGCCTAGACAAAGAACAAGTAAATATCTACTCCTGTTTATTCCCACCAGAGAGTGATGATTTGGCATGAAAATCTCACGCTCTCTATTAACTTCTCTGGGAATGTAGAGGATTCTCCAGCCACAGAACAGTGTCTTCAGCTCACCTAGAACTGCAGCTTAAGGAGATCAATGTTACCAACAGCATCGACCTTTTTTATTGTTTTTACAACCTCCATAGTTTCTATCCTGAAAATGCTGTTGTGATTATATTGAGGTTCCTCTTACCCTGCCCTCAGGATATTTCAGAGCCAAGAAGACACTAAAATCTTAGAAGATGTTATTTTGTATTTTACTTTCATCTTTGGGGTGTAGTGAAATGACACAACACAATGTTGAAAAAGAGTCAGCAAAACTATGGCAACGAAGGCTTTTATTTTTCCAGCAAGACATAGTAACTTGGAGTCTGCAACCTACTGCAAATCATCTCTAACAGACCAAACAATTCGCAGATATTTAGTGAGTAATTGGATAGCTGCTAATGCAGCAGCTTGATAGTGAGGCAGCTAAGGAGCTGGTTTATGGTTATGTGATTATATTAAGGTTCTTCTATGGTAAAAAAAACCGAACAAACAAAAAAACCCCCCAAAAAATTCCCCCCCCCCCTTTTTTTTTTTTTTTTTTTTTTTTTTGAAGAATAATCACCCAGGAGGTTAGATAGCTCCTCCCCTGCAGGTGTGTTTTTCAGAACTGACAGAGGTTCTGAGTTTGTTTAAGGTTATTTCCTCTCTAGGAAATACTCAGTGGAGAAAAGGCAGAGGTAGAAAATGCAAGAATTGCTTCTTACAACTTGTTATGTCATTCTAGGGGTGATGAGGATACCTGGGGGAGCTTTGCCCATGTCAGCTACGTTTATAGCACACCTTTCAAACAAAAAGAAAGATCATCTTTAAAATCTCTAGCATCACATTTAAGATCCTCTCCACACTGGCCTCGTTGTACTTGCCTTCCAGTTCTTTCCCCTCCATGAGGAAGGAATATCTCTTTCTACAGACATCCCCACAGAGACACAGGCACAAGAAAGTTGGTTCTTGTGCAAAAAGCTGACAGTATGGTCTGGACTCTCACTCTCATGGGAGCATTGCTACTGACTTTAGCTGGGCCAGGATTTCACCCTTGCTTGTGTCAAGTTTGGCAAGGATTACAGGCATAAAACTGGTCCTGAGGGAAGAAATCAGACTGCTTTTCTACACAAATGCTCAAATGTCCAATGTGTAGGAAGAAAACTGGAAGGACCATAAAAAAGATTAATGTTTTAGACATGCTTAGCAGGCCTGATGATGCTCCCACTGAGGCATTGGAAACTGATTTGAGGAGCAAGCAAAGTGTGCCAACACAAGCACTTCACCTCTGTCCCTTGTCAGGTTTCTTTTACAGCCATCACAAGGTAGCTATTTCTTCACTCTACAAATCCAAATGAAAGAAGCTGGAGTGGCCCAGGAGACATTTAAGCTGGTCACTGCAAATTGATTCACACTAGCGTCTCTGGTGTGAGGATGTGCTACTTCTTAAGCAGCAAGAGAAGGGGAAATGAAATGAAGAGGTTGTATGGCTGCTCTCAGGAGAACGTCAAGCTAACAAGAGCAGGTTGGTATTAATTTAGCTGAGAAAAAAAGCCTCTCCTCTTTTAATGCTTGAGGATTTGAGATTCCAGCAAGAGGTTGAGGAGGTAGGCAGTGGGAAGGAGTGGGGGGAGATTGCTCTTTCTTAAGCAATTACGGAAGTATGGAAATAGGTTATGGCAGGTTAGGGAACAAAAATACAAAACTGAAAGAGAAACACAAAAAATCAGAACACAAATCTGGGAGAACAACTGGCTCTTTGCTGATTCAAATGCATTTCTTTCAGGAGAGTAGGGCAGGAAATTGCTGCTTTGCTCCACAAAATTAAAAAAAAAAATCACAACCCAAAGAAAACCAAAAAATAAAACCCAGAAGAGTTGCTCCCACTCTGTTGCAGGACAGATCCCATATCCTGTCTTTCAGCAGAGTTACATTAATGTAGAAACACAGTATGGCTTTGGAGCTGATCTTATTCACGTCAGGTAAGACAAGAGCATAGCAAGAGCAAGCTGCAAGTTTGTCTGTATGTCAGCCCAAGAAAATGGACTGTAGCCATAACCCCAAGTACAGTTTGAATGGTTAGCATTACCAATGAAAAAACCAGTTTCCTGTCATGTGCTCCCTAGTTCCCCTATCTAGTTCTGTGCAAAGCCCCTAAATATCGCTGCCAACATAGGCTTGAAAATGTAACGTGCAAATGAGTGACTGTGGGAAGGGACAGAAGGTTAAACCACTCTTTAAAAGTCTTAGTGTGTGTGTGAACTATGGCTCCAGAAAGATCTGTTGAAAGGATAAGAGAACATCCACCAAAGAGATACTTTTTCTGGACAGACAGAAATTTCTGATTAAAAGTTGCATTTGAGAAATGCTAAACATAACCTTGAAGAAGAGTACTGCTTCACATCTGATAACATGATGGCTTTATGTGGATTTTTAATGCAATATATCATGTATATGAAATAATAATAATAAAAGCATAGGTGATTTTGAGTCCTTCTGCATCCAGGGTTGTTGTTCTGGTTTTTACTGTCAAGGTAATGCAGAAACAAATGGTTACCTGAGTTCTGAATATCCTTTGGAGAGCAAAAGAACCATTTTCTGAAGATGGGGAGTAGGATAGCTTGGCATGAGGTAAAAACACACCTGCTCCCCTTCTTTTTGTTGATCCAAAGCTTCTGTTGATTCAAGGGATAAAAGAAGTCCCCCGATGAGATGTGCCAAGAGACACTTTTAATCTCTTTTGCTGGAGAGCGAGAGATTCTACTGCCAGTGCTTGCAGTATGAACTTCATTCAGTGTTTGTTGTGTGAAGAGAGAAGGTGAATGGGTAGCTATTCCTGCATCCCCCAGACTTAAATAGAGGGGTGAGAAATAGAAACCTTAGGAAAAGGACATAGAAGAGATACAGATACTAATTCATAGGATCAAAACAATGCCCACACCTTTGGATCTCAGAAGATCCTTTTTTTTATTTTTAATGTGTTTGATCTTCTGAAGAATGACTGGTTTATTGCAAATTTAACTCAGTGTCATGAAAAAGCAGCTTTCAAAATGTCAGCTGATGAAACACTGAGTGAAGCAAGGGCCTGGGGCAGCTTCATCCTAAATTCAGGGCAGAATGAGATTCAAACACACCAGCTGGAAATTTTCACATCAGCTGCCTGGTTACATAAAGGAAATTAATGGCTTCTTGTGACTCTTCTGTGGAGGACAGTAGTTGCATTTCCTTCAGTTTCCAAGGAGGTTAACTTGAGTGCTCATCCAAACAGTCAACTGAAGTGCTATATGGTAGAAAGCAAAATTCATGCTGAAACTCAATATCTGTTATGCATTCTAATCTACTTTCCCTGACAATGGCAGGAGTCAAACAACAACAACAACAAAAGCACAGAGCAGTGAGCAAAGAATGTCTTTGAACTAGCACCCAACCCAAAAACTCTCCAGGCTTTTTCTCTGAAGCTGTTCTGCCTGTCCTTCTATACCTATCATACGCATCCTTTGTTGGTCTGTTTTTTGCTTCCTCCCTTTTTTCAGCATCTCTGTTCTTGCAGCAGTTTCTCCTGCAGACACATAAAATTTCCAGCAGAACAAGACGAGGTCAGGCAGCTCTGCTCCTCCTGTGCTCCATCTTTGGGGTGTAGAGGTGAAAATGCTAGGGTATCAACTCTCTCATATGTGAGAGAAATCAGAGCCATTCACTGGTTTTCTTGCTACTATATCAAAGCAGGTAACTATGATTAGACATTCCCCCAGTTGCTGGTTGCCAAGGGGTTTAACCAAGTGTTTAATTACACAATTATTTCCCTTTTACCACTTAGGGCTCAAAATGCTGACAATTCCAGAGTGCAACCCTGGTAAACTCTCATTGCATTTGACTTTGTCAAACCTCATGAGTTTTCTGTGGGATGCACATGACTCCTTTGCATTTGGGAGACTGCCCCAAACATTTTATCAAAGGCAGAAGAAAACAAAGAACAAAATAAAAATCAGAGACCAGAAAAACACTTCAAAACATCACAGTCAATACATTCTTGAGTGGCTTTGCCATTGGAGCTATGCTCCTAATTGGTCAACTAAGTCACCTCTCATGAAAGCAGCCTGCTGAGATTTGGATGCATAATTTCCTCCCTGAATTTGTTTTTCTATAAAGTACTTCACACACCAATTTTTGTACTAGGCCCCAATGTAGACTTTTGCATGTTGTCACATTAAGTAGTAGACCCTCAGAGTTGATGAAAAATTACGCTGACTGAAATTTCTTTTATCTCAGCATGCTCCAGATACTCCTGTTTGCAAGGTACTGTTGGACCAGGGCTCTTGAAGTAATTTGCATTTGAACGTCCTGTTTTCTGAGCTAGTTTTGTACATTACACCCAGTGGTATTTTCTCTCATCTTTCAAAAAGGCTTTGCAGCACCAAAATGTCCAGGAGTTTTACAATCATCTTATAACATATAACTTAATCTCCCCCGTTCCTCATTTAACTACTCTCTTGAAGTATCATGTCTCAGCTTATATCCTTCCAACTTTGGATGAATGAACAACACTAAACATCAGAGAGAGAGGCAAATACTGCAATGCTTTTATGAATATTCATCTGTATTTTGAAAGGAACTCTGCATTTCCTTGGTTTTAATTTTCATGCTGTAAATTTTCTCACAAGTAATATCTGTACAGAAATATTTGCCGAAACAGCATATACCATTATAATAGCATCAAATACTACTGGAATGTTAAAATCCAAATGAATAATTGATATTCACATCAAAAAACTAAATCAAAGAATTATCCAATTGAGGCAAGAAGGCACGCCTTGTGATCTCTGTGTTAAATTGGATCAGACTGAATTTCTTCTTTGAAAAGCTGCAATAAGCTTCCTGTGAATGGGCCTAAACTTGAGTTTCACTCAATGTAAATCATTCTGAATGACAAACAGTCTTGCAAAAACATGTTTATATACAATTTCCAAATGGAAAAGAGGCAAATGCATTGAAAAAAGTATTTACCCTGAAATATTCTCCCAGCTGAGCTCTTAGATAAGTTACTGTCAGGCAATCCAGCATGGTGCTTTCCCTTTGCATTCACTCACTCTTAAATTATACCAGTTTGAGGAGAAAAAGACTGTGCTTTGACCATGGCACGTCAATCTTCTGCTTATCTGTGCAGAAAACTACTTCAGAGTCAATGGACTAGCCTTATTTAAAGTACTCTTTCACTCCCTGGCCAAAGTGTCCCCATGTAGAGAGTTAAATTATCCACGAGCATTCTTGCTTCACCCACTGACCTACATTGCTATGACCATTACCTAAGGTGAAGCCTTATTGATATTTCTGCTCCAGTAAATGAGCATTCCCAGGGCTAAAATATTCTTTATCAAGACATTACAAGAAAGCAGCACTATGGATTAGAGTGGTCACCAGCAAGAAAAAAACAGTCTTTTCCTAAAGAAAATTTTACAAAGTGCTTCCAGTCAGTGGGGAAAAAAAAAGACAAACCCCAGATGAGCCAGCACTGCTATATTCCTCTCCAGGGAGAGACAGGGAAAGTTCAGTATAAGCAGGGGGGAAGAAAAGTCCAAGACAACATGGCAATCCTGGGATTTGTCTGACTGGTTTCTTCAGTTAAAAGCCAGACAAAGCCTTGCAGTCTGTTCAGCAGCTTGCTCATGCAGTTTGGACCATTAATATGAACTTACAGACATTGTTTAATGAAGTAGGCTCATGATAGGATGCAAAAATTGAAAGGGATTGTACTGCTGGAAGTCCTGGGGAGTGCCCCTCCATCTGTCAGCTGCAGTGGGAGGGTTGGAGTGCATCCAGCTTGTACTTGGTCACCTCAAGGCAGACACCATCTAGAAAAGTCCTCCTGGAGAAAAACAAGCTAAGGGAGCAGCACTTCAGATCTGTTAGTGAGACAAGGGAAGCGATGCCAGGCTGCTCTGGGCAATCAAGCAGAGCAATTGCTTCCCCTGCTTGGCAGTGCTAGCTGAGAGAGCAGGTGTAAAGGATGGGAATCCTAGTGAAGGGATCAAGAAAGCTGCATCTGGAAGAGGTCAAAATGCCAGCAGGCATGGGGAAAGGTGAGATGAATCCCAGGGAGTGATGTTACATGTGCAGGGATATGCTCAGAGTAAGGTGAAAAGCATCCGTCAAGCAGCAAGGGGTTTAAAGACCTGTTCAGATCATGTTGGCTTTTTAAAAAAAGAAGAAAACCAAGTGAAAATCCCCTACTGTACAACAGGAATAGTAATTTCAAGGATTACGGAACACCTAACCCAATCCTAGTGGCAGTTCAGGGCTAACATTGAAGTCCTCAGCACAATGTTTGGCCCAGATAAGAAAGGTGTGAAGAAAACAATGTTGGTGCAATGCTGTGCTCCCCTGGTTATGACTTCCACAGTGGCAGTGTTCCTGGAGCTGTAGCCTCTGTGGCTCCCTGAGCCCTCACCCTGATCCTGAAGGCAGCTTGTGGATGGAGGTTGAGGTCCTCAGCACTATGAATGGCCCAGGTGATGAGCCATTCTGCAGTGTGAGATGGGCTCACTTACATGCCATGAGGTCTGAGAGCAGTTGTTAAAATAATGGACTGTTTGATCACATTTCTTATGTTTTTTACATTGTGAGCTGTAAGTTGATTAAGGAATCTTGTTATTCTTTAGGTTACCCCATATCCTTTTGGGTACATAAATATAGGAATCCTATCATATTCCTTGGCTTTTTTTTTTTAAATTTTTTTACATTAACCATACCTTACACATAATTGTAACCCTATGTTGAAATTCAGATTCATGGCTCATGTCTCTCTTGCCTTTATGTCTACTCATGAGCTGTGTGGTATCAGGATTGTTCATGAATCAGTGTCATAAGACATACAAAAATCTGTCTTTGCTGTCACTTCTTTTCCTTTATTTGGTTCTATTTTTTGGTAGTATTTGAGCTAAGGGGAGATCAGACAAAAGCAGTACAAAAGAATCTTGAAACAAAATCCCGCACTAAAAATTTATAGCACCTTATGATTTGGAGAGAGACCTTTCAAACATCAGTCTTTGCTTGCTGCATCTTTACATGTGTACAATTGTGAACACCCTCATCATTCCCAAATGAGGTAATCCAAGGGACTGGTGGCACTTTGCTGCAGTTTTATAACACAATCCCCTTGCAAGTATTCAATGCATAGAGGTGTTATTGGGCAGCGTAATCTCCCTACACAAAGGCAAAGCCTTTTATCAGCTCAGATCCATCCATTATCCATTTCTATGAGACAATACCTTTCTACCTAGGTATTGCTTTCCAAAAGCCTGGCCATGTTGTACAAAACAATAAACACTGGAGCTATCACTGAAAAGCATCTTTCCTGGCTTTGCCAGCAAAGCTTCTCCTCTAGGGAAACGTGTGCAGACAGGATGCTCCTCCTTTTCCTTCCCACTGACCTCCAAGCCAGCAGCTGTCTGGGGACAAGGGGCCTCCCTGAGTATTGTGGTTGCTGTTCAGATGGCCTTTGTAGGCCATGATTCATCCATTTAAGGGCAAGTGGGATATTTCAAAGGTGTTTTTGTCACCATGCAAATTCTGGATTATTTCCTCCTCTGCACAAATATTATTGCAGTTTAAAATAACAACAACAACAACAATAACAACAAAAACAAACCACAGATGAAAAACCAAAACCCCTTCTTCCTAATTTGTTTACTCAGTGGCTGCCGTGTAATAGAGGAACAGGCATTGTGGTCCCTGAGCTAGTTCTTCCAGTATCAGCACATCAGTATTCAGGAGTCCAACTGCGGCTGTTTGCAAGTGAAATGTGTAGATGAATGCAATCCAAAATGTACAAGTTAGAATTAAACATTAAACTCTATTTACTGTGTAGTAAATAGTAAGCCTTCAACAAACAAAAAATGAAAAATATGGATTTGCAAATATGAGCAAATATAAACTTCTGGGTTTAATATGCTGGAAAAGGGGATTTTCGTCCAGTTTCTATCTCTGACATTCCCTTATTTTGCATATGTTTCCTCTCCACACATGTTTCTGGACTTTAAAAAGTAGATTTTTGGGACTGGATCTTAAGTTGCAGCATAAACTGCTGCTCACCTGAGTCATTATCTATAAAAGTTTTGTCCAAAATTCAACAAAGCTGATGCTGAAAATTAAGCAGCTAAAGCAAAGACTCTTCCTCTCTGACAGACAAGGCACCTTAGCTTGACTGCATGCATATAGGTACACACACCTGTGCCCAAAAAGGCACTTGTTATCCTGCTGTGAAGATTGGTCTGCAGCAGCTTGTGATATGAAGGTCTTCTATAAAATTTTAATTTTTTGAACTTCATGAGTGTACCTCTGCCAGATTTATATTACTTTTTTCTACACATGGTAAGCTTTTTTTAATTTGGGTGTATTTGGCTATATAGGTTAATTTAAAATGCTCTAAATTAATGTAGTATAATATCCTGGGTGCACAAAGGAAGAGGAAGATCAGCTGCAGTATTTGTTCTGCTGCTAAATCGCTCCTTTGATCTGGAGAGAGGAATTGAGGAAAGACATGTTGTGCACTGGCATTAAAAACATTTCAGCACCTGGAAGATTTGGAGGCCAGCCCAGGGTAAGAGTGGGACCTCTAGGAACTTGAACTTCACGCTGATGGAACTTGAGGAGCATCTTGACAGCAATGGAAATGAACCCTAGACTGAAATCTGAAGTGGAGAGGAGCAGTTAAATTAATGCAGCAGCTATGCAAAGTACAGAGCATTGCTGAAGCCAACTGCTTCACAACTCGGATTGCTTGTGAAGACAAGCCACCAGTAGTGCCACTTCCATTCTGGCAGAGAGATGCTTGGGCAAGAAACCTGCATCCATTGAAATATTCTCTTGGAAGCTGACCTGTCTCCTCAGAGTGCACTTCATAGGACATGGTGCTGCTTGAAGTATGTGTTCTATCTGAAGCAAGTTCATGTGCAAGGAACAAAAAAAACCCCAAAAACCGTAGATAAACTGGAAAATGGAGTTCCAGGAGGAGCTGTATGCCCCTATAGTTTCATATGAAGCAGGGGAAAAGGAAAAGTATATATTGATTTTCAATGTAGGATTTTGACAATAATAAGATCTGTGTGTAGCCACTGCACTTTCTGAGCATAGGAGATTAAATCAGTTTGATCTGACTGATAGGAAGCTTGACCAGCCTACATTTTCTCTAGACATCAACCTACCAAGCTGGTTCTGCCCTAGATACCACACTGCACCTGCCAGCCCACTCCTCTGGACGTGGGGTGCACCTGGATCATTGCCTTCTGGCTCTTTGCTAATTAATTCCTTCTTGTCCTGGGTAGAGGCAAACCACTCAGTTGCCCAAGAGCAATTCCCAAGCATAATGATGCTTCTCAGCATGTGTTAGTCATTAACTGGGGTTTGCATGCCCACAGCCAAAGCCCACACGTGCACACACTCAAATGGACAAGAACCTGTTTGACTTTTCCTCTTCCAGTGGCTGAAGAGAGCAAAAGAAGTGATTTCTCCACACATCACCTCAGATATGCAAAGGACATATGCAGCCTTTTCAGGGTTCCAGATCGATCAGCAGGCAGATGGGGGTCCCTCTTTCTAAAACTTTTCAGAGGAGTGACTGATCTGGTTGGTTCCCTGCAAAGATGATGCACCTCTCTTCAGTCTCTTCAGTGGTACAAAAACACAGAGGAAAAACAGAGGAACTTGGTCACGCATATATCTGGCTTATTTGTGAAGGTGAAAAAGCTGAGAAGCAGTCAGAGTATCCACTGAACTACTGATTAAGTAAGACCACAAACAACCCCGTATGTCCTACAGGCTCATCTTAGGTCATTATGAAATTTTAGCACCCAGTGAGGAAGAGTGAATGGATGTCTGGCTTTCTATAGATAGCAGCTGCTACTTTGGGTGCCTTTGGCTACCATCTGACCTGACATTATGAAATCTAACTTTACAGATTCAGATGTATTTTGCATTTCCTTGGGTCAGGCCTGAATTTAATCTGCAGAGGAGAAAAAAAAAAAAAACAACAGAATCAGGATGATTATTTAGGAAACTGAAAATGCCAAGGGAGCTCTTGGGCCCTATGTTTCTCTTCCCCATCTTAATGCATGAAAATAACAGCTTTCCTTACAATTTTTGACAGAAAGTATTTGGAGCACTCATTTTGACTTCCTGATTTGAGTGTGTGCTTGACTCTGTGCAAGTGGCTACAGTTACCAAAAGTGCTGAAACAGAATGCTGTGCCTCAACATGAATATTCAAGTTCTTTCAGGAGGACACCGCTAAGATCATTACAATTGCTAATTGTAAAAGTGGTAGCCAAAACTCCCGCTTCCTTCTATTATTCTTACATCCTGCAGATGTCCTGATTTAGCCAGTTAATCAGCAGATTCTCTTGGGAATCATCTGGTGTTTCAGTCCTGTGTTTCTTTTTTTTTTTAAAAAAAGAAGAACTTTGAATTTTTAGTGTGACGTATCTTATTTTCTCAAATATAATGATTAATTACTTAAATATTGTATGAGATGTTGCATTTCTTAAATACTGTTCTTGGCACGTCTGCATGCACCTAAAGGGTCTCTGAGCCACATTTTAGTTCCTGGGAAAACAGCACATGTCCCTTCAGTCAAAGCAGACATTTCATTTCGCCTTCAATCATTATACCACCTGCTCACCCGCAGCCACAGCAGCTCTTGCAACAGCTCTGTCATGCGGCTTCTGTAAGTTTTGTTTACATCTGAAAATACTGCTCCTGTGAGGCAGCACTTGTGAGACCTGTACCAAACACTGTGTTGTGCTTGTGGGCTGCTGTGATGCCCTTCTCTGCAACAGCACCTTGTGAAATGATCTTTGGGGGAACAGTCAGCAGAATGAATGGTTGGCCAGAGTCCTCTGGGCTCTTCCAGCACTTTTGTGCTACCTGTCAGCCCTAGATATCTGAATGCCTCCTCGTCTTTTCATATGCTCTGATTTTTCCACAGTTAATGAGATGGCATGGGGCTGCCACACCATACTCTGCAAGGAAAAGAATATGAAGGGAGGAAAGGTCACTCATTAGGAAACCAGAACCCCGAGGCCTAGGAACACATAACTGCTGTGTTCCACCTACTGCCACAAGAGGCTATATTTGTAAATCATTTATGCTGTATTATGTTTGCAACGCACTGATGGTGTGGTATTCACTGTGTGGCATAGTCTGACACTGTGAAAACTCATATCCTTTGAAAAAGCCCCTAATGGAGAATGGGAATAGAGATAATTACAAGAGTTGGCAGAGCTAAACCATCAGATCACAATAGCAAATTTGGCCACCGAATTGATTAGCAGCATGAGAGACTCTTCTCTACCAGAACAAGTTCTATTTTTTCCTCCTTCTCTCTTTCCAATAAGCCAACAGAGCTCAGCTCCACAGTTGTAGCAGAGACCACAGATTGTTCTCTATGCCTAACTCATCTCTTTTGTGCTGATTTTCTTTTCAGTCAATTTTCTTTTCAGCAAACAGTGCAAAAGTTGTGTTTATTTCTTCTGTGTGGGTTAATGCATCTGAAGATAAATTCTCTCTTTGCTTCTGCACATGCACAACCTCTGTGCAGCATTACCACTGAGGATTCAATTCCCAAAGTGTGTGTGTAAGGGTGCAAAGCAAAAATCTCATCATGTTCATGTTATTTGCTGATTTTTCAGTCAAGCCTAAAACTACTGACAGGTCACCTTCCTGAAGCACTGGAGCTCACTGCTCAGAAGCCAGCCCCAGGGACACACTCCAAGCTCTTCAGAAGTGATAGCCAAAGCCATGGGAAGAGAGGATGCATGAAAATGGAAGAGGAATGTGAAAAGCAAGATAGGTGGGTAAAGTGGTGATAAAAGGGATAGTAGCAGGGAGGGAAAGAAGAGAAGTAGCTCTAATGAACCTTGTTAAAAAGATTTTAAACAAAGAAAGTTTTAGGGAATGAAGAGATATCAGCCAGATTTTTTTTCTCTCTTTTTTTCTTCCTGTGGATGATCTCAGAAGAAAAAAAACAAAACCTTCTATTTTGAATGGCTGATATTGCTCTGGAACCACATTATCCAGCTGTTAGGATGTTGTCTCCTATGTCTGTGTGAATTTATGATGCCATTGTAGGGAACAGATACTGAAACCTCAGAGAGGTTGGGTTTTCCCCTTGCTGCCATCTTGCACTGCATCTGCCCATCTGCATCAGGGTGAAACTCTGCCTATGGGGTTCAGCAGCAGGCAATGTCTGCCTTGTGATGGGCTAGATAACTGCACAAACAAGCCCTCAGTATCCTGTCCAAGGCCATCCAGCACACCCATGGTGCAGCCCTCACCCAATCTCTCAAGCACCATTTCTGTGTCTGAACCTCAGGAATAGCTTTCCTCTCCCAGAGACATGTGGGAACTCCAAGTTGTCATGTCCTCATGGGGGCAGATTTAAGGACCAGAATGAGCTGCTGGGCATTGCTCTACATGTAAAATCAGTCTTTCCATCCCCAGGTGCTTTTATTCAGGAGTACTGATGGCTGGAAACATACGAATGGGCAAGCAATGGGCATTTACCATGTCATGTGAGCTCCAGTCTGCTGGCCAGTATAACAACAGGTATTTGAGCTGCTCGTAGTTTTCCTGCGAGGCAGAGGAGGCCTGGCAGCCACCCAGCACACATCCTCTCCTGCTGGACTGCTTTCTCCCACATTGACCATTCTGTGCATTTCTTTTAGCCTTGCTTTTGTGCAGCTGTTCACTTCTGTGCTCTGCAAAATCAAAACCTTAAACGGCTTTCTCAATCATGGTTGAATTTATTAGCCAGATTCTTCTCTTGGTTACTTGAGGCAAATCCAGATATTTCCCCAAGTATACCTGAGGGGAAAACTTTGTTGACAATGTTTTTGAACCTCTTTATTTTGCTATAAATAATGCCCTTGGAACAATTCTAAGCTGCTTTGTGAACTTATTTTTCCCCATTTGAAAGTACTGAATAAACTGAACAACTTGGCGGTGCATTAAAGCTTGTTTGAAACCACACACAAAAGAATATTTGCAGCTCAAATGCCAGAGAAATGTGTTCACATGTGATTGAACATAATAGTCCAAGATTAGAAAATCTAGAAAGAAGCAGGGGGATTAAGAGCATGCTCTTGTGAAAACCTTCATAACTTTGGATGAAAGTCAAAGCAATGGGGTAACCAGATGAGAATAGCTTGCTGAATTCTATCGTTCTACCACAAAATAAGCAATGTAAAAAGAAGATTTTACTCATTTCACTTCCACTCTTATCCTGAATCTAGGCATGAATATAAATTTTTAAAGCCTCACAGTATTAAAGCTATATATTTGTGTCAGCAAATCGAATACAATCTGTTTTGTAAATATTAGGAGCTCTAAACCCTTGGGCCAAATTCTGCAATGAGATGCAGAATACATCTCTGATAGTCTTCAGCTGAACATATGCATGAAACAACAGACAGCATAATTTGACTGAGCCAAATCCATTCTTTTTAGCAGTATAAAGCATTGGGAAAATACATTGGTCTAAATTCTGATCTTGGACGCATTTTTACAATTGAGATAATAACACAGCCAGCTATGTTACTGTAATTTTAAGATATGCTAGCAAAAAAAGGTCAAAATTAGAGCTGTTTGTTGTAGAGTCTAATAGAAGCATTCTCCTTTATGATGAGATGCTGAGTCTTTAAAGAAAACTTTAGCACCTATGCTCAAAAATGAAACTCGTACCTATGCCAAGAGTTTTGTGCATTTGGACAGAGTGGAACTGCAAATCAGTAAGGCATCAAATAGATCTCAAAAACGACTTTTTCTTGTTCACTCCATCAGAAGGTTGAATCTATGAGATCATCTAGATTTGTGTGTGACTCTGTAGTTACTCCTCACTATTGAGATTAATGAATGAGTTTAAAATTTTCACCCACCATATCCTGAATAAACTAAAATGATATATTCCTCTTCTGAAAATTTCTTACATTTAAGTGCCTCCATCCCTCTGTAATGGAGCTGGAACTTGTTGCTCCAGTGACATAGCTTTATTCTAAGGATATTTTAAAAAAAATTGTTTCTCTATGACCATCCCATGCTTTTCTAGTTCTCTAAGTCTCTAGAAAAATATCAGTTCCAGAAAAAGAATTAAATAGCTCAAGATGAAATTTAGAAAATAAGCCATCTTCCATACTTTTCCTCTGCTCTACACTCTAACAGAACATTCTGGTTCCTATTTTTTAAGCAACAAAAATAAGCATAAAGTTCTGTTTTACAATGACCCTGAACTGGATTATTTGCTCTTTGGCACAGGTTTGAAGGCAGGATTATTTAGAATTTTTAAATTTTCTTGTTCAAGGAGAAGGATTCCCTTCTTTATATTGACTCTTTTTGTTGTGTGCAAAACTAATGTGGATCTGGAACCTGATTTTAAAAACTGTGGTCAGGAGTTGTCTGATCTAGCTCTGAGGAATGGGTTCATGTCCTTTTATCTCTGTGATTTATACTGCTTTGTTGCAAGCAAAATAAAGTGTTATTACAATTCAATGTGTGTTACTACTCTCTGAGGAAAGGGCAACCTATTAGGAAAAAGGCACAAAACTCAATGTAATTTGAAAATAACACAGCATAACTGATATTTCTTTAGAACAGGCTTATATGGAAGGGAATCAGAGATTAATTGTGCAAAATAGTATTACTGCACATCCAAATGCCATTTCTAAATGTTATAGTACATTAAAGTATACTGCAGTGAATTAATAGCCCTAGCAGTGATGATAAGCATGAGTGGACTCGACGAAGTATCCTGCAGCTGCTTTCTGTCAAATGTAAGTAATATTAAGGAAGGAGGGAACTCTGCTTTTGACCAGAGTTAATGAGATATTAGCAGTGAATAAAGCGACTTTAAACCAAAACTTTCCTATTATATTTTAGAAAAATATTGCCAAACAATTTTTTCGGTAGCAACTGTGACGGAATGACCTTGAAGAGAAATTTGGCAAGCCTGTATAGTGTTTGGGCTGCTTTCTCATTTAAGGTGTCAGTGATAGGGTTACCTCATGCCGTTTAAATGTCCATCCAGCCTAGCTTGGTGCACCCTAATGACCTTTCCACACTTTGACATCACTGTCAAGGGTGCATATTGGTGTGTTATTCCCAAGACGTCTGGACTGATATTCAGCCAAAGTCAAGCCAGTGCCACTGAGGCTGAAAAAAATAATTCTTGCCAATGGTCACATCAAACCAGCAGCTTTCAACTGCTAAGGTGCTATGAGAAACAGCAAATGGTGACTGAGTGTCTTTCCTGAGAGCCATGTAGCTTTTGGTGTCATCTGGCTTGTAATGGTAGAGGTCACCTTTAAGGGAAGTAACTCAGCGCTGTGAAAGGGTAAGTGAACTTTTCTGAACATTTTTCTAAGGCAGCCAAAGGACTCAGATGCCACTTACCTATTTCTTTTCAGAAAGCACATGCTCTGCTTTTGGAAAGTCTCCCCTGGAAAGGCTCCAGAAATATATTGGAAATTCTATCATTCCACATCCTCTCCATAGCACCTATGCTCTTTGCTGCTGGAGATCTGAGGGAAGGACAGAGGAAAAGGGCTCTTGTTGGAATGTGTAGTGTTTCAGGATACATGAGGTTGTATTTATAAACCAGATCTACAGAAAAATGGATTAGTGGAGTGCCAACAAAAGAAGCAGTGTTCCAGGTGGCTACACTGCCCAGTCTCTGTAAAGAGCGATGCAATTCGCTCTGCTGATCAGTGCAGTTCAGTGCTATGTGCATCTAAATGTGGTTAAAGTTTCCAGACATACTAAATAGAAGCATTACAAAACTATCTAGTGCAGGAATAACACATTTTGCCAAAAGAACTTCTCTGAAGATTGGTGTGCAAGTTACCACTGAATTATTGCAGGGAGAAACTTAAATTTCTCTGAGTTTCTCTTGCATCTCTAAAGGAAAATTCTCTCAAATAATGAGACACAACAATTTCCTTGGACTTTTGTGTATGTACTGATGTATTATTGCCTTAAGCAGAAAGGCAAGGCATAAATAACTGCATTACAATGCAGTACACACTCTGGAGCATTGTAATCATAGACACAATTGTAACAGCAGGTCTATGTTGTCCCGTTAAATAGAGATCTGTAATTCAGACCATGCAGAATTGAGTGTGGTTTGTATCTCTCAGGATCATAAATCTAAGGTGGGAGTCTTACTCTTATATCACAACTTTCTTCACCATGCTGATTGCCATCAACTGCAAGGATAAGCTCCTACATCAATTCAGTGCTAATAGGACTCTCTGGCTATCATCACCCAAGTGTCTCCGGCCAATTAAAGTTTTTCACTTAGTCAATCCAGCATAAATATTCTTTAATACCAATTAACACATTCCATTCATCATGATGGTAATTTTACAATTGTGCCAGCATTTGCAGACCTTGAAATACATTCAGTACAGAGAAAACCCTGCCTGAATAAAACATCATCTTGTTCTTGAAATAATGTCCTGATATTTTTACATGGAAAGTTCTATCCGAGAATGAAAGAAAGCTCCAGGATAGATGTTCAATTAAATTTCTTGTTTTCATTTCAGAAAGACTGCAGCCATACATTTTAAATAGTTCTGCTGTGCTATATTATTCGGAGTAAAATATATTATTAAGTTTATTTAAAGAAAATATCTCTTCCCTTTAAGCAAGTAGTACTGGGAGGGTTTGGGGGTATTTTTTCAGCCCCAACAATATGACTTCCCCAAACAAGATTGTAATTACTGTGTAAAGGAGAAAAAACAGATTTACAGTTTGACGACAGTGAAGGCAATAATCCTAACAAATAGAGGACAGAGCCTAATAAAAAACAGTTATGATTTTTGCCTTGTCCCTGACTATGTAATTTCCTTGTTCTATCTGTGGGAGGACACACATTGCCTGAGCTGCTCCTGAGGCTCTCCAAAGTCATCTTTCACTCTTACATTTCAGCAGCAAGCACTTACAGCAAACTTTCATTCCATATAACAGCCATGTATTACCTAAGAAACATCAGCTGCAAGATTGTTCAGTGTAATTCTTGGAACATAAAAATGATTGTTTTTCATTGAAAGGTTCGGGTCCAATTTAACCCACTGAGAGCAGCAAATAGTGAGTGTCTGAAATAACTAATTTTCAGATGACAGAAGAAACGTATCGGGAATTAGGAATTGAAGGATATTAGTTCTTGCTCTGCCACTGGCTGCCTACAGGACTTTGGTGAAACTGCTTTTTTCTCATGTTTTCCTTCCCTGTTCTAGCCACTTCAATTACAATCTTTCTGTTTGAGTTTGCACAGACGGTAGCACAGTGCAATTCCATCCAAGAAAGGGCACATTTACAAAACCAGGCAGGCTTCCTCTCTCATTAACTTCACCAGTCCTGTGTTGTCATGGGGTTTGCTGGGGTTTTTTAACGATGAACATCGGCTGCTGAAACCATATATTTTTGCTTTGGGAAAAAAGTATTTTTCTGGGTTTTGAGCCAGCTGTGGGTGCTGCAAGATGCATGTGGGCAGGGATGCTCACAGCCCCTGTGCAATCAGCTAGGAATAGCTGCCTGCAGCAGCCAGCTCTTACTCCTCCCCAGGCTACTTCCTTGTCCTGGACACTCTCCACCACAACCAAGAGGGGGTTCCTTCACCTGACTTCAAGAAAACACTGCTTACTTGGCTTAGAGATAATTCAATCATGAATTTGGTAGAAGGATTACAAGGTGGGTAGAAAACAGCAAAGACATGAAGTCTCCCTCACACTCAGATTACACTGGGATTTGTAGCCAGATAGGTTTTTAGTCTGCTGCAGTCATTACTGCTTTTTGAGGCCTCAGGTAATTTTCATCCATCACTGGATTGATTGAGACAGGGTGAATTTTTTTGCCTTTTCAAGGAACCTGGCTGGGTCACTAGAAATGGTATGTTCAGACTGGCCTATTTCAGCAGGTGACAGAAAGCCACTTTAGACACTTTTCTGATGACAATCTCATACCTTGCTTGATAAAGTCAAATCAGATCAGAGCACAGCAGAAGGCAGAGTTCCTACTATATCAGTAGAAGGGAAAAATCTACTTTTTCTAGGCCTTTAGTCTCTGCATAATCAGAGAGTCCCAATATTAGGCTGGGGAGTAGTGATGGAAAGGATTGAGGGAGGAGATCTCTGCAGGGCAGGGAGCTGGCACCGAGTGGGGTTGCAGGGAAGGAGGAAAGAGCCTTCCAGCAGGTGAAAACAATTAGGGAAGAGACTGTGACCTATCCTGCACAAGTTATTAACAGTTGTTCCCAGAAGGCTTTTATTAATAAAATTGTGGCCTAATTATGCCACCACACTTGAATTTTGTTTTACTTTCTGTGCTTCTGGGACAGGAAGCAAAATATATTCAGGAGAAATGAGAAGATGGTCCTGGAGACGATAATCTCTGGCACTTTTAAAGGTATATTAACCAATACAGTAGCATCTTTGCTCATGGGAAAACAGAAAAAATTGCAAAAAACATGGAGACAGAGAGTAGAAAAAGAGAAGATACAGAATTAAAGAAAAAACAGAGCAAAGTGGAAAAAAAATGAAGGACACAGTGCAGCTTCTTAAATTGTAAAGGAAAAACGTTATTGTCAAATACCATGCATGACATGGATAAACAGTGAATATTTTCTAAATCCTGTACAAAAGCATGAAGGGTATAGAAATGTCTGCCAATATAACCTTTCCTAAAAGATCCATCCATCCAGGGCAAAATTGTGCAAGCAGCCTCACAAAATCCCACTAGTAGAACAAGAAGAAACCTGGAAAAAAAGCAGCTTTTTTTGTTCTCAGCAGTGCAGTACACAGGCCTTAATTTATGAAGACTCATTCTGAATAGTCCTACAGTAAACTCAATGTACCCACCAAAGTTGAGAAAGTTTGAAAACACTGCAGGCTGAAGATGTCCTCTTGTTTTTTCATTTTATTTATTTTTAGTTTCCAGGCTGCTTTTAAAAAGCCTTGTGTTACTATGGTTATAACTGTGATAGTCAGAGGACTTAGGTGAGCTAAAATTTGCAGGCCTTTACTGGTAAAACTAGCATAATAGGGAAAAGGAGAAAATCTTCCTGGTGTATAACCCCTTCCTATATCGTTTTTCTGACCATAGGGGTTGGTCTAATCAAAGATTCTACTCCCACTCACAAACCTTATCTCCCTGGCAAAAGGACTGTAATTCATTTACAGCTCTAAGGGCCTTGTACTACTATTTATTTTAATGCTGGAACAATCCTGAACAATGTGCCTCTGTATTTGATAGTCTGAATTTAAAGCACTAAAGGCAATTTGTGACATAACTCAGGCTTTTTTTTTTCCTTTTCTGCTCCCAAATGCATAGCTTAACTCACATAATCAGAAAGTGGATTTATAGAACCCATTGCAGCTTTAATACTTGAAAAAGCATTAGCAATTTAGGAAAAGGTAGTAGATAAAAACACTGGAAATTTTAGAAAATGTTAATGCCTTCCTTACTGAAATATACTTGCCTTGCCTGAGGCATCTTTCCTAGAGAAAAAAAAACTAAAAAAACAAGCTGCATGAAGATTTAACTGCAGGATTGAATTTAATTTTGTTTTATCACATTTGTACACTGAAAACGTATAAGAATAACTAATTATTCCTGCAAAAGGTATCATCACAGAATTGTCTGACATATTTGTAATTGTTTATGCAAAGACTGGGGAACGTGATGGAGAATGCTGTGTCCCAGCAGTTGTAAGCTGTCCTGAAATCCAGTATAAAATAAACTATTGCTATTTAAAGTATTTGAGAAGACCAGCTTAAAGCACATTCATTGCTGCTTGAGCAAGAACAGGTCCTCTGTGAACATGAAAGAAGAATTTTGCTCATCTGTACTACGTAGTTATAAATTATTTACATTTGGGCTGGAATCACATCCCAATTTGGTTTCATGAGAGTATTAAGCATGTTTTTGATACTGGATAAGTAATGAGAACCAACAAGTAGTGGAAACCAACAATATTAAAGACATAGCAATACATCCTAAGTACCTACTGCTACACTAGAGGAGTACCTTGGCAGACGTGGATAATGGAGAGAGAGATTTTACAGATTCGGCTGCCGTTTTCTCGTATCAGCTTACCTTTTAAACCTGTCTGGAAAAGAAAGGGAATAAACTGCTGTTTAACATGCATGCAAGAAAATTTGTTCTACTGCTTATGGCCATGTAAGATTGAAGGATTTCTTTTGGGTTTGCTATTAGCATAATCAGAAACATTGCACTCCATCATTTTGTGATAATAATCCTTGTTATAGGGGGGGAAAACAACAGCAGGATAAATCTTTTGTTCACTTCTACTGGGACAAAACCAAAATAATCATGTTCATAACAGATTTACTCTGGGGTTTACATCAGGGTAAATGAAATCAGAAAACATTGCAAACATATGTATTATGGACAGTAATGGGTGACAAGTGTAGAAAATGCAGCATTGCCACTTGAACTCAGTTTTACCTTTCACAGTATTATGGAGCTTTTTTGCTTATGTCAGCTGATCAAAAGGCTCACATCCTGTAGAAAAAAACAGAGTGAATTTTATATAACCAATTTCTTTAAATCCTTGGATTTCCAGATTTCATGCTCCATCCAGTGTGATTTCTTATGAGATCCAAAATCCAGTACCTTTTAAACTGACAATATTATTGCTGAAGCAGAAGTTAAATAGAGCTCCCAGGACTAGATTAGCATTTTTTCTGGCAAAGAGGTAAAATTACATTAACAGATTTTTTCCAAGGACTCTGATACATGTGCTTAGGGAGCAGGCAGTCTGAGAAGCAGTCAGAACCTCCAGACAAGTGGTTCGTCATCGCCTGGGTGGTGCTAAATGTACCAGCTTGTTTAAATAGCAAATGATTTTAAATATGAAAGGAGGCTTCCTCCAAGAATTGTTATATTGAGCATCACAAAATTGCTGTGGTTTTTTTTTTTTTCTCCCAGAAAGCTAACCTCCATCTGTTTCTGAAAGAGCTTAGCATACATGAAGTAAGAAATCATATTTCAGAGCATAGCTCTTTATCACTCACCAGTTAATGGGGCTAAGAAAAGATTTGAGTAGATTCTTCTGACTGCAGTGCAAACTCCAAGGAAACAAAAGGAGCTGCCTGGAGATGTTGTGAAGGCAAAGTTATTTGATTACAACTTAACCTCTTGCAATCTGAAAGCAACAAAAGGGCACACAACATTTAGGCCATTACAGAAAATACTGGCATTTGGCGGGTCATATTTCAACTGAGTTCTGAAGTCTGAAATATTGTTAGGCAAGCAAGATACTGGAAGGAACATAGTAAGCACTGGAAAATGGAAGAGACCAATAGCAAAGGAGAACACATTTTAGAGAATCTAAAGTTTTCCCCCCTCTGGAGGCTGGAGAGTAAAAGGAAGCAGCGATTGTTTGTTGTGTCATGGACCAAGATATTTCAAAGACTTGGGATTCTTCTCCATGTGTGTCTGAAAGCACTGGAGAATTTAACTTTGTGTTAAACACCCAACTCCTGTTTATGCCTCTTATTTCTTGTTGCAATGTTTATAGTTGGCTGCTGTATATTCATGGCTTATGGGGGGCAATGCACCACATTGTTACCTGAGAGTCTCTGAGCAAACTGCTGCTTAGCAAAACTCTCCTCTGTCCTACTACAGGTTGTTAGCAACCACATTCCCTCACTTCCCTTCAGTTCCCTGTCTCAGTGAAAGCAACTGAAGGAAAGCCACACAGTGGATAAATATTCAGTGCATCTTGCTTATCCAACCCTTCATTTGATAGTTTTATATGTTGGTTGGCCTGAACCTTGAACATAGCATAGAATTATTATTTTCTGAATAGGTTATTTGTTCAAAAATATATTTTGTTTAGGGCAAAGAAATGTCTCTTTTCAATAGCTGTGTTCAGTATCAGAAATATTTGCTCCTTCCCACTCCCAAAATCAAGCTTCAGGCATAAAATAACTGTGAAAAGATCAAAAAGTTAAAAGCAAATGCAAACCTCTATCTGATAATAGACAATTTTCAGTGTAGCTGTCACTGCTGGTAATACGTGAATCCTTTTGTAAACACTCCCACATCATTCCAGACTGTACATAAATGAATACCACATATAATCACATATGTTGCAACCATGAGAGTTTTATTAGTGCTAATAATGCTATTTTATACACTCACAAAACATACGGCAAGTCTCTTTTAAATTGGCTAAATCTCTCTTGTTTGACAGTGCTGTACTTGCCCCGAATTTCCAGGAGAATTTATTGAAGTTTGGGTTTCCCACCTTCAGGGCAATCACTTGGAAGTGCCCTGGAGGGGCTGGGTATTTAGCAACAGATCAGCATTTCTAGGGGTAGCTCTTCCAAGGTAACTCACTTCTCAGAAGTCAAAACCTAACCATATACATAGCACTGCCAGCAGCATAAGCACAGCTGTGGCACTATGTTGCTCAAGAGGGGAGAAAGGATGCATTTAAGGAGACACAATACATTTCTCTGGTTGACTTGGCACAACCTAATGCGATTTTCCTTTCAATTTGCTGCAGTCCCACGTGTAAGTCAAATGGAGCAGTAACACATGTATCTACAGCATCTGTAACAGTAAACTTGCTTGGACACTGCTGGTTTTTTGGAGGGAGGAGGGAGGTCCTTCGGCGGTTTGGGATGTGTTTTGGGATGTGCGCAGCCTTTGCTGTGACTTCAGGATAGCGGCATCATTTATTTAACTTTTATTTGGGAGTATTTTGACCTGATGATGTCCTTACAGTTTGGCTGAAATGTGTTTACTAGACCATCAGGAATGTTTTCCCATTCTTAGTAAACTGAGAGCAAATACAAAAGAAAGTAGCATTTTGGAAGTTATAAAAACTTGTTACTGCATGCCACTTTTTACTGCTGACATTCCTGATGCTCCTAAACCCTCTCTCTGCACTACCCACACTCAACATGAAGGGACACTGGAAAGTCTCCAGTCTTTCAGTCTAAAACAGCATAAGTCTTTTCCATTGCAAAAGCAATCAGGAAGATAAAGCCATTACAAAAATCAGTTCACTGGGGTTAAGCGAGTGTCACTCAGCTTTCCAATACCACATTGTGAGGTTCCCATAAATGAAGGGAGAGGAGGAGGGGAAAGTTCGTTCTCTCAGTGTTGCAAAAGCCACATTCCTGCACTAGGAATGAGCAGGAATTCGTGTCCACTGGGGAGAGGCAGCTGCGGAGGGGTTTCAAGATGGTTATAGTCAGCAACAAGCACTCCAGAGCAGTTATTGGAAATACTTGCCTAGAAATCTTGCTGACTTTAATAATTTAGCAAAAATCTTGAACCTGGTTCTGGACACAAGCAAATAAAAAATCGCTTAACTCACTTATGTGCACAGAGTGGAGAAAAAAGGGAAATAAAATCTTGCATACTGACCTGGTACACTCAGTATGATTATTGCAGAAATCATGCAGCCTACACTGAACAATTCTGTTCCTCTTTTGGGTATCTGCAGAAATGGCTGAGAGCAGAATCATCCTCCTCCTCAGCCATCCAGAGGGTTCAGCAAAGGAGCATTGTTGCTAACGGTATTTGATTTCTAATACCTTCTAACTCACGCAGTAAGGGTGCGGACAACCTCTAGAGATGGCAGTAAGAGTTTCTGAAATGTGGGTGATAAAGATGCTGAAGTCTGCAGATAGAAATGGTTTTGAATGAGGGAGACTGAAAACAGGAACAATACCAGTTGAGCTTACTTTTGGAGTTCTTCAATTATACTTTGTGAGGGAGAAGAAAGGAGAAAGCTTATTTTATGCAAAATCAGAAGAAAGCTTTAGGCTTTTATTTTTATAACGTAAACCTTATTATTATTATTATATAGTTAAATCTGAAAATGATAGCTTCTAAGAAACTTTTTTCCCTCCTAGCCAACAAAAAACTGAAAAAAATCAACTAAATTTAAAACTCCTCTGTATACAAACCTGAAAGCTTTGAATAGACTAGTAAGACTAAATAAAAAGTAGTTTTGCACTAAAGAGTAAAAGAATATTTTTTTGCAATTCAGGATATTTAAAGACAGTTACAAGAAACAGAAAATACAGGGAGAGAAAGAATGAGAGAAGTGTGAGCACAAATGCACATGTGTATAGATACATGCATGTGTGTGTGTTTGCAGAATGAATTAGGAATATGTAAAAAATGCAAGATACAGCTGGCCTTACTACTGCGATCTCAGTAGGTGAGGCAACTGGACAGGAGTTGTCAGATTTGAGGTGCTTCTACTGAATTCCCTTTTCCCCACAAATACCTCATCTTCCATTTTGGTCAGGAGGAGACTTTCATGCTTATTTTCTTGGAAAGTACCAAAATGCACATAGGCATATGTTGGTTTAAGGCATATCCATAATTTAGTAGTAGTAGTGCTGCTACGGTTAGCACTGTGTTTCTGATAAACAAGTATTCTGGTGCAATGCAATGCAGAAATAAGTTTGCTTAGAAATCAGGAAGATTTTATAAATCATACAGATGGTGGAAACACTTCCATGGATTTCCTGCTAGAAGTGTAGCGATAAAACAACAACCACCACCACCACCAAATCAAAGAAAAAAAGAGCCTGAAGAAATTAATATTTGGCTGCATTTTGTTGACATGTAAGGAAGTCTCATTGAAATGAACAAGTGGTACTGGGTTTGAAAACATTTAACATGCCCTGAATGATTTTTATTACCATCCTGACTGATCAACACCACCAGAAAGCTCATACCTAGAGCTAAATTAGGGTGAGGCATCAATGCACTGAAGGTCATGGCTGACACTCGTATGCAAGACTCCCCAAGCACAAGAAATGGTTTGCCAGGAGAATTCTGAAGTTCAACAGCAGATGTGAAATTCTTCCCCGAGATGGAGTAATCCTGTGCTGTAACACAGGCTTGGGACTGGCAAAAAGGCAGCTCTGCAGAAAAGGACTTGAGGACTTTGGTGATGGCAAATTGCACAGGAGTCAGCAATGCATGCTTGCAGCAGTGCAGGTGAACCTCTTTTTGGGCTGCCTTAGCCCAGGCATAGCCAGCAAGCTGGGAAAAATAACTATTCCCGTGGTACTGGAGGGGCCTCCCAGGAAATACTGCACTCATTTCAGGGACACCCAGTTCAAGAGAGACATAGCCAAGCTGGACTAGGTTCAGTGGAGGACCATGGAGTTGCTTGGCAGCTGGGGGACGTAACATGTATGGAAAGAGAGCTGGGGTTGAAGGAGAGGAGGTCAAACGGAGTGCTAACTACCTTCCACTGCCTAAGGAGGAGTTACAGGGAAGGGAAACCAAACTCCTCTCAGAGGCACAAAGAGAAATAGAATAACAAGTTGCACCCGGGGAAATTTGGACTGGATAGTAAAAACGTTTTTCTGTGCAGTAAAAGTGCTTAAGTGTTGAAGTCAAGAAAGTTTGTGGAAACTCCACCACTGGAGATTTTAAAGTTTGACAGGTAAAAGGCCCTGAGCAACACTAATCGGACTTTGAAATCACTTCTGCTTTGCAACAAAAAGTTGGACTGGTTGACGTCCAAAAATCCCTTCTGAGAAAACCTTTCTATAGTACTGTGCTTCTTTGAAATGATTTATTCACATGGGGAATTTAACTGACCAGGAAGAAAGAAAAGCAAAAGTTTACAAATCCTATAAAACTGAACAGAACTAATCAGAATTAGAAAACAGTTTCTAGAAGCCTGCCCTAAACACCTGGTTCATATCCATGTAGCTAGTTTAGCCAATGCAAGCACTCCAAAGACTAGTAGATAATAATCCACATGCAGGAAGGAAGTTAAATGTAACAATATGACGTGGGTCAGTCCTGACACTGGGAGGCAGGAGACATTTATGTTTTCTGCCCTGTCAGTTTCTGGAGGTGGATTAAATGCAGTGTCTGAGGACAGGTTTGCATCCTCACAATTTGGCTTGAGGCATGAAAAATTAAAGCCCTAATTCCACCTTTGAAACACGGTGAGCCTGTAGGCTCTCGGTGGAAGAAGCATGTGGATCTGGCATATGAGAGGAGACTTGTCTGTGCCAAGAGACAGAGCAGTTTTCCAAGCAGAGATGTGCCCCAGGTCTACTGCTCTTGAGACAGGAGAAGTAGATAAAGAGCACTCATATCCCTCTCCTCACAGGATTTGAAGCCTAACACCAACTGAAAGTGGGTGTGGACAGACTTTCTTTCAGAAAGAGCTGGGCAAGGCAGAGGACACTTGTTTTCTGCTTATACATTAATATCTGTTAGTGAGCTCTTTGTGGAAGCAAATGTTTGCCCAAAAGCTATTCACCCTACCCCACTCCTAAGCCTGGAGGGTGTCTAGTGTCTTAGGAAATTTGATAATTGTCAGTCTGCAGCTTTGTGAGGGCAGGAGAAAGTGAAAGGGAGGCATTCCCATTTCTGCTGTGAGAGCTCTTCAACAGATGAGAATAAAATTCTTTATTTTTATTTTAAAGGGAGGAGGGTTGGTCACTTCTCAGAGCTTCTGTTTTGCAATTACATATACAGTTCTAATAAAATCTGGCTCTGTGGCCCTACCTTGCAGTTTTTGACTGGGTAATTTCTTACTCAAAGACATATGCAAGCCAGGGAGCATTAGAGATGTGTTTCACTTGTAAGAAGGATGTCCAGAGAAATCAGAACCCCAAGCTCAAGAATACAGAGAGAATTATACAGATCCAGCAACCTCATCCTTCCATGGTCCCATGGGCCATAAAGGGGCAAGAGGAGGAGGTCATTAATTTCACAAACATAGCCAAACTTTTTCTTCATGGTTGCTTCATGAGTGCAGGGCACAAAGGAATGTGCAGCACTCATTGAATATGTAGGTAGTGACTATGCTACAGAAAAGGGGTAGGAGTAAGAGTTCCTGAATAGTTCCCTAGTAAATATGAGCTAGATTCTTTTTGCTGGTAAACCTTTGCCTGTGGAAAGAGAATTATTGAGTAGTTTAGTGTTCTGTGGCTGTCTTCTAATTTGGCAGTGGCAGCACAAACCAGAACTAGCTCCTTCTCATGAAATGCTAGTTCTATCTGTGGAAGTCTACACATACCTATCTCCAGTGTTTTACGGTTTTTCTGTTGGCTAAATTATAGTCTCTTTCCACTTTATCTACTAGACAGCATATTTACTTATGTAGCAAACTAAACAGAGAAATACAGTCCCTGTTACCAGACACTTGATCTATTAATGGCCTATGACCTCAATAATAAATTACTTCAGGTTTGTGATAACAAATATCTGCCTACACAAATGATACTGATTTGCCTCTTTGCAAAGGCCTTGTGCAACATTGCCAAATTTATAACATGCTTGTTACAAATTCAGAGGTATTTATTGATTCAAGAAAAGTCAGAATCCAAAGTGTTAACAATGAACTTACCTGAAATGAGTGGTTTTTTTCCCAAGAAAGATGGTCCAAGAGGATTGCTTGAGAGACAGGAGTGAAATCCATACAGTCTTAAATTTCCATTTTCATGAAAGTAGGTCCTTACTTCCAGACTTCTATCAAATCTGCTTATGTTCTTCAAAACATGATGTACCACATCTTTTCTTCCACAGAGGTGAAGCCCTGAGCCTATCAAATGAGGCAGAATGGGAGTTAAGATAAGCAAGGATATATTTTTAAAACCTGCTTCTCCAATGGGCTTCAAGCTGTAACTTGGCCCAGTTACTCTGACAACTTCAGTCAACCTGGAAGTTCATTTTTCCTTTTCAATTTATAAAGCTTGCATTCATATTATAAAGCAGAAGATAATCCTTAAGAGTTAAGATAAATCCATTGGCAGTTTTCACTTTAGTTCTAATTAGAATCTGCATATTTATTATGGAAAATGCAAGTTGTATGATTTAATCTTTTGTATTGACAACACTGAACATATTATTTCTGTATTATAAGTTTGCCTTTCACATATATAGCAATATAAAAAGGATTATTAACTTAAATCCTGTATTACAAACACTGATCCATACAGTGAAGCAATTACATTACGGCAGTTTAATATATAGAGGCATAGAGCTCTTTCTACTACAGTCAATAGCAATTCAGCCATTAACTTAAATGAAAGCAAGATTAGATCTAAAAGAGGTAAAATGCATTTTTTATAGCTCCAGTTAATGACAATGTCAAAGTAAAAATAATGACTCTAATAATTCATTGTGTACAACTGCCACTGCTATCTAAAAAAACCCACTCAAACCAAAACCTCTTATTGTTAATGGCATTTATATCATCAGTCAGAACATTTAAAACATCTGGAGAAGGTAATAATTGCTTCAGCTTGGTTCTAAACTTTATCTTGGATTTAAGTCCAAATAGTAATTATCAGGGGCTCTCGTTCATCAGATCCTCAGAGATACCAAAACTCTGCAAGCTGTTGGGACTTGTGCCTGCCAAGTCCTCACGTGTGAGGAGCTTGATGCAGTAGATGGTCTCTGAAAGCACCAGTTACCACTAGCAGGAGGTGACTGTCTACACAACCTGGAGTGCTCACTAGTTCTCCTTAAAAGAGGTTATTCTTCTCAATTTACACACACACACACATATATGTGCATATATATGTATATATATATATATATATA
>VZTR01012069.1:223478-238553 GCA_013400775.1 Chaetops frenatus
ATAAAACTATTAGAAAGTACCCAAAGGAGGGCAATGAGGACAGTGACAGCCTTGAGGGGAAGCACCAAGCCTGACAGTGTTGAAGTGTTTAGACAATGCACTTGGGCACATGGTGTGATTCTTGGGCCTGTCCTGTGCAGAGCAGGGAGGTGGACTTCAATGATCCCTGTGAGAGTCTTCCAAATCAGGATATTTATGATTCTATGATATACTTCAGGCTGAAAGCTCTCATCTTGAAGAATGGAAACTGAGGTTCAGTTCTCTCCTGTGTTGTGACCCTAATAAAGGAATTACTGGCCTAGCTCATAAACTAGCTAATAAGCTAAGCAGCGGTGGCAGATCCCTATCCACTTCCTGTGGAAGCAATTCAATCACACACACAAAAAAAATGAAGAGGTGAAAAGTGAGCACAAAAGATCCTACCTGTGTGTGCAGAACACTACACAGTCACCTGTAAGTCAGGTGAAGGAAGCTTTTTCTAATGACTCTCACAGATGTGTGAAACTCTCGTTCAAGAGGAAACGTCTTTACCAACAAGAGCTAAGGCTTACCAGATTTGCTTCTCCTTAGCTATTCCAGGCAATCAGCTTAAACTGAGCATGTAGTAGGATTCTCTGTGATATGAAAAATTAGAATTTGATTTTCACTGGCTATGGCAGAGAAATGAAACTGTGTTTCTCATAGCCAATACTCTGACTTCTGCACAGTGTTAGACTTTCTAATCACATCAGGGCTCTTGATAATTTGAATATGGATTTCTGGCTCCACTTCTACATGAGGTAAACCTGTGCAACTTCTCACTTAAATATTTTGTAAAATCTGTTAGCTTCCTAGGATGGCAGCTGTAAGTCTAAAACAAAGGCTGGGAACTACTAGGAAACAAACACAAGACTTGGCAGAACTAAATGCTGGCTTCCAGCTCAGAGCAGAATCCCAGAGGCTATTAGGCATTTTGTATTTTTGCAGAACATTTCTTGTCTTTGCAGTGCAGGAGATGAGGCAGCTAACATGAAGAAAATATGGCAAAATCCATTATACCTAAGAGGAATGAAAATATCAGTGCTTTCTGCCCTAAGGAAAATTTGAGTTTAACTAAAAACAAAACTTACTTCTTCATGTATTTGAAACCAAATATTAGCAAGAGTTTATTTTTGATGCTTGAAAATATATCTTTTGTTCCTTTCTTATGAGCATTGCTGAAGAAATGATTCATTATTGAAGAAATTATGTATTCAAAGCATGTCATGTCATGTGTAATTAACTATATAAAAAAATCAAATAACCTTCTTCTTCAAATATATATAAGACATTAATAAGAAATTATTATTTTATTGATAGAGCTGACTATTGGCTAGGAGAAAAAAAAAGTTCTTGAAGCTAGTCAAGACCCAGATTTTCCAAAATGTTACAGAGGACCATTATCACTCAGCTGCCTAAAGCAATCCTCAATCAAGTGATTTAATAGAAACAATATCAATAAAATAAAATATTGTAAAAGAATATGTCTCATACTTTGGAAAAATGTTCCTGGTATTTTATTTTATGGCTGCTCATGATTTGTCTTGGGCTTTTTTAATCTTAAAAATGGGAGACCATTCTCTTATGATAAAGTTCTAGCCAACTGACATTATCTGCTAATTATTTTTGTAACATATTCATCGCAGAATTTGTTCAAGTAAGAAGTTATTGTTTAATTTCCATGATGGATGTGCTCATTTCATGAGTATTAGATTAGTGGAGAGTATACAATTTGTATTAACATGCATATGTCATTAAAGAATACATTGTTTTCCAGCTGTCTTCAAACAAAAGCAAGCCTATGAGATACTGATTTGCTTTTTCAACATCTACTCATGTGGGTAGTTCCAATTAATACTCATGTGAGTGAGGATTACATAATTCAATCTAAAGATTTTGCATTTATTTTCCTTTGCTTCGCCTGATCTTTCTTTTCCTAGAAAACACACACACAGTTTTTCCTTGAGATTTCTTTCATAGTAAGATTAATTTTTATGCTAAAGGCAGCCAGAAACAAACCAAAAGGGCAACGCTTCTTGCCTAAGGAGGATGAATATTTCTGTTCTGTGAGGTAAATTCCTGGATTTCAAGGGAAACCAAAGGGAGGAACTAACTATAGGCCTTCACTCTCTAAATCCCTTAATGTAAATTAACTTCTTTAACAAACAGAAGGACCAAACCTTTACAGGGTGTCAAAAGAGCAGCACAGACTTTTAGAATTTCGTGCCAAATTAGTAGTTTCTGTACTTTGCATTGTCCTAGTAGCCAGGAAGCTTCTGCACCTGCAGTCATTGGTGTTCCCATTTCAGACAGTCCACTGCTCCCCTGTGCCTCCCCTAATTTTATCATGCCTTGCAGCTCATTGAGATTTAGAGCTGTGGAAGAACGTGTGGGCTTCAGACAGACAAAAAATCTGTCTTGAATTGCTGGGGCTCACTTATGCTTCTAGCTCAAAGCTACAAGGCAAAGGTAGCATAGTTTGTCTCAAAATAACAGCAGAGCATGATTATGGTTTACCTCAACAACAGAAGGTGAGAAGGATTTCTGCCTTCCACAGCATAGATATAACTTTGGTTATCAAAAACAGGATTTAGTGTCTAATTTCAAAACTGTAATGAGACCCTGGCACTCAGCAGTCACTTAATCCTGGTGGCATTTTATCACCTTCTTTTTGACATAAAGTACTGGGAAGCTGAGGTGCAAAGAAGAGAAATACCTCAACCACCTGAGGGGATGCTGACATTCAGGATCTCAAGCCAGGCTTGCTTTGACATTGTAACTTCCATGAAGGTCACTTTTTTTTCTTTACTGTTCCCACACTTCCACAGGAGGAGATAAAAATATGGTATGGGAAATCTCAGCTTGGTGGGGAGGTTTTCTGCCACTCAGACAAATATAAACTATGTGCCAGTACCCACAACACCTCCCACGTTCCTCCCATGTGCAGAGTAAAACAGTGCTCTATGTCCAGCTCAAGCACAGAAGCTGTGTGGGTCACTACCCTCAGGTAAGGGTTCTACCTGTTGGATTCAGGGGCATGGCAGCTCTTCCTGGCAACTTTGGTCCAGGACACAGGATCTGAGCTGTGGGGAAGGATTCAGACACCCATCTGTGCCCAGGGCTTCCTAGTAACTGCACCAGGCAGCTCCCATTCTCCTTCTGGGACTCTCACCTTCCTGATCTGAAACACCACTTTTTTTTTTTTTTTTTAAGTGGTGCCAAATAGTGGGTTTCAGTTTCCTTGCAGGTGACCAGGCACCGCTGGATTACAAATTTTGGCACCAAGCCTATGGTTTTTAACAGAGCAAAGTTAAGCATTTGCCAGGACAGACATAAAGCTGTTGCAGTTCCTCTTTTTTTTTTTTTTTTTTTTCCTTTTAATACTTTATTTTCAATACCATTCCAATTGCCTTGATGCTGGTTGATTTTAGTGGACGCTTTCAGCAGCTTTCAGGATAGGACTGCATTAAAAAGCCAGCTCATGCATATGCAGTAAGTGGTAAATAAACAAGTATGTCTCTAATTAAAACACATCTAGGAAAGCCTAAACTAATTTAACATCTAAATGACAAGTTATAAAGAGGTAAGGAAAACCCAGAAATATTAGCCTTTTTAAAAATTGCTTGGCATAAAAATTTTTAAATGAATGGAGATAAACATCAAGGCATCTTGCATGAAAAACTAAACAAGAAAAAATCACTGAGACAAAGTTATGGGAAGATATAATAGTCCATGTGTGCTCCAAGTGAAAAGAGATGGCAGAAACGTGCTCAGCTTCCCCAAGATGCTATTAATGTCTGAGAAAAAACACTACTGAAATGTAACAAACTAATTAAATTGGGCATACACGGGAACCAATGGGAATAAATTATTATGCAAAAGCAAGATTTTCCCTACATAAAGCAAATGCTTTAGGAGTCTTTGTGGTGACAAGCAAGGAGTGGAGTGAGAGCAGGGCTACCGAGGTGATGCTCACACTGAGGGACCCTGGCACTGGAGCATCACACTTGGGTGTGGATGGACCCGATCACAAAATATGGGGTAAAATCCCACAGAAAGAGAGAGGGTTGGAACGAAAATTGTACCTGTGACTTCCTACAAAGGGAAAAAGAAACTGATGCAGGACTGCTAAAGCAACAGTGCCATCTGCTGCATACTCCCCTGTGAAAGTCAAACGATTTTAACTGTCTCCTGCTCTGCTGCAGCGATACCAGCAAATCTGAGAGCCCCCATGTAGCACTGAGCTGAGGAGGGCAAGATGAAATCCAGCATTCCCTCTGGACCAGCCTATGTACCTAACTGTGTATACAGGCCTCCTGAACAAACATTTCTGGACTATTGTTGATAGAGACATTGCCCATTTAAAATAAATAAATAAATAAATAAATAAATAAATAAATAAATAAAATATTTTCTCTCTCTCAGTGTAGCAGGACCCTGTGCTCAGACACTTTTGAAAAATCAGTCCACTATAAAGCTGTCCATCAGTGAGACAAGCATTATGAATGTGTAAGCAACCAAACAGCTGCTGTGCAATCCCTTTCCTATGATGTGTTTCTGTCACCTTGTAAAAGGGATTTCTGTTACTCGTGCAAAGCTGGTGTCAGTTTCAATCCATATTTTTATACACAGTCCTTTTCACAGTGTTCATTACATCTCTGAATGCCTTTATATGTTATATTATCTGAAGCAATTATAACAGAAAAGTCTAATCAATATTATGAATTTTTATAGTGCCTTCCATTATAGCTCTCAAAACTCATTTCTAAATATTGAACCTGACAGAACTCATAAAATACAGGTGTAGCCACTCCATGTACAGTTGTGGTGGATTTAATTCTATAATCCACATATTCTTGTTTATGCATCTAATAATTTTACTGTTCTGTTTTTAAAGACTTCCCCAAAAACATATCCAGAGCAGAGCAGAAATGGAGTTTTGATGAAATTATTCCCTTACATATGAGTTCCTTCTGGATATGTAACCTATTTCTTAACGATGTTTTGCAGGGGGGATAGTTTAACATCATTAGCCAAAGAGGTGCTGATTTAATAGGCCCCATTAAAAAAATACTCCATACTATATTTGGCTTCAAAAGTGTTTGTAGGCAAAAGATACTCCAGCATCTACTAATTTTCCTCATTAGACCACTCCTTAGGCACCTACTCTTTTTGTACATGTGCTACTGAATCCGGGCATTTTATCTGCTAGGGGTGTTCAACTTTGGTTTTCTGTTGATTTGCAGACTTTCAAGATGTCCTCCATGCCCTCTGCTACTGTTCTTAGGCTCATTAGTGATTTATAGAGGCAAGACTCCTGGAATTAGCCAGTGAGGGATTCTGGGGCAACAGATGCTCTGTGGTAACAGATTCTGGCAAGAGATGCTTCATATTGCAGACCTGATCTTCACGATTAAAGGTCCAAATTTGAATTTCAGAAAGAGAAAAGCTTGTGATGGAGTGTTTGCTATGATGAGAGATAAATTCCAAGGACTGAAGTCAGCTCCTGCATGGGTTCAAAACATGAATCCCAGTCTCTACTGGTAATGAATGAACACATGCTCCATCACTAAGGTACCTGAATCTCTGCCTTAGCACACAAGGGCTACATCAGGGATGCATTTCTTCTGACTTGGACTCTTTTTTGGCTTCTTGGAAGTTTATATGATTACTTTAGATTGGAATAGCTGTAAGATCTAGAGACTTCACATTAATTATTAACCTCAGTATCCATTTTAAGATCTACAGCTCTGAAAAACGAGACACTGCTGGCAGTAGCTACCTTGGGAGGGTTGAAATTTATTAGAAATCAAACTAATCTATACTGTCTCCTGCTCAGGAAATTGAATTCTAGGATTTCGTAAGTCAACTCAGAGTTTACTGAGACTCCTAATTCACATGGATGAGGAACATTTGCATTGAGATAAGAAAAATCTGTTGATCTGTTTCTTGTTGCGAATCAAATTTAGTCATACTGGAATGCAATATACCATATTTAAACTAGTTAGCGGGACTTTCAAAAATGGAGAGCAGAGACTTTGTTCTTTAAAAATAGAAGCAAGATTATCTATTAAAAATAAGAGACACTCATTTGGTGCATAATTAGCCAACAGACAGTTATAACCAAAGAGTAATAACAAGTTCCCATTATTTGGTTATGGGCCTCTGCTGGCCAAGGTCCAACAGTGGCAATTTTTGAGAGAGTTTTTTGTACTCATGAGCTTAATCAAAAACAAGACTCAGCTCTGTATTTGCCTCCACAAAGTCAATGGACTAAACTCATCAAAGTCGTAGGGTTAAAATTAGCTCAATGTGTCTTTGTTAAATTGTTTATAATGCAAAGGGTGGCTATTCACAAAAGAAGTAACAGAGAGTCTGTAAATGGATTTGTTTCTTTGTTACCTCACTGAGCAGCTGGAAGATATCTCCATGTAGAAATATAATATATGACTTCTTGTGAGCCTGAAAGAAACCCTACCCTCCTATTGTGTAAACTCTTGGCTGCCGTTTTCCAAGAAGGTGATGGACACCTTTGTGACAATAAACTGTGCTTATAAACTAGAGTAAAAAACATAATTAAAAGCTCAGAGACGCAATTTATTCCAGCTAGCACAATAAACCCTAAATAAATAAAATCGTGGTTATTCCATCTGAAGTCAAAAATTTCAGCATTTGCTCTGCCTAACACCTGCTGGGGGAAAGTAGAGCTGAGGGATGGCTGTGGCAGCTGTCTCTGGGAAGTGAGGAATGGCTGTAACCCCTGCAAGCCGTGGACAACCAGGCCCAGTCTCAGGTGCCTTTGTCACAGCTAATGCTGTAGGGATCCAGTTTGCCCAGGACCAGCTCTCTGCTGCCAGCAGCCCCCTGTGTGGGATGAAGACATCTGATACCGATGTTAAGTGAACAAAGCCTTTTGAAGCAACAGAATGCCAGTGCCACAGGCATGTTCTGGGGTAAAAGCAGACAAAGGGGACTCCAATGAGGCTTGTAGGGGGTGTATTAAGCTGTTAGCAATATCTCCATACTCTGGCTAAACCTGTAGGAGTGCTGCTCCAGCTGCTGCTGTGTTCTGTCAGCAACGAGTTAAATTCTTAGCGCAGACAAGGCTGAAGAGGTGAACATTTCTTGATTTCCACCTTTGCAAACACCTTTGACCAACATCTCAAAGTGTGACAGCCTGAGAGCATATTAATGAGCAGCTACTCCCCAACGGGAACTGTAATATCAGCGTTTCTTCTCCCTGTGTTTTTTCCTGCCCCTATCATGAGCGGTAACACAGAGGTTCATGAGCAGCTGAAAGGTGAATTGAGCAATGTAGGTACATTTAGGTGGCTAAAACAGCCAGGAGGGCTTGGGATATGGAAGCAGATACCCTAACCTTGGAATGACAGCTCTCTTTCATCTGGACTTGGGGTTATGAATATAGCATTTATTTTTGTACCATCAAATAGGAATGATAACATAATGGACCAGCACTTCTGCGGTTATTCTGGAAGTACAAAAGTACATAAACTGAAAGGCCAGAGGAATTATTCTTTTGCAGTTATCCTTAATTTCTCTGTAGATGCAGAAGTATAATGGGAAGCCAGAAATGAACCTCTACAATGCCCTCTTTAACCTATGGGAATCTTTCACTAGAAGAAGGGGCTGGCACACTGTGTCAGAAATTATATACAGTGATAATAATATATTAGACAGGAGATAATGAGCCTTTCAGGGATTCCTAAATGTATTACTTGTTAATTTAGGAGGTACCCTGAGTGCAACTTATGAGGTGGTACTAATTTAGAAGGTATCATGAGTAACTCTGCTTGCTGGAGGGCTGAAATGTAAATCCCATTGTGCAACAGGGAAAATGAAAATGCTCCTTCCATTAAGTCTGTGATCTGTCCTGCACTTGCCACAGGGAATAGCATAATTTAGAAAGCTGCCTTCTAGGATGTTGAACAATCATGCCTCATCAGTGAGATCTCTAGATTAAAAATGTGAACATTTTTACATTACTAGAGGGATTATTATATTTTGTTTAATATTTAATATATTTGACATCAAACTACCATGTAATGAGTAGAATGTATTAAAATGCCCTTCTAGTCATATTATTTCCCTGCTTTTATGTAATAGAACCCTAACTGCATTTGTTCAGTGATACTGTGCTGTGGTTTGATTTATATTTTGTAGTGTCAGGCTGAGAAGGGACTTTAAAACTGATTGTCATAGTCAGTTCAGATCTCCCCCCTAGTTTCTATGGATCCTGAAACAGGAGGTTCTCCTTGGAAGCAGAAGAGTTTTGGTGTCCTTCCTTTAAATCTAAAACTGAGGCAGCACCCCCTTCCATGGAGATGGATGCACCTTCAGGCACCCAGCAGTGAGCAACAATGCTGTTTTCCATCCTGACTGATTCCTTCCAGAACTAGTGAAGAGATTTTATTATGATGCTGGTACTGCACCTAACACATTGTATACCCTGGGTCCACCCCTCTTCACTTCTGCACACCTGCAGCCCCTCTGTTCTCAGCAGTGTGGTGAAGCTGGGAGATGTTCCCTTGGTCCTGCTATGCTGGGGTGAGTACCTCATGCAAGGAGATCCCCTCCCAAAAAAAATAAAGATCACCTAACAGTCATGGCAGGGCAGTTCTGAGCTTCACACCACACATGAAGAGCAGCTAGGTCAGTCCAAACCATGGAAGCAAATTTGTGCCTCCTTACTGGATCCTGTTGTCTTTCCTTTGTTTATTCTACATTTTTTCCTCCTGTCCTGAATTTTAGGTGAGTACCTCTCTGTGGACAGCATAATTGTTACTGCTGTCTGTAATTGTGGCTATGCATTGCTACTCCAGCTTCAGACTGCAGCTTCCCTTTTACAGGACTGACACCAAGGAGTAGGAGAGCATTCCACACAGGTGAAAGGGAGGGAGGCAGGCACAATCTTACAGCAGAGATCTAGACATAAATCTCACTGTCTACAGCACATGGTAAAATCTGGGAGTAGACAACAGAATCTGTTCTTGTTTTATGTGTTTCTAAATCATTCTGTAGCAATATGACAACAGGGGTCCAAAATTCCTCACCTCCAGAGTAACAGAGACAGTGAATTTATGGGGGACTTCATGGGAAACAGGAGGGGATCTCTGCAGAATGCAAGGAAAGGACAGGACTTCTTGTTTCTTCATGGTAGTGCATGTACTATTTCCTACGCCTTTAACATTGCAGTAGCCCTTCAGAAGCTGGATAAGATAAATGTCCATCTAGAATCATATTGGACACTGAGGATTTAGGTGGTACAGGGACACACAAAATGCCACTAAGTGCAAAGTATATTCTGCTCTTCAGACTAGTTGCTGCTCCCTGAGGTTTTTTCTGAATTTTTTCACTTATTCTGTTTGTTTGTCTTCTTCTTCTTCTTTTTTTTTTTTTTTTTTTTTTTTTTTTTTTTTTTTTTTTTTTTTTTTTTTTTTTTTTTTTTTTTTTTTTTTTTTTTGTTTTGTTTTTTGTTTTTTGTTTGTTTGTTTTGTTTTGTTTTGTTTTGTTATCCCTCTGTGTAGTTAATGAAGAGAGGCCTCTACTAATGATTAACTTGATTTGGATGCCTAATCCAGAAAAGGAGGGTTGAACTGGCATCAGTCAAGCAGTCAACTTTAATTTAAAATGTTGAAACTCATTAATAAGAAACAAAGAGACAAAATGAAAAAAAAAAAAAGGAGAGCGGGGAGCAATAGAAAAGGGAGAGCATAATCAAACAAGAAAAAAGGACAAATGAAAAGAAAAATAACAGAATTAATGGGAAAGTGCAGATTGCTAGTACAGAAAAAACTGTACATCCAGTCTCCTGGCTTCTTACTACAGTGATATGTCTGGAAACATCCTCTAAAGTGGTAACCCTTTCCTCTTTGTCCCCCTTGTATTTATTAGTTATCTGATATTTTAAAATATTGGGTTGCTTGTATCAACAGTGGCAAGGCAGCTGTTGAGCTTTTCTGCTGTGCTTTCGTTGTTGAACATGCACACAAGCCTAAGTCCTCCTCAGAATTGCCAGCTACTGGTTTGGGGAGTACAAGAGAGGAGGGACTGTTGGGACAATTTGGTGATCATCACCCTGGCAACACTGGCAAGGGAAAAGTGATGCTTGTCTTTATCAAAATCTAGACTGTGCTAAATTGATGTAAATGTGAAAATGACTTACTGAGAAAAGCTATTAGCTTCATGGAGAAGTCTTGAAATGTCACTGCTTTGCAACGTATTAGCCTTGCTAAAGAACATTAAATAGCCTCTCTAATGGACACCTGAAACATCAGGAAGAATTCTGAGTCTAGTGAATTTCCACATTCTCCCCTAAGGTTAGTCCCTATGAGGATTTGGAATGCTGGATGAATTTTCTCACCCATACACTCCAATATGTGCATGCCGGCCCAAGAAAGATGAAATATCTTAGCTGCTGTAAATTCATAACTTTGAGCCAAATGATAAATAAATTAAATCTATGTCTCACATGAGCTTTTTGAAACTGAAAATTCACCAGTTCTAGCAAAGAGCATTCATTTCCTTTCTGTTTTCCAGTCTCCAGGGCACCATTTAGACCAGAGCAATTTCTGATCCTCCAAGTGGGACTAGAAAGTGATCTGAAGTCTCTGAGATACTGGCTTTTTGTTTTTACACAGTATAAGAAGAAGCTATGCAGACTCATATTAAAGGCTGTTATATTTGCTTATCCAAATAAAATATGGATATTGAAGGGCAGGGTTAAAAGACATACATCAGTTTTTTACAAAAAAATTACCCACTAAAGCTCTTCTGAAGTTAAATAAAATTTTGAGTCAACTGTCTCTAGGAGCAGCCCAGACAACTGAGTGTGAAATTTACACTTAAGCCTCCTACAAACATCCGGGCCAAAATGGACTCCAGAAGCATTCAGATATAAATATTTTTCTTAGACAAGCAGGCTCTGTAGAATTTAACTTCTTCTTTTCTGGGATAAAGAACGCATTTCAAATTGTTTACTGTGAGAGCTACCAAACTTTTAGTGACAATAAATGAATGTGTCTTTTCATATGATTATTGATCAATTTAAAAAAAGACTTAATATGAATTCTTCCGTATTTTAAATCCCCACATAGATTGATAAAAATGCCATAGAACTTTGTGATATGTAATGGTAAAAACACACAAGAAAACAGATGTATAAGTAATTCTAAAGCAACATAATTAACTGTCATATGTTTTCAGTCCTGTTTTGATGCTAGATAATCAGCATTTTACTTGCTGCAGAATATGCTACTTTTCAGTTGGCTCATACATATTCTTCATATACTGCATGGCAAAACATGGCAACAAACTCCCAAATATCTCCCAACACACACATACAAAAAGGAACACACACATGTGCTCAGAGAGTTTTCATTTAATGAATTGGACTCAAAGGTAGTATTTTTATGGCTTCATTTGTAGGTAGACAGAACACACAAATGCCATTCTTCACAGTGTTATTTTCAAACTGGAAAAATAACATATGTGTGCTAAAAGATATAGAGGACCCTTGTGTATGGCAATTGCTGTGGAAAGGCATTATCTTAACCAAGTCACACTTGGTTGAAGGAATTTCCCAAGTGAAGGTTTTCTCCTGTATTCCTCAGCTCTTCTATCAGTGCCATTCACAGGGCACTAGATTACTCTACACTAGAGATTCCTCTGTTTACACAAACAATTTAGGAGCCAATAATAGCCTGTGTTGTTCCCTGTAGTGAAAGTATGTATACATGCATGGGCCACTACAGAAACCCATATACATACAGAGTTTCATTATGTTTAAAAAAAGAACCAGAAGGACAAAGAACAAGCAAGGAAAGTATAATGATAATAACCATGTTTTCCAAGTGGAAGCAATTTTTTACTGTAACAATTTTGCTGTTGCTCACTTGGTAGTTTCTTTCAGCTGATTTTGGAATGCTGTTTCTCAAAAAATCAGGACTTCTTTTAAACCTGCTTACGCCTGTTTTGAGGTGCAGCATTTAAATAGATGTATTAGATAGGCAGAAAGGATTTTCTGTCATCAAAAACATTTATCACAGGGCATTCTCTGATACATGCCAGCAAATCTGAATGTTCTACCATGCTGAGAGATGGTGCTTTGTGCCCTCTGCTCACATGTTGCAGAGGCAAGGAAGGCCAGGCAAAGGAAATCATTTGGTACCCTACAGCTCCACCGGCCTTACTTCACATGCTTAAATTAGTCTGCAGATGACCTGGAGCTCTCTGTAGCCGTCTCTCTCTATCAACCATGGAAACAGTGTCTGGAGAACAAGCACTGCCTGATACCTTGAAGGCAAGTGCACAAAGCTGGTGTCATGAGCTTGAACACCAGTTTTGGGTATGTTACTCATCTTGTCACCAGTGGTTGTGGAGCCTGTCAGGCTCCTCTGTCCTGCACCCCTTGCATGGAGGGTGAGAGATAAGACCCTCCGTATTTTGACACCCACCCACACCTGGCAACGCTGCCTTTGCAGGGGGAGAAAAGCAATTAATTGCTTCTGTGAATACAGCAATGATGCAGAGGTTGGAGAGCAGTAAGAAAATGAAGCAATGCATATTTCCCTCAGAGAGTTGTATCAAAAGAGTAATTTTTGGGTTTTAATTTCTGGGATGTGGAAATTAAAAGCAGGCTATCCATCAATGAATTTATGGTGTCTGAAACTCCTCTGAGCCCTAGGAAAACATAAAGCTTTACCCTTTGGCCTTCTTTTCACTCTGCCTAGGTAAGCTCACTTTATGAGGAAGCATAATTTGCAGTGACCTTTTCTGAAGCTGTTGATACACTTTCTGCTTTGCTGGAAACCACCTTTTTAGCCATGCCTGGTGTGACTCCACATACATTGAAGTATAAATTTCAGGCTTTGTCATTAAATCCTGCAAAATAAACCTGTAGGCTGTAGGCAGCTGTAGTGGTGCAGGATGCTATCAGTTCTGTAGGGCAGTGCTCAGGGGTGGTTTTGGAAGGCTAGTTGGCTCTTTCTGCACCACAGATAAATGCATGGAATCAGTGAGGGAAGGCCAGCTTTTATAATTATTATTCTGCCTCTTACTTGAACAGGAGAATGATCATGCAATTTTATAAAAGGATTTTCAGACTTACTCCATATGTGAGTATTAAAGTTTACCTCTGTACCAATATATCTAAAGTCTTATTCCCATTTAAACATTTACTGAGTTCTTAAATCTGGGTTTTGCCACATATAAAATGGGAAAAGTATATATTCTCATATAAGCCTTCTATAGTCAGAAGTTTTCCTTCATCCGTAACTATTTCAGGATTTCAGCTACCACATGTGAGGACATGCAACATAATAATATATGTTTTCTTAATACTTTATGAATTATTATTTACTGTTATTTTTACATAATTATTTTCATGCATACTAATTAGAACTGTGCCAGGCAGTCTGAAACACTCATTGAATCACTGAAGAGCAGCGGTCTGAAAGCTGAGTAGCAAATTTGCCCTTGAAACTTGGTGAAGTCATAATGACCAGATGATTAGTTCATTTCCTTCCTTCCTTCCTTCCTTCCTTCCTTCCTTCCTTCCTTCCTTCCTTCCTTCCTTCCTCCTTCTTTCTTTGAAGCTATTTTTGTCATAATTTAAAGAAACAAGATGAAGTATCAATGATTTTTCTACTTGCAGAAGTTTTATGCTGTGTTATGTTTTTTCAAGTCATGTGCTGGCCTAATGAAGTAACAAGTCCAAATCTCTCCAGAGTCAATGTAATATTTTTTAGATTCCTCCTCCTTCACTGATTTAAAATTATTAACTGAAAGATCTGATTTTCTAAAGCTACTTGAAGCATAGTAAGAATTTAATTCATTTATATTTTAATAAGTTTAAACTGCAGAATGCATAGTCTTATAGTAAAATGACTAGAAACTGTTCTTTATGTTGACAAAAAAAGAGGATTTTGATGGAAATGAGAAAAAAAAAGTATGGAGAAAATATTGGCAAGTTGGCAAAAATAAAAGTTGAGATATTTTTCAGCCAGATGAATAATCATGAACTTTTATTTCAAGATGTTTCAATTGGACTCTGAAAAACCCTATTTTGAAATGCTGCTTCAGTCCACATCTTGGAAATTTTCCACATCTTGGAAACTGGTCTTTGTAGGTGCTTGCTGCTTTTCTCATGTAACGAGCTGGTGTTCCTGGCCAGGGGACATGCCCATGCGTGTCCCAAGCGGCTGCTGGGACAAGGCAATTTATTTGGGAACAAGTGGCAAGAAGTCACAAGAATCTGGTCCATGTGCCAGAGCTGGTGAGTAATACAACACATTTCAGCATTAACTTCCAGTCAGGTATTACAACAATACTTCAGAAGAATTTTTTTTCAGTCAAAGGCTGAATCACTAACTTTGGTAAGGCCAAAAGCCTGAAACCTTCCAGTTTTCAAAGGCTTTCCTTGTTGACTAGACTTTAAACTTCACACAGAATGCAGCTTTCTTTTCAATTTAAAATAAAAACAGGTAGAGCCTTTTCACCAGATCTGACCAAATGTGTGACCAGTGTGATTGATGACAGCTGACAAGAAAATTCTATAGCCCTATTGTATATTACATTTATCCCTACCAACCTGACCCCTAACTATATTCTTTCTACTTTGTTCTTGTTTTTTGCCCTTTCTTTTGTCCACATGAAGAGTTTTTCTAAGCACCTTGAGAGCTTCTCTGAGTGACAACCATAGAAATGCCAGCGTGCCAGAAAAGGATCCTTTCCATCAGCAGATCCCACATTTTCCACTCCTTTGAAGAACATTATCACCACCAAAAATAATTGATCAAAATCAAAAGTTGTGCTGCTGTGAGGCTTAGGACGAGAAAACTTCAGTGCTTACCAGAAACAAGAGTAGCAATCTGCATACAGTTCTCTGAAAGATGATAAAATTAAACTTGTATCATTTGATATACACAGAAGTGGTACTGTTGTCATTTAGATATGACTACAGGGCCTGCAGCCTTTCAGCTCCTTTCTTCCCTGTCATGTGCACAGCTGTTATCAGATTGTAGTGGTTTCACGTTCACC
>VZTR01012072.1:0-18154 GCA_013400775.1 Chaetops frenatus
TAGTACAGGCAAGTATGAGAGTTGTGTCTGGCTTTCTTGTGCTTTCTGCTGAGTTCACATTATTGAAAACACTGTTTATTCTTCAGGACTTGGTCAGGTAATGCTCATCTTTTAGTCGCAGATTTCTTGCAGTTAATAAAATACTGATACTGTATTGCAAACCCATAGATTTAGTAGAACATTTATTTACAAAACCTAAAGCTTGTAGATTTGCATTATAACATCTTTTTAAGGATGTTCCTACTGTTTTCCACATTAGTGTAACCTCAGAGAAATATATATGTAAAGTCTGTGCAAGTCCTGTTTTAAATGCAGCTACTCCCATAAATACCCTCACTGAAATCCATCAAGCATCTCTTAATTTGCTTTCTGGTTCTTGACAACTTTTTTCTTTTCCTAGTGTAGGCATTTAAGCATTGTCAGAACACAGCTTCAGGTTATCATCTTGGTTGCTCTGATAATTTAATTTCAAGGAGAAAAATTTAATTCAGTAGATCATCTTTGAATTTATACTGATGTTAAATGTGGTCTGGTTCACTCTGCATCTGTTCCAATGAGGAAGCAGATCTACTGAATGATTTTAATATTTTCAAACCCCTTCCTTTCTGTATTTGCTTTAAGTTTTGCCTGTTTATGACGGCCCTAGATAGTAAACAGCTATCTAGTCTGGTTGATTTTCACGTGAGAGACCAATAGTGGACATCTGGCTGGGATAAGATGCTTCACAGGAGAATCATCCCCTGAAGTGTACTGATTTTAAGCCATGCACAGCCCTAGGAGGAAAGTTTTGTGTGTGGTGACAGATGGATACCTCTGGTTGACCTCGCTGTAGGTGCAGGAGGAACAGATGGCAGGCACAGTAATGTCCAGACATATGATTTTTTGTACCTTTGACCCTCAGTATAACTGTGTACTCTAGCAAGTAACACTGGAGTCTTGTGAGTTATTTTTCCATGGTGCAATGTGCTTCTCTGGTAATTCAGACACAGACACAGTTATGAACAATTATGAAAGAATAATGTCCACTATTTCCTCTTCTGAGGCTCTTGTGGTGTTTTGCATGGGTAAACTGAAGAGCTCATACCTCATAAGTGAGATCCACAAATTAATTGCCTGTAACTCTTTCTGTGCTTCATGTGCTATGTTATAGGTAGAAATAGGTACTGTAACCATGTGCGTAATTAGTTTATCTGCCTGTTTTGCAGGTGAGAAGCTAAATCTATACAGGGATAGTTACGCTAGGTTACTAATAGAGATTACTTACTATGTAAATTATGTGAAGACCCTTAGCTAGTCAGTAGTAAAACAGAGTTGGAATGCCATCTTTTCTGTGTAATTCCTGGTTGTGGTAGATTTTTGGTGAACATGGTCCAGATTCTGAAGTTTTCCTCAAAACATTTGGTTTTTTTTGGTTATTCTTAGTTCACATGATGACTTGATCAAAGCAGGAGAGTGATGATTTGACCTGAGATTGCTTTTATTTCTCCGAGTGATGGCTGAAGAGTTCTTCTTTCTTGGATGAAGTAATGCCTGATCATGAACAGACATAAATCTCCACCGAGAACATTTCATATAATAGGAAAATGGAAAGAAAATGAATCCTGGCTTCTATGCAGCACTTGGCTTTCTTCTTCTGTAGCAGAAAGAGCTGAGTGGTTTATAGGAAAGGTCCCAGTTCCTCCTTTTTTGGCCCCAGCCAGCAAGCAGCTAAAGGCTAGATACACCAAAGTGACTGCACAGCCAGATGATAGAGACCAGGCTCGTCTCTAAAATGACAGACCTGAGTGACCACTGAGGAGCCCTGCAGTCACCACAGCAGCAGTCTTGCCCACAGTAATGGAATCATATAAGGAAACCCTGATTTTGGGGAGCTTCTTCCTCTCACCTATGAACAGATCCATCAATCTCCCTCTCACACCTTTCAGGAACCACTAGAAATAGGTATGTAGAGATAAATGAGGCTATTTAAGGTGAGGAGGGTGAAGTTACTGCTGCCAGAAGAGCTTCTCTCAAGTACAGCCATTGTCAAGGTTGTGCTCCTCAAATGCCAGGGACAAAGGCAGAAAAGTTGAGGAAAACTTTCTGTAGCTTAGTATATTTCTGGTGATAATAATAGTCTTTTTCTGTTCAAGCAGGAGAAGGGCTCATTTTTCAAACCCTGTGCACATGTGTGCAATACCATCCTAGATCCTAATGTATTTGAAATCTGAACTGAGAGATGGTGAGCAAAAGCATTCTTTCAGCATTGGTAAACTGAAACAATGTAGGAACTGGCTTCCTCAAGATTTGAGGGAGATGTGATGGTTCTAAACTCTACCGTCAAGGCCCATTCAGTTCTGTAGTGCATGTTTTTCACTCATTTTGTCAACCAGCCTAAAGTACGGAATTAGGGGGAAAACTGATCCTGTATAAATTTCTCTTCTTTCTGGTCTTCACTATTGTAGAAATTAAAACTAAACAGCAAAGAGTAAATAACTTGATTTTTATTTCACTCAGAACTGTATAGTATTTGTAAATCCTGGCGATAGTTTCTGTGTGATAAGGACTCTGCTCACAAGGGCAGCTTATCTTCAGGGGAGGCAGAAGTCCCCTATTTCTCAGTAATCACTATGGTTTTGTGAGGGAGAAAAGCAACACATATGTTATATGTACAAAGGGAGCCTTTATCCCCAAAGTGGATAAACTACAGTGAAATGGTTATGCCTATTGAGCACGTGGTAGGATATCATTGCCTGCCACAGGACAATGAAATAGCTGTATTTCTTTCCCTTTTTAGTGTATACTTTGCCCCTTCTCTTCACTTGTCATCTTTGTTAGACACTGACCAATAATATGGTATAATCAATTACACCATATCATATCATAGTACTCAATGCTGCACACACTGAAATGTTTGTGTGCACCAATTCCTTGCTCACTTTGCCTGGGAGAGGTGAGATTGCATATTCTATTAAGAATCACAGACTCAAATCCTCTTTGTTTAATGTTGGGTGTTTTCAGCTATGTTGGATTTTCTTACTGTCTCATGTACTCTTATTTTTTTGGCATGTCATGTATTTTTGTACTTGTTGTGCAGCTTTTTTTGGTCTCTCACATTTACATAGCTGGCTGACCATGGCCAGTGGCATTACCATGCTGAGTAATGCTCAGTTAGGAGCCATGTCTCGTCTCAAGCATGGCAGAGCAGGGCTGAGATCTTGCTCTGAATAACTGGCTCCACTGCCACCTTTTGTGTTTAAATCTCCCATTTAACCTTGAAAGACTTGGTCCATCTTTGCCATGTTTCCCCATCCCTGCACCCTGCCTGGCCCATGTCCTGTGCAGAGGCTGGGACGTTCAAACATAGCAGAACTCACAGCCATAAGTAATGTGGTGATTTAATGTCGTCTTGTAGGGTTTCTTCTTAAACTGAAGCCAACTGCCTTCAGCAGCACTCACAGGAAAGTAACTACTTACTCTGTGTGAGCCTGAGTGTGCCTTGGGGGCTTCTCAGAATGAGCACGTTTGAAGAAAACAACTGATTTCAAGTCTGCTCAGAGTATCCTCTGCAAAACAGACCTGCCCTTTTTCCCTCGTTCATATTGGTTTGCAAATTGCAGTTAAAGAAGCTTTCATACTGACCCTTTGGAATCACCCTTATAAACCAAAACATGGACTTTCTGGTTTTTTTCCATATAGTTAGTGGCATGATTAATACTTTGCATGTATTGAGAGAGGGATTGAGAGAAACAGGAGCTGGTTTATCAGCTCAGGATAGGTGTCTTGCTCTGGCTGTGGCCTCTGGGGACATGCTTAGCACAGTGAATACGTGAGTGTGAAATGTTTGTCTGCACTGGGGCTGAACATGTACTGTACCTGTGAGGGAAGGAATGCTGCTCCTAACCTTGTGCATACAAAGCATTCGGTGCCATGTGCCAAGTCCAGTCACACTCACTCATTTGATACTCTGCTGTTAGAAGCCGCTTTTATAGAACCGCTTGTTTAGTGCAAAATCACAGACACTGGAAACAGAAAAAAGTGTATATTACGACACACAGTTTATTTTTACACTCTGCCAGTTGTCTCCAGATGTCCCCACCTCATACTTACCAGCCCTGATACAGTCCTATCTTAAGCCACACCTTTTGTCTAGAAGTTACCAAGGAATAATAACTAAAGGTCTATTTTTTTCCCTCCCAGCACCTCATGACTACACAGGATATGGAACCAAATTTGTAGGGCAGAGCTAGGATTATGTGGGAAAGGCCACAAAATTTTTCCTTGTCTCCTTTTCTTGTCTGTATACCTTTGGTTTTGGTTGAGCTTCATTTATTTCCCATTAACCCCCATGTTCCACTCCTGGTGCATGGTTCTTGTTTGGATGTAAAATGCAATGGACAAATACTCCAGTGCATTGCAGAGATTGTCCAGGGAAAGTTAAAGGTTCTAGTAAATTGACTACATATTTAGGAACTTTGGCTCTGTCAGACAATATCTCCTGACATCGATCAAAACCTGATTTGGAGTGAACCTCCCCTTTTGTTCCTTCTTTACACCAAGAAGGTGTCTTGGAAAGTATGCTTGAAAAACGTTTCACAATAACAAATCACTGTATTGCTAAATATATAATAATAATTACTGCTACCTACTGCCAGGGAAAAATCACATTGCACTTCTTCCTGCTGCTGAGACCATGAATGTGGTAGAATGAAGATATTTAATTTGTCGGCATTGGTATTCAGAATGCTTTGTAATAAGTCATAAGATATCACTTCCAGATATGGAACTGCTGCTTATGCATTGTGCTCATTGAAATTAGGAGGGCTGTTGTTTTATGTGTTTTTACTTTTTCTATACTTGAAGCACGAGAAATTTTAAATCAAATCTCAGAAGGCATGAAGCTAAGGTTTGAACATTAAAAATGAGGCATTCCTGTGGCTCTTTCCATTCTCTCATATTATGTTCAGAGGAATTTGATTGTTTTATTTCCTTGAACTCTCAATGATCAGACTGTGAAATCCCACTAATGGATTTACTGCTGTCTAATGTGCTGCGTGTGCCTGCCAAAATGACCATGGTGCGTCTTTACAGGCCAAGCAAGAGCAGGGTCCCTGGCTCCAGGTGCTGGCTCTGCAGTGGGAAATAGGTGGTCTGTGTTCCCATCCAAATACCCTCACCTCCCATCTTCCTTGGCGTTTCAAGAAAATAATTTTGGAATTTGGCAAGGAAACGGGAGATCATACATGGACAGATTCCCCTGCATAGATAGCAAAGCAATTATGTCCAATTTAAGACAACAGTCATCCAAGCTGTTCTGCGTGGAGCCAAACTGAAGTATACCCAAAGCAGATTGCAGGATGTGAGCCTAAATTTGAAACCTCAATATTCTTAGAACTTTTCTTTTATATTTAATTATTATTTACTCTTGGTTTGTTTTGTAGCAGTTCTCCCCTCCTTCATCAAGCAGAGCATTTCCATAAAAATCAGCCAGTTAATTTCTGTAAATGTGTCAGAATCAAGCTTTCCTTATGAGTAATAAAGAATACATTTATGGGATGTTTTTTTTCCACAATGTAGTGCCAGTTCTTCTTTCCACCAGGAAAGACTGTCTGTTCCATGGCAACTGGAAGAGAAATATGATTTTTCTGTTGAAATATCCTAAAGAGGCTGATAACAATGAGGCCCACCTAAGACTGATTGGAGGGAATTGGTGATTTTGAATAAAAAGTGCTCTGGCCATTTTAGACAGGGATATTTTTTGAAACAGAAGGGCAGAAAGACTCTGAAAATCCAAACACTATCAGGCAAAGAATTAACTTCTACTTTATAGCTGCTAAATTGAATTAGCACTGGAAGAGAAAAAAGCCCGCTATTGGTTTATCCAGACATTGATTCTCTGTTGTTGTCAAACCCCAGCTGTTCTGTGGAAAGGAATAGTGGGGTCAAACTATAACCCTTGTTCCACACCACGGAGGATCAATACCTGCAGTATAATTCAGGTAGTTTTAATTACAAGGTCTTGGCAGCTTTGCCTGTAGGTTAAATGGCAGTCAATACCAAGTTGGTAGATTTCTTTTTCCTGAAAGCCCCTAAACATGTGGGTTTTGCTTCTTTTCTAACAAGAAGGGATCTTTGAGTCCTGGACTTGCAAATAGTGTGCTCTGCACACTGGTGCATCTACTGAGCATGGGTGTGTAGGATAAACTCTGGCATCATTTACACCAAGGAATCAGGTTGCTTTCCATGCAGCCTGCAAGTCATTCTATTTTATGTTAAGATTTTTTGGGTCATGGTGGGCATGGAGAGAAGTATTTCTAATGGCCAGGACCAGCTTCCCTTTCATGTCAAGGACAAGGCTGAGGTTTCCAAAGCAGCAGTGTGTGTTGCTGGATGAGATGGCAGCTCTGAAATCAAATCACCAACACTCCAGCAGATAGGCTGGAGAGCTTTTTGAATGGATTGCTGCTGCTCCTGGATTTTAAGGGCTGTCTTGGAATCTTCATCCACATCTGCTGTCACTGTGGATTAAATTATTTGTGTTCTTACCATACCACAGGACAAACCAAGGCTCCTTGTGTACTGGTGTGCGTGCAGGCTCTCATGCCTGCCTAACACTTCTTGAGAGCACAGGCTTTACAAGAGACATTCTGCACTGGAAGGACTCTTGCTTTACTCCAGCACAACTCACCACTGCTTCTCAGCTCTTAGTGACTTCCATCAGTGGCAGGAAGAGGATGGTGCCCAAGACAGCAAGAGCTCAGTGGGACCAATCACCATTGCATTGGTAGGACCTTCTTGGCTGGCCCTATGTGTGAAAGAATGCAGGCAGTCCATCACTGAAAAGATGCAGGTGCAACTCTGTACATGAAAAAAGGGTGATGTGGTGCTAATCAGTATTAAAATAAAAGCAGCACAGTCTGCTGTCCTAAGAGGCCCCAGTGCTGAGGCACTTGGAGCCCAGCTGAGCACAGCCTCTGCATGCTGAGTCCCAAGACCCCAGAAATTAATCACATGAATATGGAATGGGGTACTGTGTGTGCATCAGTTTGATATTTTTGGGTGCTGCTGAGTGGTACAACTTTTTTGCATGAAGGAGGGAAGTGAAAACCCAACTGAGTTACATCAGTTTATGAATGTTGAATGTTTTTCCTGACATTCAGTACAGTGTGTGGCACTGGAAGGGTTTATAGACTAATCTTCTATGTACTTTCTGGGAGTATGTTCATGTTGAAAACTTTATATTGTCAGCCTGCTTTACAAGGAAGAGAAAGTAGTTTTCTTGCCTTGATCTCTCCATCCAGAACCTCTCAATAAAATTGGTATTCACTGAATAGTTGGTGTGCACTTCCAACAGAGTTTTCTGTGTCTTTGGAACAATCCAACAGCTCAAAAATTCTAGTTGTCTGTCAGAACAGTTCAGCCATCTGGAGGGACTTAAAACACAAGTAGATATGAAAAAAAATCCTGAACTTCAAGCAAAGACATATTTTTAGTTATTACTGCTGATGGAAACTGAAAGAAAATCCCTGTCTCACCCTTGCGAATAATATTTATTCTCCTGCTTTATATTCCATCTGAAAAAAATAGCCTCCTTAGTAGCATCTAGAAGTCACACTATAGTGACAGGTATAGAGGGAAGTGTGCCACCACAGGAATAACAAACTGTCAGCAGTACCCAAATCCTATGAGTTTTTAGAGGTCTGCCATCTTAGAATTCACTAGACAATTCACTAGACTAAACCATACTTAACTACTCAGACCAGATGAGATGATAGACGAGTTACACACTGTCCCTGCTGTGGACAGCTGGTAAAGTAATTTAATTTTTAGCTGGAGATTTATCTGCAGACTTTCACATAAACATCTCTGAATACAGAAGCACAGAAAAGGATTCTAACTATCTAAAAGTATACATATAGTTCTTACATATTTTAAAGTATGAGAACGTACTTCTGAGTCAGGATGTATGTTTTCAACTTAAATTGTTCTAAAAAAAATTAAAATTGCTCAATACAGGAAGTCCACAAACAAACAAAAAACCTCAAAAACAAACAAACAAACAAAACAAACAAACAAACAAAAAAAAAAAAAGACCCAAACCAAACCCAAAAAAAAAAAAAAAATTTCAAGGACAGTGTGAACAACATAACTTCACATTTTTCATATGGATTTGAAATGAAGCTGTTTAACAAAATGGAGACATCTTTCAGTTTGAAATTTCTATAATCTCTCTGCAATTATAGAATAGACAGGTAATCAATTGGAATTTTGATTTTTTACTTACACTGAAAATCCACCCTGATCCTTGCTTTCACTGAAATATTTGGTGTGAAAATAATTTGGATCTCTTTTAGATAGGAATACCTAGAACAAGATCTCAACTAATATATGCAGCATAATGGGGAAACAATGTTTACAGGTGTCCTTTGTGTCTCAATCAAGGCATTAGCAATGGTTATTGTAATAACAAAGGAAGGTGCATCCCCTCTTGGCAAATTCCTATTGTTTGCTTATCTCTTGTGCAGCTCTCTGGTGTTTTATTTGGAAAACATTTATTGATTGTTCCTCATTAACAATCATGTTGTATTGAATGAGAAGAGTCAAGTCATGTATGATATACTGCCCTCAAACCCTTAGGCTTAAAACATCCATCCTTGTTCCATTTTTTCCCTAAATCCTTCTATTCATTAATTTTACTGGACACTTAGAAAACTGCAGGATTAGGAGCTGATTGTGCTTAATTATTTTCTTTTTCTTTCTTTTTTTTTTTTTTAATGAGGGAAGAGGTCTTATATTGTAGGAACATACCAGCTCATTCAATTTGGCACATCTAACACCCAGATATGGGTATATCTAATCTGATACTATCTTACTGAGAATGGCAAATACGTTAGACCAGAGTACAGGAGGTTCCCTAGAGAACAACTGCTAGCTAAAGTTTGCTTATGAACTGACTTTTGTCCTGAAACAAAAGAGCTTATTGTTCCATTTTAAGCTAGCTAGATTACCAGTGTGCTGGTTTTTTTAGGGGGTTTTGTTGTGTTTTGTTTTGTTTTGTTTTTCCCTTAGGTACAGCTAGATTCGCTCTTGATGATTCTGATTAAATTCTTCTTTCTAAAGAATAACACAGACCAATTTGTGTTCTTCTCTACTGTTCAGAACCATATACCAAACCAGCTTTATTTCTACAGCTTCTGTTTTCACACATCTTGCTATTCTACAAGTCTAGATACTATTGAATTTACAGACAGAGTAAATAGACATGTTAGATTTACCTTTTATCATTATTAGTGTGCAGAACTGTCTCAGAATCCCTTTTGCACATGTCATCTCTAAGTCTTAACTCTTCATCTCTTCAACTTGTCCATGAGGATGATCCTGTACAATTTTAATTATTTTTAATGTCATTCACATTTTGCTCCTGCCAGAAAAGGTATTGATAATTCTGGGGCTCAACATAATGCTTTTTATCTGATTGTATCTATTCCTGAACCCTATGTCTATACTTTTGCTTCATCACATTTAGCAGAATACTGGCTGCATAATTAAAAAGGAGAACAAGGCATGTTGTAATGTTACTTGATAATTTTATAAACAAACCATAACTCCAAGAAGGGACATTTTAACCATCACCAGCTAATTGAACTTAAACTTATAAGTAACTGGGGATGTATGACCTCTGTTTGAAGAATGTAGTCCTGCTCCTTCAGCATAACCATAACTCTGCTGTCTGAGTCACCAGTTCCCAAGCTGCCTGTTTTTCTCCGGATGGCGATGCTGTACACATGCATCATTCAGCACTGACACACAGTTTATTAAGCCACTTTCATCTCTGGTGAAAGTAAATGCTACTGCTGATGTGTGCTGCAAAGTCACCTATATCAGCTGAAAAACTTCTGCTATTGTTGTCATATTATAGGCCATAATACTTCAGAGCTCTGGCAAAAGAAACAGTGCCAGCTACAAGTTGAATTAAAAAACAGATTATTCTACAGTCTATTCTACAGCAATATAATTTAAATATATATTTCCATTTCCTTAGCAACTAATGCACAGATGTATATCAAAATGCTGCCTGAACAGGAGTCAGGTCTGGGTAGATGCCCTACATCCCATGCCAAGTCAATTCTTTGTTCCCAAACCATTAAACAGATACATCTTGTGGAATGATTATCCTCTCTAAACTAGCTGCAAACTGATTTCGTTTTGCTCTCAACTGTTGAGTGATTTCTTTCTTATTTTATTTTTAGTTGAAAGTGCAAAAGGGGCAGGGTAGTGAGATTTTTGTCCAAACATCCATTTCTGAGCAGGCAGTTTTGTTATGAACTTAACATGCATTTCAGCAAGCAAATTCAACACCAGCTGCATTTCCCTTCGCCCACAAAAGATTATCCTTCTGGGGCTCAGCTTAGTTTTCCAAGGAACTTTCTAGCCTTAAAAATTGTGGGAAAAGCCCAAGAATGTGACCTCAGTGTCACAGGAAACCTCATTGTGGACAAGCCTTTTAGGTGGTTGATCTCTTGCTCCATTTTGGGATGTTTTGAAGCACTCCCAGTTTGCACTCAGACGTTAATTGCAGCCTCCCCACAGCCCGTGCAGATTCTTTCCAACAGACACCCACATGTGTGCATTTTGCTCACTAGACTTTACAGGAAGGTTTCCTGGCTCACTGCTCTCACCAAGCAGAGTTTGTCTTTCTCACTTTAACAAGATCTCACCTCTGGGAGTTGCAGCTATTTCCAGTTTCCCTTCCTCTTTGAATTCCCAAGTTACCAGAGGCTATGAGACAGCTCCTTTCACAAAAGTCAGACCCCTCAGAATCAGGATCTCACAGCAGACACTGGGGTGGGCTGTGGCTCAGTGCTCTTGGCTTGTGCTGGTTTGCAGTTGAATGCTTCCAGCAGCCACCAAGGTACCCAGCTTCTCCTGGGAGCTGGAGCCTTGAGCCAAGAGAAATGAGCCATTATCCACTGCTCATCACACATTAAAAACCAACTATCAAGGTTCTCCCAAGCCAGTCTGTTCTACATTCTGGAAACCAGTGAAAAGGGTGGTTCTGGCACAACTGAGATCATACGTGCCGATGCAGCCCCTGCTCTAGCACCTCACAGCTCCTTTTTAGATGTCAGCTAAAATGTACAATTGGGACAATGCAAAAACTGACTACAGGATCTGTGTAATGTGCTTTATCTCTGCTTAAATTTGCAAATAGCCTGAAATACTGGTTTTGAGCAAACAGCCAAACTTACTGAGATGCTTAGAAACAAAAGACACAAAATGAAGTCCTGAAAAAACTGAGTACAGTATAAATAAAAGCAGATTGCCTCTCAAAATAAGCAAGAGCAATGATTATTATTTTGCTTATTTAGTCCATATATTTTAAAATAATGTACATCTGTCCCACACATGTTGTAATATCAAGGTACTTTGCAACAGAGCTTGAGCCATGCCACCACTGAAGTGTTGCAGTCAAGGCTGTAATTCATACGTCTATGGTGATGTGTATGGAGAAGAATTTGAGTGGATGTGAGTATTTGAAAATCAGAGTGATGGGTTTGATTCAGATTGGCTGGAAACCGGGTGCCCACCAAAGCTGCTTTGTCACTCCCTTCCTCAGCTGGACAGGGAGGACAAAAATATAGTATTTGAGCTGTGGGTTGAAATAAGGACAGAGAGAGATCACTCACCAGTTACTGTCACAGGCAAAACAGACCTGACCAGGGGAAATGAGTTTAATTTACGGACAATCAAATCAGTAGGAACAGGAACAGACTGCTCCAGCATTACTCTTGCACAGGACCACAAGTCCTACCAGCAAACCTGCTACAGCACAGGCATCCCCTAGCATCACAACATCCTTCAGCATTTACCTGCTCCGATGTGGGTCCCTCCATGGGCTGCTGGGGGATCTCTGCTGCACAGTGGACCTCCACAGGCTGCAGGGGACAGCTGCCTCACCATGGTCTTCATCACAGGCTACAGGGGAATCTCTGTTCTGGTGCCTGAAGCACTTCCACTGACTTTCCTTCTCCACTGACCTTTGTGTCTGCAGAGCTGTTTCACTCACACACTCTCACTCCTCACTTCTCTGACTGCAGTTTCTGTTGTGCCATTTTTTCCCACCTTGAATGTGTTCTCCAAGAAGCATTGCCACTCTCACTGATGTGTTCGAATTTGGCCAGCAGTGGGTTTTTCTTGGAGCTGGCTGGCATTGATTCTGCTGGACATAGGGGAAACCTCCAGCAGATTCTCACAGAAGGTCCCCTCTAGATCTCCTGCTACCAAAACCTTGCCATGCAAACCCAAGACAGACTTACAAGAATATAATAATCTCAGAGGACCCAAAAACCTTGACAGAACTGTTGAGTAACACTGATATGCTCAAACATCTAAATAAACAGAGGCAAACTGTCTGGAATCCCATTCTCTGCCTGATTCTTCAAGACCCTGCTCTTATCAGTATTTAGTAGGGGATACCTCTTTGTCATCTCTGCAGAAGGAGGCAGGAGTCTTTCCTGACTTTTACAGTGAAAAGCTCACACGCAGTGATGCACAGTCCCCTGACATGGTTAACCTCAACAGCAAGCTGGAAGGTCTGCCGTGGGGATAGGTAGACCACTCACCACCAAGAGTCACCTTGGCTTCTTCCAAAAAAAAGCCCAACCTAAACAAAAAAACCCAAGCAGTTCTTTGTAGCAAAACTGACAACAAGTTTTTTTTTGTTACTTGTGCTGACTCTTAACAGTTTGATTGTCAGCAACTTGGACTGTTTCTGAATAATGGCCTGTTCTTCACCAGTTGTCCACAGCTGCCAGCTGTATGTTCTTCAAGAAGACCACACTGTATCATCAGATAAAATGGCAATATTGCCTCCAAATAATCCACTGATCCATTTAGTGCTGTGTCCTGATCAGGCCCATATCAAAATATTCTGAAACTTACTGATTGATTGTGCATTTTTTATATGGGTGAAGGTATCTCTACTCTAAATCTTGAGGTTGGTATCAGAGCACTGGAGCCAGCTTTGAGTCATTTGTCCTGGAGTATTTCCTCCTCAGCCCAAGACAGTTTATCCTATGGTCATGTGTAAACAGTAGCACACTGATGGATAAACAGTGTTCCTGCTGTGTCCTGTTTGGGAGCTGTAATTATTGCTCAACAAATGACTGGGTACCCTGCTGAGGCATTATTTAATGCTACCTCAGGTGCACAGGAACTGATTAATAGAATGCCCCTGTAAGCAGCCATTATGTTTCAATAGGATTTTATTGTTTTGTCTCTCCTCCATTGGGTATTTAGAAGACTTTTTCATTGCTTAACTATTCTGTATCACATGCATTTGCATCTAAGGAAGAAGGAGGAGATTTAGCCCTTCAAGGTCTGTCTGAGACTATGGCCTGGCCTCTGTAAGAGTGTGCACCACATGAATTAACGTAGATTATGATGGTTAGTTCTTAAGCTGATATGACTGAAGGTTTTCCTCCCCACCTAATGCATACATTGGATTAGCAAAACCATTTAACAAGACTCTTGGTCACAAAAGAGAACAGTAATCATGGAACTTTAGCCTCTGAATCCAAATGAGTATGTCTGAGCTAGAGCTCGCCACTTTTATGGTGGTCAGGATTGGGCTAATCAAGATGGGTTAATGGAAAGATGAGTTTGGGCTGCTTGTGAGTTAATCTACAGTAAAATTCTAAATTAGCTGTCTGGATACAGAGAGAATTAGGGTATTTTATAAACCTTTAAACTCTTCACAGATCATGTATTATTCTGCATTTTAAATCAGTCTCATGCAAATCAGCCCTATGGGAGGAAAAAGCGTTAGTTAGATACTGATTTCTAACCTGCAGTTTTGCTTAAATTATATTTTTCTGGCACTGATTTACAGACGTGAAGTATAATTCTATAATCAGAACATCTGATGGACTAGAACAACATGATTGCTATGGCTAGGGGAATGCTGTAATTCGGATCTGCCTCCATTTATGTTGCAGTAAAGGAAGAACTATTCTGTTGTTTCATTTTGCGTTATTTGCTCCACTTCATCCTCCAGAGAAAGTAGATCTGCAGATAGCAAAAGATAGTTTGCAGTTCCATTAATAGATTTCTGTTAAAACATAAGCAAGTTCTTACTTTCAAAGTGGTTTTTGGTGTCCAGTTGCCCAACACAGAGACATCCAGTGGTTTTCATCAAAGTGCCTTTGAGCCTTGTTGTGAATGACTGGATGGTTTCTCAGCTCTCATTTCTCTCCCAGGTGACCAGCATTGTTACCTTGATAGATACCTTCAGCTCCCTGGTCAGATGGCTACCAGCACATGTGCGTGGTGACTTCTCAGTTTATGTCAGCCACAAATGAAAATCAGCTACACACGCAAGGGAAACCTAACCTGATGAGCAAGTCCTCTTTCTTTTTTTTTCCTTGTGCTCCTTAAAGACCTTCATTAATCTCAGTGGAGAAAAAATAATAATCAACAGTTAAACAATTAGTTTTTTCTCGAGACCCTGGGCAGTGTTTTTTAAGCAGTTCATGGTGGTTTTGTTATGTGCAACTCATTTGAACTCTGTGAGTGCTGCATGCCCGAAACTATGCAAAGCAGTCTGAAATTTGTACATACAGCAGAGTATAAATATTAAGTATTAATGCTGTCTGCTTTCAGGTAGCTTTTCATCCCACATCTTGAGTATGAAGAGGCACCAATTCTGCTGACATCTTTATGTGGGAGGAGAAAATTACAGTTTTCTTGCTATCACCTTCCCAGACAAAACACAAAGCTGGTAGCTTCTGTGAAAATTGTCACATCTTATTCAGTATCTTTTCCTTTGTCTATCTTTCTTTAGTCTACCTATAAAATCTTCTCACTCCAAGCAGGTAAGGTTGTCAGTTTCTTAATTTCTTGGGTGCCTAAAGCATAAGTGACTGCGTTAGTGCGGCCTCAAAGCACTGTATTTAATTTTTGTCCTGTTACTCTGCCCAAGAGAACTACGGATTTCAGCAGTTGAATCTCATTTAGACTGCCAGTGTAGGCTGGGTCAGCATTTTTGTTCAGATTAGAATGATACTTTTGAAGTGAATCTCCTGCCTGTCCCTGATTACTGCACTTTGGCTCACATCAGGGAGCTTTCTCAGCGTGCAGCGCTTTGGTCCTTGTAGATGAAACCAGGCTGAAGTCCTTACCATGGGAGCACAATATTGTACCCCAGCTGCTGATGCCTGCTAGACCTAATCAGAAGTAGCCCCCTGAAACACATACTGTGTAGGTGTTGGGTCCTCAGCAGCTTCAGTTCCACTCCAGAGCTTCCACACAGTTTGCTAAAGTGGATGTTGGTGCTTGTTTCTGGAGTCCTCCACTGCTCTGGGTCACATTGGCTTGTGTGTACTCTCCACTCAGCATTTCTGGGTGAGCCAGGTGACTCCCAACAAGTCAGTCCCTAACTTCATGTCTACACCAATCCCATTATCTTTCCATAGCAAAAGTATTGCTGCTGTGAGATTTAGTACATATATATGCATAAGGTGAAATGAAGATTACAATTTTTTCTTTCAAAGTGGGTTGACAAGCTAATGAAAGTGCAGCTTGTACTGACACTGGATGCCTAATTCAAAAGTCATCCTGCCCATGTTCAAATCATAATTACCACCAACTGAAAAAAACATCCATTTAGCCCATGCTACATTTATTTAAAGTTGCTTCTTTCTCAGTTTTCATGTGCAGTAAGATTTTGAGACACCTGTTTTCAGGTGTCATTACTTCAGAAGGTTTGGTCAGAAGAACCAAATAATGACATTTTCAGTATCCCTCTTGATACAGTACTTCAAATCCTTTTGCCCATGATAGGAAATGCAGTATGACTAACTTGGTAAATGCTTGAAATAATTGAATAAAATACTATTTTGAGTGTAGAATACAGAGGTTCAAAGCAAATGGTTTCAAATCCAGCGATCAAAAAAGAAATGCTACATAATGGGTGTTGAAGGAGCAGGGGGAAAAAATTCCTTTCATTGTGGTGAAATTCTAGGTTCTTTCAGCTTCCCTTGCAGCAATTCTGATTTTTTTCATCATTCTATGTTTTAAAGCACAATTTAGATTTACTATTATGCCAAATGAGATAATTTATCTTCGTCTGACTGCATATTTCTACTTAATCTACTTAACAGATTTCTTCTAGCTCTGTCAAGCATAAACACAGCTCTACCGTTATACAGATTTGTTTCAGTGCTTGTGGCTGTGTGATTACCTCTCCCGCCTTTGCTTCTGTAAGCTTTCTTTCATGCATAATGGTTTACAGCTCAGTTGTGGCTTGCCAAAAAAAAAAATGTTTTGTATTCATGTGGTTGTGCTGTTGGGAATATAGCATCCCTTCTTAATCAGGAAATGCATTTGGAGTATACAGCAAAACTGCTACCCTACCATACTTTTCACTTACACTGTATTTAAGTCCCTTGCAACATGGAGTGTCCAGTTCTCAGTTATCTTTCTGTGCTACGAATAAACAAGTGAAGTATTTTGCATATTCTCAAGTTGTGTAAATAGTTGTAAAATTGATTTCTCAGGCAGGTCCTGTGTTCCCCAGCCTTGCTCCCACTCAGCACGTGTTTAACATTGCACCTACGGAAGTGCTTCCAGCTGGTCTTAATCTTATTCCACGTCTCTCATGGGCACTTCAAACTATTTATGCTGCTATCTACGTTAGTAAATTAGGTATTCCTGAGAACAGTCCTGAGAGCTGATGCCAACTGGCAGGAATCAGTGGGCTGCTGGGATTTGCTGACATCTCTAGGCTGGGAAACTCTCCCAGCCTGCACAAGAGGGTGGCTGGGTCCCCACTGCACTTGGCAGCTGTTTGGTAGCGCCAGTGGAGCAGTGCCAGCACTATGCCTGAGAACCCCTTTGCTTTTGGATAACATGGACAACTGCAACACAGGACCTGGAGGACTTGCCAAGTCTTACTTAATTAACTAGTAGGGGCATAGCTTTATTCAAGGGTTGTGTACTGTCTTCCAAGGAAGTTAGTAAGTACAACTCTCTAAGTCAGATCTGCAGTTTAAAGATCATGTTTTTCTGAGATGGTGAGATTTCACAGCACTTCTGAAAGAAACATCTGAAATTATTCATACTGCCTCGTTGTCATGCAAGTGAAAAAGTGCTAATGGGGTAAAGGGGTTAGAAGTGAGATGAGGTTTTGCATGGCTGTTCCGTGGAGCACACTAGTACTGAGCAAAATCAGAAATGTTAGACTTGGAGATGAGTATCAGTGCTGTGTCATAGAGAATGGGCATGGAATTACTCCTTTTAGTTAATTTATAGTCCAAATTTCTGTGGTAAGGAACTATGCTATGACCCAGCATGAAAGACAGAAAAATTTCTCTTTGTTCCAGAATCAAGGAATGAAGAGAAATGCACATGTAACAAACCTCACTGATTTCTGTTAGGGAGCTCTGTTTGCTGTCTTCTATTGCAGTGTTATGATGGACTTTGATATTGAATTAATGTGTAGTAAGAGACCTCCACTTAAAAAATTATGTCTCTTGGATGGGGAGTTTTCACTCAGATAATGAGAAAAGTGTTGCTTTCACTCAGTCTCCTTGAGTAATGGTTTTAGTTGTCAAATCATTCTTATTTTCAGTAGAGAAAGGGGAAAAAAGTTTTTAAACATAAATCAGGGTATATGGCAAATAGTTCTCCCTTTCAACTATTTTAACACAGTGCATTTTTTAGAAATAGATTCCACTGATAAAATAGTACATCACTGGCCAGAAAGTTCTGACCCTTTTTTTTTTTTTATTGCAATGATGTATTGTAATAAAGTTTATTCCTGTTTGAATTTAATATATGTCAACTGATATTTATTTAATCTGGGCAAAAGAATTGCAAGAACAGCAATAGATTGTATTCTGTTGTGTTGCATTTTTGGTCCACTGAAAGAGATGGTAACAGGAGCTGGTAGTGGTTTTTGCCGAATAAATAGAAAAAAGAAAGCTGATCTGATCAGTTAATGACTAACTCATCTCTTTTGGATGTTGTCACTTGTGTCATCTGTTCTTCATCTTTCCATAATAAAGAAGATCAGCTGAGAAAGGTGGAGAATTTTTCTGCAATGAAATAAAAATGAGGAGATCATTAATGCTCTGGTGTTAAACATCCTCTCGATAGGTGTTGGGGTTTGGGTGTT
>VZTR01012075.1:14332-31663 GCA_013400775.1 Chaetops frenatus
ACAGGATTGTAATAGTTGGTGTGAATAGAGCCTATCAGTACGATCTTTCCAAGCTGTGTGGACTAGCCCTGCATAAAATGCAAGCTTTTTTGTTAAACTATATTTTTCACAATTCTATTGTGAGTAAAAGCATTCCTGGATATCCTGCTGAATCTCAACAATGTGTTAATAGTGACTGACAAGTTACCAAGGGTCCCATCAAGAAATCCTTCAAAGCAGGTACATCAGTCCTGACTGCAGTTATCTCTGTTATCCTCTCAGAAATGTCATAATGTGTCACAATATGTCACTAGGCTGCCCAATGTTTTACCTGGAAAGCTCNTTGTGTTAAGCACTGAGAGCTCATCCCTCCAAGGAGTTAGAGATCAAATGATGAATGAGAATATTGAGTCCTGCTTCCTTCTCTGATGGACAATGTACACAACTGCACAAGCAGTCAGATGGTACCCTTTAGAAAATAAAGGTATGTAAAGAAGGGAAGACACATCCATTATTCAAATGGGAAATAAATTGTACCATAACCCAGTAGGTGACTAATGAAAAATGGCTAATGAAAAAGGAACTTTGCTACACCTTAGGAAGACCCTGCCTCTGCGCACTTCAGCAGGAAGAAGAGGATAAAGACTGTCATGATCATCTGGTTGCCTCATGTCAATTAAGGAGTGGCATATAAATTCACTTTCCTTTTCATGTGCTCATTACATGATGCAATTCTTGCATATTTTTGTATTGTATTGGTAGAATTATTTTCTTTTACTTACATTTATTTTTCATTTTCATGGCACTTTGTTTTGACATATGTAATCCCCCACCTTTCCCTTCACTTACAAAAGCTCAGGTATCCCCTGTTCATGAGATTTATATCAGTATTAAGAGAAGCAATAAAATAATTTGCTGAATAAATTTCAGTATAACTTATCTTTGCTGGGGGAAGAAATTTACAAGTAACCAATGTCTACTGTTGGAGTGACTTTCCAGATTTCAGAACTTGAAGGACAGAGAACATGGGGTGATTGTGTGTCAGAGCTTGGGCCTAGCAGCCCTCCTGGCCACTGTCATTAGCAGGAATATGTGATATATGTTTCCCAGGGAGGATGGAAGGGGAAAACGAAATTCCTTAGTTCCTCCTTTCTTTATTCCTGGTAAAAGCATTCCATTATTTCTAGGGTTTTTTTTCTTTCCCTCCCACTGCCATGCACTGTCTCGTCCAAAGACCCCAGCAGCTCAGCAGAGAAGTAGAGGTGGCCAGAGATAACAGTGTGGTGAAGTTGAGGCTTCTCTCCTGCTGAGAAAAAGTAATTGGGCAGCTCTTAAAGTTTCTGCCTCAGGACATGTTCTTCTAAGAGACACACCAAAAACAATGGAAGAAGTTAGTGAAAAATGTTGAGAATCTGTTCATCTTGCCTAACTTAAGATGCTTAAATCAGGTGTCTAGTCTTAATACAAAGTTTTCACAGTTGACAGAGGGGAAAAAAAGGCATACTCCAGAGGCTGTCATCCCATCTGAGGGTATTAATACACAGAAATAAACTGTTCTCTGGAATTGCCTACTTGCACTATCTAAAGAAAAAACCTAATGAGAATGTACAAAATGCTTAGCTTCTAGTTGGTTAAATTTGAGTGGGATTAATATCTTTTCCAGTATTCCTTCAGATTCTCTAATTTGCTTGTCTTCAAAATTACTTTTTCAAAAATTACTTAAATTGCATTACTAATTTATATTTATTTTATAATCTTGATACAGGTGACAACTTTGGTGTAATAAAACTAAGCCTGACAAGAAAGGTAATATGATACTGTTGAGACCTGCCCCAGAAGGGGAGAGTAACCCAGTTTCTTGTTAATAGATCCCTTGGGGCATATTAGAATGAAATGACACTGAATGATCTTAGTTTGTAAACATGTATGTGTAGGGTTTATTTTAGAACAATTTGATTGTAATGAAAAGCAAGTATGAAGTCGTTTTGGATGTTATTATCTATAGTGATATGGCAATATGAAAGAATAAAAATATAACTTAAGAAAATGTAAAAGGGAAAAGATGGAAGGAAGGAAGGGAGGAAGAGAGGAAGGGAGGAAGGAAGGAAGACATATAACCACCCATGGATCTATGACAAGTCTTGATTGTTGCAGTTTGTCTGTTGGTTCACATGATGGTCTTGATCTGTTGTGATCCATTGGGTGTGAGGGAAGAAGCCTGTGAAACATTGAGTCTGATGTGTTAAAATACACTCAGCCTTGGCAGGAATGCCCAGGTACCTCCCCTACTGGGGAGCATTCAGTCCTCTGGTGGAGGGCCTCAGAAATGAATCTGGGGACACTTCAGGGGTCTTTAATGATTTATGACACCTAAGACTTGACAGCTGCCCCCCAGTTATGCCAATTGTGCCCCATCAGATCTTCCCCGGGGGCAGGTGAGTGGAAGTTTTACAGCTGAGTTGGGTTGGGGAGGGTAATTAGCATGATAAGAGTCACCATCCTGCCTTGCAGGATTTGCCTCTTCAATTTGGCCTCCAGGTGGTGATGGTTCACCCCCTATGTTGAAGGCAAGCTAATCACACCTGAAAACTCACCTCCTCCCTGGAGGGATGCAAACCTGGCTCAGCAAAGCACCCTGGAAGGCCAACAAATGAGCAAATATTTGGAGTCATTAATCATTAATAGTCCAATCTCTCCCAGATACCTAACTGGAAATATTCAATTCAATATTTATTTGCCCTCAAGGGTTTTTGGTGATTAAACCACATTTCTTTTGACATAGCTGCAAATGTAATACTTTGAAAAGTAGAGAGACCCTGAGATATAATAGCTATAGTTATGAAAGACAACTCTAAAGTAGACTTGTTTACAAACATAGCCTTCTACAGAGTGGAAATGACTATTCTGATGAGTTGCCCATCACACTCAAGATACTCACAAAACTGATCAAGATATTAATTTAGATGTTTAAATGTTAACATTACAATTGACCATTAAAATATCGAACTTGATCTTAATATACCACATCTTATTATTAGCTTTTTTCCTAGCTCTTTTTCACTAATATATACACTCCTGAAACAATTTTTTTCATGATTTTATGCCATGAAGAGATGACAAATCCATTACTTCAATTTCTTCCAATTGTTAATCACTCTTAATCTTAAAAAAAAAAATAAAAAAAATTACCCAATCTATTTTACTTCAATATCTAGTTCTTGAGTAATTTTAGGATTTTTTATGGCACTATAAAGACTTTAAAAAAACAGACAGCATTTTTCCTCTCCAGATATACTCCACTTACCAGAATCAAGACACTCCTCTTGTCTTTGATCATGTAGAAAGAATAATTTCCTAAACTGTTTCACTGTATAGAGTAGTTCTCCATCTTGTGAATCATTTTTAATGCTAATTTCTTCCTTCTCTCCAGCCTTTGACATTTTTCTTTTTTTTTTTTTCCAGATGCACTTCTTGTCTAAGTTATCAGCTGAGAGCAGAGTTTTTGATGCATTATGTCAAATGAATAAATCTCCCCAAGCATTTTCAGATGATTATTTATAAGTATTGCCATGTGAACTGCAAATCAGCAGAGCATGCATGGGTAATTAATGCCCATTTCATGTGAAATATGAAGAGTAAACATCATTAATTTGCTTTGCATAAAAACCTTTAAAAATCAGCATAAGTGTTTAATATTTTTCATGAAGACAGAATTTCTTTAAACTTCTCACCTCTACATCTTAAGAAATATGTCATTCAATATTTTACTGTGCATGAAAGACCAAATAATAAAACAGTGACCATTTTTTTTTTCTGTAATGTGTAACAATGGATTATTCTTCTGCAATCCTAAACTTCTAGAGGAAAAAACACTGCTACTTTTCACAAAATTTGTTGATATTGAGTATATAACTTCAGAAACAGTCAACATCACCCTTATAAAATTAAGATAGTATATAGAAAATAGTAGCAGAAAAAAGACTAACAGAAAGATAAATGAAAAGACAAAACCATGATCCCTTCAATTTTCAGAAGAAGTCCAAAACTTTTCACTGCTTGGATGTTATTTTAAGGACATTCCAAAAGTTTGGATGCCTGTAGAATTGTTTTGAGGAAACTATTCCCACGGAGATCTACCCTACTCCTTTTATTAATATTAAGGATCACACTGAAATATTACAAATAGAATTGACTTCTACCATGCTTGAGGGGCTGTGGGATAGGAACTGTCTTTTCTTTCTCTCCATTTACTTCTTTTGATGCTCCATCAGTACAAGAAACATCCTCAAAAAATGTAGAACCAAACTGGTCAATTAGTCAGAATGAGATGCAGTCGTGCAAAATAATAAAGATAGTACATTTACTTGCATTCTCTTAAATCTAAAATTTAAAGGGATTTTCTGAAGCATGGCCAGTTTTTCTACCTTGAAGACAGCTGGGGCAGAGCAGTTCTGCACATACTGAAACCTGCAGATTCTTCAAAACTTTTGGCCATACTGTGTAGTTTTTTTTCTCCCAGTTTGAGTAGGTATTCCATATGCTTAAATGCTTGTACTTCAAACCTTTGTAACTTGACTTGAAGATACTTCTTTTTTTGAGCGTGGTAAAGAAATCACAGAAGTCTTGGACTTTGGTCTAACTTCAGCTATGCAAGTAAAAGCCTGGATTGGCGGTGGACTGCTCTATGTGGACTGCTAAATTGAAAGATCGTGGAAAAGGAACAAAACAATAAAGTATTAAAATACAGCTAGCAGACTGAGAATGTTTCGTAACCACAACAAATGAAAATTGTTTTCAGTGATAGAAGCTATATTTTGCAGGAGTCTCTGCCTTCAGCTATTTCCCAGCTACAGGCAGTAGTTCATCAGAGACGTAAATTTTGAGTCTTATGGCCAAAACATGCAAATATATTAGGCTTGAATTTAATTGGAACTCACCAGAATAAAGTCCAAAAGTGAATAATATTCAGAGTTTTTCCAAGGTGTTAAAATGTCAGTTTAATTTCCAACATGGATAGACCTGTCTTACCCTCTCTTGGCATCTGCAAGGGATCCAGTACTGAGGAAATAAACCATCATATACACCTACTACACCCACTATGCTCACTTACAGTGCCTGTATTCTTTTTCGTTAATGCAGTTATGTAGAAGAAGCCATCAACACCCTTTTTTGACTATGTTATGCTGGATAGAAATGGGATATAGTGATGTTTACCTTTTTAAAAAACTTACAGAATCGGACAAGAATTTTCTATATTTTATAAATAGCAATAGAGACTCCCACTAAATACACAGCTATACTTCAGCCTCTGAGTTCTGCAGCACTTCAGGAACCACTTAACTTTCTGGTTTCTAGTTCATGAAATCTCCTGAGTTCTTTAAGTGAAGCCTTGTATTGATATGGTGGTCATCTCTTATTCCAAATACTGCATTGCAGAATGCTAAAGAAAATACTGAAATGGTAAATGTAAATATAGGCCATTCTAGTCCACAATATGAGAAAGCTATAAGTATTTTTATTCAGTCATTTGCAACTAAAATTATTAATAAATATATTTCTAATTCTATACCATGAGTTTTTGGGTTTTTTTGGGTAAGTACATGTAATCCTGTAATTGCTTTTTTTCTTCTGCTTTTATTTTTGGCAAATGTCTGAGTATATTAACTGAACTGTGGAATTCAGAGATGTTGACTCTGTGCCTGGAGCACAAAATAGAGACGGTAATTCAGTAGTGGAAGAAACTACCCTGTATAAATGACTCAATAGGTAAGAAAATGTTTAAAATATTTATCTTTTGTTTCCAAAGTCTTTCAAAGCAAATAAATTAGAAAAGGGAAAAGTGACCATCTGAAGAATAGGATTGGTGCATAACCTGCTTCAGATGATCTCCTAAAGGTCATCAATCCATTTTGGTCAGGATATAACAGAACACATCCTAGCTCTAAAAAGAACCCTCTCTTCACCTCTTGAACTCTATTTTCACACATTTTGCTAGTGATTTATTTATTTTTTTAGCCCTCTGAAACATCTGGTGTAAGAAGTTGTTGGAGAAAGCATCCTGGTTTTGATAGAGCTGTCATCTGTTCTGTTCTGACTAATTTTATGCTCCACCTGCTTTGTCATACTGAATCCCATTTAGCATCTCTTTGAAATATTGCTTAAAAACCATCCAAATGCTAATCAAAATGTGTACAATTAATGTGTTTTCCTCCCATACAAATCTGTAAAAATGATTTTATGCAAGATCTAGAAGCTCTTTTGTCAGAGCTGAAAGTGGTATATTTTTCTCTTTCATATATTTCCAATAAAGATTATTTTTCAAAGATGTAGCCATTCTAGTTGATGTCTGGAGACACTGATGTGCTAATGTTTCCATTCTGAAATAGGTAGAAGTATAGTGTTAAAACCAGAGAAAGAATAAAAAAAAAAAAAACAGAAAGAGGTTTCTGTGCAATTAACTAGTAGAATTATGCTTCCATTTATTCTGAAGTTACTAGCTCCTTAAGTTGTTCTATGTTAATGGATTTCTCTTTAAAGTAGACTTCTACTAAGTCAGAATAAGCATATCAGAATTCAGCTCTGAATGTTTTGATCATTTTTTAAATTGAAGGCCATCCATTATTGGAGGATTATATATTGAGTCACACACTGGAATAAAATGTCAGATCTGAACATGTGTATTTATAGACATTTTTATCCAGGGTGACACCATTTTTCATGTATCCTGTCTTCTTGTAAATTCTTTCTGGTACTGTTAATGTAAGTGCCTGGTATTTATTTTTGTCTCTTGCTATATCCAGTGTCATATGTCTACATTGTTCATACTCTGCATAAAGAATTTAAGCCAAACCTAAAACAACACAGAAAAACAAAGCCAAGAAGGAACCCCTTAGTGTTTCTTACCTAGTAACAAATTATCACTCTGGCTTTTCCTCCTCATTAGAGAGGCTAAATAGCAGTACTTTGTTGCCAATGGGTAAGAATTTAGTCTCACTTTACATGAAGATGAAAAGTAAAACCACTTCGCCATCACCCAGGAGCTGCAGACTGAATAAAGAATGAGATAAATAATGCAAGCCACCTAAACTAGGATTTTTTTATTAACCACATTTAAATATTCTTTGATCTTGCCCTCTGACTCCTGCTCTCACTACCGTGTGAGAGACTGGCTTGGGGCAAAGCTAAAGATATCTCCCTGAACAAATAGATTGTTGTCTGTGATCATGGAATATATTAGCAGACACTCTACTAATGTGAAAACTTGCACATCCTTTAGTCTCCAAACTGCTAATGGTTATGTAAAGAGCAGAGTGCACTGTAGCAGTTGAAGTGCTGGATAGAAAAAAAAGAAAGATGCAAATTGTTTGGGTTTCCACAGGCTGTCTAGTCTTGAAGTACTCTTTGCTGGGATGGTTTAACATTTTTCCTGGTTTGCTCCTTAGTATGTGTTGACAACAGCTCAACTTCTCACCTGTTTCTCAGTGATTGTAACTTTGCTTCCTATTGTCAGATCTTTCCCATGGATCTGCTTGCAGATCAGACCTTTTCTTATTTGCATCTGTAGGAACAATAGCAGCACATGATCAAACTCTTCAAGGACCTGAATTACCACATATTCTCATATTCTGTGGAGGATGGGTGTTGATTTTATTTCTCTTCTTTTCTTAATGACCTGGAGAATCTAGATCTAACACCATCTTACAATATCTGGAGAATGCTGTGGTAAATTCTTGGCTAGAGGAAGAGGTGTAGTATAGCAACAGTTTTCTTGCCTGTTTTTTTCCCCTCTGAGGCCCTCTTCTATCTTCTGTTTCTGTATAGGATGGATTGACTAACCTGATCTTTTGTGCAGTCCTCATTACTCAGAAAGGAAATAAAAGAGCAAATCACAGTACCCTGGTTGGAATACTATCTGCAAATTTATGAGTCATGGGAGTCAAGGGAAGCAAGGAGGTTCTCTCTGATTCTGCACAGTTTTCCTGTAACATGTTACTAAGTATACAGAGATGATTGTCACAAGAAATACTCTTACAGTGTGAAATGTCATGTTTTTTTCTCATGTTACTTCCTGTTTAGTAGACAGAATTTATATTTAGATTGGTAGACTGTTTCAGAGTTTATTGCATTGAGTTGTTTTATAAGAGAAGGGTTCCAGAGACAGAAGAGCAGACAAATACCTATTGAAAGCTACAAGGAAATTACCAGGACATCCACAGATGCAGTTAGAAATTTAAAAGCTTAGTTGGAATTGAAATTGGCCAGACACCAATTGGTGTCAAAACCAACAGGATGCTAGATTGTGTCAAAAAGGGCATCATCTGCAGAGATAAAGAAGTCATCATCCTACCCTACTCAGTATCTTTCAGGCCACATCTGAAATTCTCACTTCAAATTTGATCCCCACTATGCAAAAAAAAGCTGTGGACAGGCTGGAGGGGGTCCAGATAAAGGCCACAAAGATGATGAAAGCACTCAGAAATACGACATGAGAGAAAAAGCTGAGAGAGCTGGGTTTGTTCAGCCTGGAGAAAAGAAGTCTTAGTGGAGACCTTATCACCATGTTCCAGTATTTCAAGGGTGGCTACAAAGAAGATGGAGACTCCCTTTTTCACAAGTAGTCACGTAGAAGAGAAAAGGGATAATGGAAACAAGTTACTTGTGGAAAGATTCTAATTGGATGGGAGAGGAAATTTTTTTCACATTGCAATGCCCACCATTGTAATAATCTCCCATGGAAGTGGTGGATTCCCAAAGGTTGTATACTTTTACAGTTTATCTGGGCAGGATGCTGGGCCATCTTGTCTAGACTGTGCTACTGCCAAGGCAATTTAAACCAGACAGTCCTTGAAGTCCTTTCCAACGTGGTATTTTATTGTAAGATTCTATACTGACAATGGCTCATATGATAAGCTGAAAGAAATTCAGCTGTCATGGTTTAAAATGTTATATCCTCTTATGAATAACTAGTTAGATAAAAAATAAGAAAGAGGCACAAGGAAAAGGAAACAAAAAGCAACACCACAAATAATTTTGTCCTGGTCCTATTCAGTCTATCCATAAATTATCTAGAAAAGGGAGTAAGCAGTAAAGTGATATTGAATAGCTGGAAGACAAAAAGTGAGATGAAATTCAGTATCAATAACTACAAAATAATGAGCATGTGGGTAAAAATTAATTTATTATATACAGAAAAACTGAGACCTGAATTATCTATTACTATTCAGGAAAGAGCTCTTGCTGTCATGGTGAATAGTTCTTTGTAAATGTTAGCTCTGTGCTCACTGGCACTCAGTAAGGCATGCTAAGAATTATTATGAAAAGATTAAAGAACACAGGAGATAACAGCATTATATTGGTGGATAATCCCATGATGAGTACCCATCTACAACTTTCTGTGAAGGTCTATTCAGGCTTCCACTTTCTCAACTTCAAAATATATGAAACTTGAAAAGGTGTTTTGGCAAGGATGATAGTAGATGGAGAAAATTTTGTTATGACAAGCAATTAAACAAGCAGGGAGTGTGTAGCCTGGAAAAGAGAAGACTGAACAGACTTTTGCGATGAAGACTTCTAAAATCATGAATGGTATGAAAGCAGTGAATAGCACATGGATTGGGGGCAATTACTATTTCATCAAATGAAATTAACTGACAAGTTTTGAAGAAAGATCAGGAATTACTTGTCCATATACTAAATAATTACACTGTGGAAGTCATTGATACAAGATGTGGATGCCAAAAGCCTCAAGGGAGTTCAAAAGGAGTATCAGACAAATTAATGCAAGAGTTATTCTGCACAAGGAGACAGAGGTACATTAATCTCATGAATCCCTTCCTTGCAGAAACTGACATTGTTAGCAGAGGTGATGTATCAGACCAAAAATAAACCAAACAATCTATATTTATCCTAATCTCATGTCTTTTTCCACTGGTGTCTTCTATGTTGCCACTGTGAGACAAAGGAGTAGATTACAAGGCTATTTGGTTTAATCAGTATATGCATCCCCGTATTTCATGGCTTTATATGCTCTCTCAATTCTTTGTGACACTGCCTGCATGACAAATCTGTCTCTGGTGACTCAGTGTTTTTGGAGTGGTATCTGCACATAGTCATTCTCTTCAAAAATGAAATGTATAGCTCTGTGACTATAGAGTAAAGGCTTTGTGAGGCATACAGAGTTTTCATAAAGAGGTTAATGCATTTTTTCTTGGCCTAGAAAACACCATTTGTTTTCTTATATCCTCTGCTTCCTTCCACCTACCCTCAGTATCCTGATATGATTTTGAAATACAAATCTTCCCTACATCTCTGTTTATTTTGAGTTTACAACATTTTCCATTATAGTTTCTTGCCTTCATTATATTATGGACAAACTCACTATTTTGGTATTTCGGAAGTACATTACATGACCTATAATGATGGCCTTTAAGAACTGTCTCTCCTTCTCCTAAAGGCTGATACGTTGAAGTTAATATGAATTTATTTTAGAGGGACAGAGCAATAAGAAAGACCTCTTGGGCCCTGGGGTTACCTTATGGGTAGCTTAGCATCCAGTCCTATCTCTGCTGCTGCCCCACAGATGGAGCACAGAACTATGTTACAGGTAGCCTTGTCCCTAATCCCACTCTGACGCTGTATCCAGCTGTTCCAGATTAGTCACCCTGGGTGGACCCTAGACATGACTGCTTCCATTGATAGTCTGGTACTGTGGATGGCCCCTGTCACTGTCCCCAGTGATGCCCTGCCCGGATCCTGCAGTTCTGCACCTATCAGTGAGGGCAGCATGCAGCCTGTGCTGGTGAAACCCAGGAACTGTGGGCTCTCAGCTCATCCTCCCTTGGAGACCGGCCCCACTCATATATAGATGAGTTTGAAGTTCAGTGCTTCCAACATTCCATAGAGTCTTGATATTCACTACTTTCGATTTCAGGTGAACAGACTTTCATCTTGTTCAGGGTTCTGCTTGAAAGAATCATGCTTACTCCATGAGACTTGTTTATTTAACAGTAATATTAACCCAGATTATTTAAATTTAATCATTGTTTTCACTAGCTCACCCTCTAGAAATGCAGAATAAAATACTTTCTTTTCTTCCTTTTCTGCTTGGTTTATGGACACCCGGGTCTAAGAATGTATATGGAGAAGAAAAAGTATGATCTTTATATGTCCTTTCAGATTTTACCACAAACCACAGCTGTAAGATAGTATGAAATTTTAGTTTATAAAACATATTTAGAAAATAATAATAAACTGCATAAAGATGACAGAGAAGTAAGTGATTGATGTGGGCTTGAGGTAACTAACCTGCTTTGAGCATTAGAAGAAAAGGACAATTAAGAAATCTTTAAAGAAAGGAATTGTATAGAAAAGCTCAAAGCCAAATAAAAAAAAGAAGAGAGGAGGGGAATAAATTCTAGCAAGACTTTAAGAGTGGCAAAAAATATACTTATATAGAAGAGAGGGAAACCAGAGAAGAAGTCTGAAGTAGAACAAAATTCATAGGATTAAGGAAGATACATTTTTTTTCTATTTTTAAAGAATGTAATGACCTCTATGTAGCATACTATTTTTAACAACACATAAATCTAGAATACATCTTTACTGGAAATTTCTGTAACACTTTAATATGTAGGTTACAGTATAATTAAAAATCCCTTTCTGTTTAGATAATTTACCACAACTGCCTCTCCATCTTCCTTTTTTTTCCCCTTTCCTTCCCCACTTCTGTACCATTTGTCATAGATTCCTGAAATCTTACATTTCTGGTTTATATTTATTGCTTATCAGTATGTAAAGCATTGTTGTGAATACTTGTGAATTTCAGTATTTTCTTAATAGAAAAACCCAAGCAGTTCAATTAACTTAATTTCCTTTTTATGTAGATGATCATGTGATCAAAGACTTGAGGGTGAAAAAAAGCAAAGGAAAGAAGAAATGTTCTCAGTAATACAGCATATTTGCTTTAAGAATTTTCTTTTACACTATAGGGTTCAATTCAGTATTTACAAGCTCTTTTTTCATAGAATTGTTTAAATGTCAGAAACAGCATATTAACAACAGCAAATAAAGACTGCAAAGAGTGCAAAGTCAGAACATACACAAGCATACACAGAGAAAGGATCCCTGAATTATTAAAAAGAAGAAAAATAAGAGGGTAAGTTAATTTGTGTCACAGCTGGGTCACTGTTCTAATCATGATTTCAATCCTATGTAATGCTACCTCTTAGTTTATTGACGTGGTAATTGTTTCTGTTTGTGCCACAGAGAGAACAATAATGCCCATCTAGAAACGTGAGCAGTCTAGAAGCAATGCTAACTACTTGCTGTCCACACAATTAAATAATTAAATGTAATTTCAGATACTCTTGTTTCCAGAATGGTTTGGTCAGTGGTAAGACAGTATTAACTGCTCTGCAAAATCAGAGGAAGAGAAGGAAATTTTCCACTTTGGAGCAATACACAAAGTTGCTTTAATTTTTTTATACTTGATGTACTTTCAAAAAAATCCCAAAAAACCTAAAAAACCCAAACCACTGTTCAGCTGTCAGATATATTATATTTGCTCTAAAACAAATGGTGGCATTTCTTAATAAAAGCTGTCTTTTGACACATCTTGCAAACAGGCAGCAAATTAGACATGAATACCGGTAGGTCCTGGAGTAATTTGCAAGTCTTAACAGAAAAGCTGAAGCCTTGTGAGTGCTAGAATTACACAGTAAAATATAGTAAGTAACATTTATCTGTCTCAAGGTGTACATTTTATTTTCTGCTAGTGAGAGGAATGCAATGTTCTTGTCACTGCCATTGTGAAAGTTTTTGATGGGACAAGTAACAACAGCACTCCATTTATTTTCATTGCTGTCTATAAATATATAGTATGATTGCTGGAAGTACACTGATGCAAATGATAATAATTATTCGATTTGAGAAGCACCTTTCTCACTATGCTCTTCAGCATGTATTACTTAATATAATGCAATAATTATGACTTTGTCTCTTTGTGATAAGAGACAAGATGACACATTTTGTGTGTGATGGAGTATCTTCCATAATTATGTTGCCTCCTATCTAAATCTAAGGTCTAGTTTCACAAAAATGAAATTTTTGAGGTGAATGCAATTGTGTCATTAAAATGCCTTTTTAAAGACAGAAGAAATGCCAAATGAATACTATTTGATAATTGATACAATTATTTTAGAATAACATTTTACATATATGCAGAGCTGTGCATGGAAATATTTTCCTGTGCTAAGACATCAGTGAATGAACCATCTCACTACCTTTCTGTATTTTGTATTATCATCTCTCAGAAGGATAAGCTAAGTTATCAGTAATTTTTTCAGGACACAGTAACAAATTATGAGCAGAGTTAGGATTACGATCAAATCTTTCTTCATCCTTTTTGAAATATCAGACTATGCTTTTTTCTTCTCGTTCTTCAGAAGACTTAGTCAGAAAACAGATTTATGCGCATATCATGCTAAGTGTATAATTCAATATCAAGTTTAATGTTTTAAAAACTATAACAAATAACATGCACTGTAATCGAGAGGCAACATTTATTTCAGCAAGATTTGCTCATGAGGAAAGTATTGCTAGAACCACTGATTTCCCCGTGGATTTTTCTTTCACTCTGCTGTTTCTTGGGTTTTTTTTGTTTGGTTGGTTGTTTTGGTTTTTTTTTTTTGTTTATTTGGTTGGTTTGGTTTGGTTTGGTTTGGTTGTATTGTGTATGGAAAGCTAATAAGAAATTTACTCATCTAATAATCAAAATAAGTCTCAGGAGATGGTGATGAATATCCATTAGGAAAGTTTTAGTAATGAGATTTTTATTCTCAGAAAATATTATTTTCTTCCAATCAGGCCTTTTGCTGTGATGAATTGGTTTTAATGAAACACTCTAGGAAAGGTTTTGCAAATCTTGGATTGAATATCTGTTAAGGAAGAGACAAGTGATAAGTGACCAGGTAGTAAGGATATTTAACTGAGATTTTGAAAACCTGGATTAAATTCCTTCCCTAAGGGATTTAATACTTTCATACTTTATGTGTCCTATCAATTTAGTTATTCAGAGGCCAGAGTCATAGTGCAATGTATCTTTACCACCCAGGAATGTTTTTAAAATTCAAAATGCTCTGGTGAATTGGAAACAGTATTTCCTACTCATTCCTCCCCATGAGGAATAATGGTAAATTTTCTTAGAAGATTAAAAGTGACAGTAGACCATATTCTGATGGGCTTAATATGTATTTTAAAACACAGAGGAATTTTAAAATTAAATATGACTATATGAAACTTCTGCCAAGGAACCAATCATGCAGTGTGTGTTGTACAAACCACATTATTTGTGCCATGGCCTTAAAAAACAAGAGAAAGAAGAAATCTCATTTTATCTCGTTGTGAGTAGTAGGTAACTTTAGAATAAAACCTGTATGTTCCTGAAATCCTATGACTTGGGTGAGATATGTTGTTTTTATAACCTGAAGTATATTTAATAAAAATAAATTTGTTTTGGTTGCAGGTAGCTGCAATACACTCCATCAGTGTAATGAGGTCACAGTTGAACTTAATTAATTTTACATGGACCTACTGTTTCCTTTGAAACTTCTGGTTCTGTTGAGTAAAAATAGCATTGATGGATGATAGATGCAAACTTTCCAAATGGGCTAAGTAATAAAGTTCAGTTGTAAATTGATCCTTTAGAGAGCAATTTAATTTTTAATTTTCAGACAAGTAGCAAGATTTACTGAAAACTCCACCCAAAATAAAAATAATCACCTCAAACTATAACCCGAGGATAAAACCTTTAAAGATGAAGAATTTGCCTCAATTTCTGAAATTTTAACCCACTGACTAGACAGTTTCATTCCCTCTGTAGGAGATCAGAGTATGGGAAATGGAAGGCTTTGGTGTATCCTAGTTCAGTATGCCAGTTCAATACTGATTTCACTAAATTCAGTAGGAATTGCATTGCAAAAGGGTATCTCCTTTATTTAGGCTTCTTTGCCATGGCAATTGAAAAACATTCAATAAGCAAAAAAAAAAAAAAAAAAAAAAAAAAAAAAAAAAAAAAAAAAAAAAAAAAATGCTCTAAACACTAAACATGTAGAAAAAAATGGGATTTGGGAATAGGATTCAGACTCTCTAATTGTAGAGATCTCTGTCTGAGTTAGTTGCCAAGTTCTCTCTAAAGCAAATAGAAACACACAGATAATTTGAATGAGTGATTTGACTGACCTATTCTTGCTATTGTCTTCATCAGATGCACTGTACCCTATGTGTGCCTAATCCTCTTCTTTTTAACTATACTTGCATCTAGACTCCTGTAGACATTGCCATGGTGAAAAAATTTAGGGAGCTCTCCAACCAGAAGAGAGCTCCCTGGTTGCTTTTGGGGATGGTCGTTGAACAGCAATACTTTAACTTGCAAGTTTGGACTTAGAGGTGTAAATGTCTAAATCTAGTTAGCATCATGTCCCTCAGCTGAGGGAAGCTCCTGTTAGACTTTCGCCTAACTCAGAAGTTCTGAGTAGATGATTTAGAACTAGAGTATGGTTAGACAGAAATAGATTTTTCTATCACCTTAAATCCTATCCAAATTTTAGATTAATTAACTTCTAATTAGTCTTAAATAGTGTTTGGAGTGAATGGACTGGCTGTAAGTCATCTGACTGCTGATGGCTTACAGAAGAAAAGTACTCTTAAAGGTAAGATTCAAAACTTAATTTCCTCTAAAACTTTTATATTACCTCCTCATTGAAATGCCTCATCTTGCACCTTCGTTTTGCTCCACTGGATACCCACCATTCCTGATTCAGTAATTGAAGGTTGTCATTATCCCATGCAAGAGGAGTTGGAACTAGATGATTTTTAATGTCCCTTCCAGTCCAGGCTATTCATCGTGGTTGAGTGGTTGAATACTGGTACAGGCTAAACCTGAGTTCAAGGAGTGTTGGAAAGTGCTCTCAGGCACATGGTATGGTTCTTAGAGTGTCCTGTGTAGCACTAGGAGTTGGACTTGATGATCCCAACGATCCCTTCCAACTCAGCGTATGCTATGATTCTGTTATTATATTAACAATACATTGACATCGCTTATCTCAAATTAATTGAGTGATAAAAGTTCATTGCCAAACAAAAGAATTACAAAGAAAATGTGATATGTGATTTTTGAAGCATTTTTGCATTCTTATCAAGATTGAAAATGAGCATACTTGGGAAAATGTTCTCTTTTTTTTTTTTTTTTTTAATTAATAAAGTATTCGTGAAAAATCTTAAGACTAACAGGACTAGACATTTTGCCTACCAAAATGGCTTTATAGTTTACATCTGTCCTTTTCTTAAAAAATTGTGTGGGCATCTGGTGCATTTTTAAAACATTAATTGATAACTTTTAACATATATAAAATAGTAAACTCGTAACAACCTGATACTTTAGCAACTAGGAGTTACACTGAAAATATTGACTTGAATTACAATTAGGTGAAATATGGTCGTTCATTGAGCAAAATGGTGTATTTTAATCAAGCGAAATAATGTATGAAAACACTGTGATATAGCCTGGATGTGCACAGCTTGTAGATGATGACAGCGATGTCATAGGGCAGAGATTAAGTAGCATCAGGTTTATGAGCTCCAAATACAAGAAAGGAAAAAAGATCCTTTAAAGAAGAAATCTCACTGTTTTTTTTCTTTCTCATATGAGTAATGGAAAATTCCATTAGTATCTTGTGGCATTCCAATGTGGGGAACATCGAGGAGTGCTTTTAAAATGTATAGTATGGAATGGAATGAAGTCAAACGAGGCACAGGTATCTGAGAACCGTTTATCTGTAACGAAAATGAGAAGAAAATGGAGTTGCCCAAATGAAAGAGGGCTAGAAGAGATAGGAAAGAAGGAAGGAAAAATGGAAAAGGATTGGGGGAGAGGGGAGACAGAGAGAGAAGGCAGAGAAGAGAAGGTGTTACCAGCAGCGAGTCCGGGAAGCGCTGTCGGTGTCCAGGCGATGGGGTGTGCGCTGCCTGCCCGTGCTGGGGCTGGGCCTGACCGGGCCTGCGTGGCTACACAGGCACGGCTCCTGAGGCCACAGTGCCGCTCACACGGTGAGTGGGTGCTGGGACGGGAGGTCCAGCAGCCTGGGCAGAGTCACGGCGAGGGTCGCGGCCAGGGGCTGGATCGGGGCGGCAGGGCAGAGTGGGCCGGCACGGCAGGGCCGAGTGCGGGCAGCCCGGGCAAAGACGTGGGGGCGAAGTGGCAAGGCGGCGGTCAGGGACACAGGGAGGCAGGACAGGCGTGAGGGCGACATGGGGGACATGGGGATGTGATGATATGAGGATATGGGGACACGGGGA
>VZTR01012075.1:31815-52344 GCA_013400775.1 Chaetops frenatus
TTCATGACCTGACTGGAGAAGCCTCTCCATAGTGTCTCCTACTGAGTGCCCCATGTGAGGTGTTGCCAGGCCAAGTCCCTCTAGAGACGAGGCTCTCCTCTATCTTCTCCCAGCTGCCTCCTGGATGTGGCAGGTGTACGCACCCTACCCCCTCATGTCTCTGACAACTGTGACAACCAGGGCTGAGGCAAACTAAAGTGGCTGAATCAAAACTAAATTGGCTCCTCACATATCTGTAATTTCTGACTTTGATAAACCAGAGTGCCATACTACTTTGATTCAAGTTCCCTGCAGGAAAGGAAGGATGAACTCATAAAAAGAGATTACCTCTGACTTTATGACTAGAATATTATAGAAGAACTGCAAAACTGTTGCTGTTGAGTCCAACAACACAGAATAGACTCCAATATATTCATCAAGGCAAAGAGAGATTTTATTAAGAAATCACCCTCCAATATATAACATAGATCGTGGAAAACAAAACCCCATTGGGTAAAAGATATAAACAATTTTTCTAACCTTGAAACTAGAACATTGCTCTAGGTTTCTAGAATGTGCTGGAAAATCAAGATCTCAGTAGTAGACTACACTAAAATCTAAAGAAAACATAACGATTGTTTGCATCATCTTATAGGAATGATGGGTTTTAAAAAAGAATCCTCCCCCTGACTTCACTTATCCCTGGAAGTAGGGCCATGAGAATGGTAAAGGGCTGTGAGGGGAGGCCTTGTGAAGAGCAGCTGAAGTCACTTGGTGTGTTCAGCCTGGAGAAGAAGAGACTGAGGGAGACCTCCTCATTCTGGTGTTCAGAATCTTCACTATAGGAAGCGGAGGGGCAGGACTCAAGAAAATGGCATGAAGCTGAGTCAGGGGAGGTTTAGGTTGGATATTAGGAAAATTTGTTTCACCCACAGGGTGCTTGGGCACTGGCATGGGCTCCCCAGGGAAGTGGTCACAGCACCAAGCTTGAAAGGGTTGAAGAAACATTTGGAAAATACTCAGCAGCACATAGGGTGATTCTTGCGATGTCCTTCACAGGGCCAGGATTTGGACTCAATGATTTTTGTGGGTCCTTCTCAAATCAGCATATTCTATGATTCTATGAAAGAAAGAAAATGTGGGAGAAGAGTCCATTGTCCAGATCACTCATTTCAAGATCATTAAAGATCTACCTTCTAAACCAATTTCTTTTCAAATTGAATGGAGGGATATAAGGCATCACAAAGTTTTGGGCAGCACATCTGAGGCAATATTTTAGATTTTGGTAGCTAAACAGAGACTAAGGGAGTAGAAACTTTGATGTGTCTATCAGCTGAAGAATAGGTACACTTCTTGTTAACTACTTAAAGGAAAATAAATGCAGAACCAAGCTACAGCCCACCCAACACTGTAGAGGATGATGGGGCACAGAAACTATGGCAGATCCTCAGCAGTTCTCTAGTTATTTTTTCTCTGCACACATATGGTTATACGGTGTCTTACAAAGAACTCTTACATGCAGAACAATAGATGAAGCACCCCACAGTACCTGCAGACAGATGTATGGGATTGTGGGATTGCTTCCTCCTGAGTTTTCACCATGTGTGAGGTTTATTGATTATACAAGATATTTTTATTTGATGTAAAAGCTAGTTATTACTGTTATTTAGGCCTTAATTACTCATTTCCTTTTATCCCTTCTCTTTATCTTGACCTTTTCATTAATGTTTTCATTTAGAAAAATGACTTAATATTCCAGTCTGTAATATAGCAACTATAAATATATTCCTTTATTTATCAAACCACTAAGGAAGAACCTAATTTGATACAAAAATCAGCAGCAAATTAGGAGCTTTCACTGTCATCAAAAAAAGGAACAGGAATGGACAGGCAAATAAAGAGCCTCATCATTACTATTCTTTCCCCACAGATAAGACATCTGAACTCTATTTGGTATTTAATAGTTTATTCAAAGTACAGTATCAGTGGAAGAGATTAAGAACATGCAGCTACACTAAATAAAGTAGGCATTAGGGTATTTTCTTTAGAAATGGATTGAAATATCTGCATTCAAACAAAGAATGTGAATACAGATCTTCCACAGGGAGGGAGAAAAAATAGTAAATAGGATAAATAATAAAAAGGAACGTTGTAACATCTCTTCCATTAGTATTCTTCTGCTTCCTAAGTTCTTTTGAAAGAAACCAAAACTTAAATCTTTTATTAACTCTGAAATAATTGTTATTGTATTGGTATATGTTTGTGTAGAAAATTGCCTTTTAATTTTAGCTCAATGCAAAAAAAATATATATATTTTTTTATATTTTTCTCAGCTTGCCTTGTAAGACTTCAGCTCAGGCAGATGTGCAGCTGTTACCAACACAGGCATGGAACCGACTGTCCTTATCTTCTTTCTCTAAATGCATCTTTTCTGATGTACAGCCTTTCTCCCCAGCTAATGCAGTCTTTGAGCACATGATTTTTTCCTCTGGAAGACCAAGTATTTGTCTGCAATATATTGTGGATACATGCACTAGCTTTAACAGTATGATTGCTTTCAGCAATGCTAGGTCTTGTCTTCGTAAGCATGTGGTTACTGATAACTAGAGTAATGCAAACACCCTCAAACAAATTTATATTGTTTCATTTTTGGAGGAAAAAAGCTTCAACTAAGAAAAAAAAAAGATTACTAAAATCCATTGAAACTCTATATTTAAAGGCTTTATTATTGTTATAGGAAGTGGGAAATTCTTGGCATTTATATGGGGATGTACCCATCTCTCCCTCCAATGTGCTTCTGACAACTTTTTTCAGGCATTCTTAATGGATATACACATTATTCTGGACAGGGAGTGAGAGAAAGAACTTTCTTGCTGGTTGGTTTGCTGATTTATATCAGGTTTTTTTGGGTCGTTTGGGTGGGGTTTTTTTGCAACATCCCATTTTTATGAAACCGAAGTAATAATACAGCTAGTAAATCTGAGCAATTGCCGTAATCTGAGCAATTTCTAGAATGCATAGCAATTATTGTAAATCACAGAACTGCTTGTTGTCCTTCACAGACCCAAGATAAACCAAGATATACACTTACATTTGAAAGTGCTTATCACCTTACTTCCTCAGGTTCTCACTGTGTCTGCTAGGAAAATTAAAACCTCACTGGTCACCTATAACACAAAGGGAAGCAAATTGCCTGTTACAGAGATCAGCCATGAGGGTGGCACAGACTGAAATGAAAATAATTAAAGGCTGGCCTTCTACAATGAGTTTATTAAATTTTAAATCATTGTTATAATAGCCCGATAAAAAGCAGACCTGACTATGTTAGATGTCAATTTAAAACCATGATTTATCTGCAGTGGATAATAGGGGAGTAGGAGCAAGATTTTATTGCATAACTGCAGTAATTTGTTTTATTTTAAACTCTTGAGGATTGTCAAAGTATTTCAGAACAGCTAAAGGGACAATGATAAGGCCAGTATATAACCAGTGACAGTATTGCTTGTGGGAGAAACGATAATCCCACAAGAGCAATAGCTGGATATTGGACCTATCACTTCTGAGTTAGTTCAGGCCAACCAGGTCAGTTACACAACACTGCTTGAGTTCCTCTGCCTAATGTACCCGTCCGTTGTAGTAATCTGCCCAATAATTAATGAGTGTTAAGATTCCACTGAACTTTTCAGTGCTATCAACTGTCCATAGGATGCAGCTGACTAGAAAATTATTTCCAATCTGTCCTGCCTTGTTTTCCCATGTAATACACCAGTTTACCTCACCTATAGAGTTGAGAAAGAAAAGCGGTGCTTCCACATGAATGACGGGCAAGAATCTTTGCTCTGATCCTGTGCTTGTACTTTCCATTGGCTATTTCTGCAGCGTGAGAAGAGACAGAAAGAGATTATCTGGCTTAAATAATTAAACAAATTGAAAATTTCAATAATGTGCAAAATTATATTGACACATTTGTATTCAGTTTACTTCTCTAGAAGTAGTTCTATATATGGAGACTGATTATGGGGAAAGGTCATTTTACATGTTTAGGACAAACCATGTTCTTCATTATTTTTCAATCTTATCCCAAGGAGTATTCTCAGTGATTGATTGATTTTTTTTTTTTTTTTTTTTTTTTTTTTTTTTTTTTTTTNTTTTTTTTTTTTTTTTTTTGCCTGGTGGACTCTGTATTTATTGTGTTTCTCAACAATTAGTGCTCAAATATGACAGAGAACATTTTATTTTCCATTATTTGAGAGCTCTCTGTGGTGAGTTGACCTTAGCTGACTGCCACATGTCCACATGCACACTGTCTACTTTCTTACTCTAAGTATTCAGTAATTACAGTGATAGAGGATTGTTTAGCTAGGAGTCATATCGATGAATGAATATATAAAAATATATAAAAACTTTTTAAAATCTGTCTCTATAGTCTAGAAAACCATAGGCTTTATTGTGATTGCTACAGCTCGAAGTTCATATCAGACACTTTATTATAAGTGGTTTTCTTTGATATTCTTTAAAAATATCACTTGTATTTGATTTCAGATGCATTAACAGATAACTTTAGTTTGTTCACTGAACCATTTAAGTAACATGGGGAGGGGAAGAGAGAAAAAGGGTTTAATCAAGGTAATATAAAATCAATCTATGTCATAGCTCCGAAAAGTCTAGCACCACATCATGACATCTAGTCTGCCCATGACATCTAGTTCATTGGAAGTTACAAACACACAATATTTAATGCACTAGGTTTTTTTTTTTTTTTATCTCAATTAATTGTGCTTGACTGTTCAGCTTACATTTCAGAATGTCATTCAGCTTTGATCTAGAGACATCAAATGCCTACTTTTGCTCCTTTATTTTTTCTACAGTAGAAAGTGTGTTGTGTTTAGAACTTCTTTTCAATGCAACTAGTCCATTACTTCCTTTAAAAAAAATAAAATAGACTCTTCGGTCTCACAAATTAATTAATTTTCTCCCAATTTCAAAATAAATCTGTGACTTATCTATATATCCCCCATTTTAAAATGGTGTTTTAAAATCTAACAACAAAATTGGATGCAATGTTTCAGCACTGTTCTGACTAATGCCTAGTACAGAATATATTATTTCTCTATTTCTGTTTTTACTTTTCTGTTTATAGAACAGCAACAACAGAAAAAAAACCCCCAAAACCTAGGCTTTTTTTCCGTGTTTTTCCTTTTTCTATTTCATATCTTTATGGCATTACAATGGCATTACATTGGAGTACAAGTGGACTTGTTTATTTATTTGTGTTTTATGAAGGAACATAAAATTAAAACATATATCCATGGAATCTGTCCGTAAAATCCATCATTAAAGGACATTTTCCCACTAAAGACTTTTTGCCTGACATCTGTCATTAAGGGGTAGTAACTGCATTAACTTTAGAACTTGCTAAAGTTGTTTTATTGAAATCACATAATGCTAAATTTTGAAGTACGTAATTAATTTAAAAGTCAAATATCTTATTTGACTGTTACACCTTCACAAAATTTGTGATTTAATCAAAGGGTAAATTCAGGTTCATTGTGTTGAAAAGGTGAGCTTTGCACAGCTTCATTTCTACTTTGATTAATTGCTATGTATTCTTATAATTTAATTCACACAATCCTAGAACGGTTTGAGTTGGAAAGGACCCTAAAAAACATCTGCTTCCAAACCCCTCTGGCACAGGCGTGGACACATTTCACTAGACCATGTTGCTCAAAGCCCTATCCAACATGGCTTTGAACACTGCCATGGATGGAACGTCCACAACTGCTTTGGGCAACCTATTCCAGTAGCTCACCACCCTCAGAGTAAAGAATTTCTTCCTAATTTCTAATCCAGTCCCATCCTCTTTCAGGTTAAAGCCATTCCTCCTTGTCCTGTCACTTCATGTTGTTGTAAAATGTCCCTCTCCAACTCTCTTGTAGGCCTCATTGAGGTACTGGAAGGTGCTCCCCAAAGCCTCCTCTTCTCCAGGCTGAACAACCTCAGCTCTCTTAGCCTGCCTTCATAGGAGAGGTGTTCCAGCTCTGTGATCAATTTAGTGGCTTTCCTCTGGACTCACGCTAATAGGTGCATGTACTTATTCCAGAGGCTCCAGTTTGCTACTGCTAGTTGCAAAACAGCTTTTTCCTTATTTTACCTAAGTTTTATATATTATTTTACTTATAAATATTTGGGTCATCATATCTCACCTTTCTAAATATTGGTGTAGCATCTGTATTGTTCTAGTTACTCTGTGGTTTAGACAAATTAACTAGCACCAAATATAGAAAATAGTGTTCAGCTCTGGTGTTTGTTGTTCAGTATTTTGTTTGGTATGGGAAATAAAGTCCAATCCTCATGAAATAAAGAATATAATTTCTTTCCCACTCACTCATTACCAGATGAATGAGGATTTCTCTCTCTACTGCACTTCAATAGATATAGTGTTCTTTTATTGAACAGCAGTGGTTCAAATACCTGATATAAAGACTATGTTCAAAGACTGCAGATGAAATTGAGATACATTACTAAAAAGCCACAAGAGTACCCTGGAATATCTTTGTGCTCTTAGGTGGAAAGAAGAACCAGTTTGTCCTCCAGAAGTTTTTTTTTGTATCTGTGTCTTAAAAACTACTTTTCAGACTAATTTATTTTACAAATTTGAGCTAAATTGATGTTAGCAAGTTTAAGTTAATAGTCATGTGTCCAAGCTCACTATTTAGTAGTTGTATTCTCAAAGGAAAATGCATCTTCCTGGACCCAGGAATTTTCTACCATTATTTTGTTGGTTTGTTTTCATTTCATGGCCTACTGCAACTTTATTAATCGTCCAGCATTAATAATAATTCATTGAATTCTTACAGCAGCATCTTTATTCTATTCTAGTTACATGTCTTACCTCTACATGTGTTAACTCTCCCATATGTTACTTTCTTTTCTCCTGGGATCTTCCGTGCTTAAGCATATGCTAGAAGTTTCACTGCAACACATACTTATCTTTCAATCTTGCCCCATGTTTGTTGCCTGAAAAAGGTCACAATCATCTCATTAAGAAATGATGAGAGATCACACCACTATATATCAACGAAAAAAACCTTTCTGAGAAATCAAAGGGGGGTGAACATATTAATGAACTAACATATAGAACACTTGGAGTTGAGTTGATTCACTCAGTCATAGGCATCAGTTCTATAAACTACAGAAAAAGGAAAAAAATCCACATTGGTTGTATAATTTTTGGACTTCTCTTTTATTTACATGTGGATTCTTAAAAGTTTTCAATTTTACAGCTGCTTATTGTTACTCATTATCTGAAAAGAATCTGTAAAGATTGCATGTCTTTTGAAGACTGGTTGGTTTCACATATCAAATTGGGTTTTTTCACCCTGATCACCTGGTAGAACACTCAATTCAAAAGTAGCCTGAATTCAAGTAAATTATTTCTAAATACTGTTTTACAATAAAAGTAAAATGGCTCACCTAGTTTTGCCTATTGCTTTCTGATACACGCTGAAGAGGCAATGATGCATAAGCTGTTGTGCTCTATTTGACCCATCCAACAGCTCAAAATCTTACCAGCGATCTGTGCATCTGTATTAGGCTAGGATTATTTTTTCACTCCCCTTGAGCAGATTTACACATACTGGTTTTGTAATTCTCACACAGTATTTCTTATCACACGTACAATTTCCACTGAAAAACTGCATACTCAGCACACTGCCATCTATCACCTGCAGACCTGAGAAGACGAAGTAGGAAAGAAACTCCTTTCCTTGCCTCTATGCCTGCTATATTTCATTATTTTTATGATTTGTGGGTTTTCATTTTTTCAAATGACAAGTGACACAGCAAAAAAACCTGCCAGTTGCATCAAATGCAGCTGTCCCTATCACTTCAAAGAAATTTACTTCCATGCTCACCAAGATTAAATAAAAAACCAAGCAAAAGCTAACACAAAAACTTCCATAATTTGAAAAGGTAGTTGTCTCAGCATGTATAGAGATTTTATAGGTGGCACCACTTTAGGAGTGTTTCCCATCCCCTGTAACTGGGAAAGGGAAATATGATAATTGGTTGTCTCTTGTTGTAGTACATAATCTAGATTGACTCTCTTTAATTTCAGATATTTAACTGAGATGCCTTTGCAAGGGCTCTGCTGTAATGTCTTTCTACTGTGAACTGAGAATAGTGGAGATATGTTATTATATTACCCATATTGCAATGAGAGACTTGTAGATTTGCCTTGATAGGAGATTCAATCTTAGATGTGTGTGCTACCAAATTGCTTATACAGATCTATGAAGTTTAGATCACATGAATCTGTGTTGGGAATCGTGCACGACTTGGCATTTCCGGGTGCTGCCAGAATTGAAATCTCAGCCTTTAGCAGTTTTTAATTTCATTATATTACAGGCCAAAGTCTAAAAGCTTATTTGGAAAATGACAAAATACTATCAGGCTCTAAAACAAATATTAAGAGAAAAATCTTTGAACGCTCTGTAATGGCCTTACAGTTTCGCATCATAACTTATAATAACAGAAAGAAAGGTATTTCTTTTTAATAAAGTAATTTTTAGCCCAGAAGATAAAATAAGGGAAAAAAAAATCTTGTGGATTTTGCCCCAGTATTTTGTAAGTGACAAAAATATTGTTGATTAAGTTATTTGTCAAATAAATTCAGTCAAATAAAATTACTAGTGGACAGACGTTGATGGTAAATCCAAGACAATATCAAATGGAATTTACAACCAATACAAATATTCTGACCCTGTAATAGTTAATTTTTTGATGCCCTCAAAGTAGTTGTAATGGGGATGCACAGTATCAGTTGGTTTGATTTTTTCCTTATAAAATTATAGTTTAATATGAACACTTGAACACTTTTAAACAGGATTTAGCTTGATAAGACATGAGGCTAATCACCTTCTGAAAGGACTGCAGCAAAGACTAAGGGTGTGCCCCATGTACATAGAGCTGAAGGGACTGAATTATTTTCATTGTGTCTGAGCAAACTGAAAAGCATCCTTGAGGAGCTTAATACATTAGTTACCTTATACTGAACTTGCAAGATTGAATGTTACTCCAAAACATTTCTTTTTTCTGCATGCTTCCTTTCCTGTACTGCTTTTTCAGATATTTGCATATCTACTTATTAGATGCCTAACTTTACATATGATGTTTCAAAATAAAAATTCAAAGAAAAGACACTTGTGTGGCATTCTTGTGTTTTCAGTTCAGCTAAACTCACTTTCATAAACAAAAATAAATAAAATAGAACACCAGTACAAATGTGTGGCTTTTCCTTTTCTTTTATGACTTAGAACAAAAAAATAAAAGAGAGTCTCAAAATGAGCAGATGAGTTCTTGAACTTCTACAGAGATATGCAAGGCAGCCATCTGAGAAAACGTCTGCAGGATGTACACTGTATTAACAGTGGTATATCAGAACTCTCTTGTCCTATTGTAATGAAATGTTTATTCTATTTATAAAGAAAAAGGTTACCCTACCATTATCCACTTTAGGAAAGTGAGGATGGAAGCATGTCTGCTATTTGTGTGTTGTTGCAAAAAAAGTTCTCATTACTTTAACAGCATTCACAGGAAAAATTATGTCACAGCTTCTATATTAGCTGAGAAGATGCAAGATTTTGTAATGATATGTTTTAGTCCCGAGTTAGCAAAAATGAATGCACCCAATATAACAACACTACCAAAAAGCACCACAAAAAGAGGATGCTGTTATCATAATAAAACAGACGCTTTAAATATATTCTACTCAAAGCCTTGATTTCTCTATAAAATTGTGATCTGCAGACAATGTGAATCAGTTTTTAACGTATTTTGTGTTAGTACGTTGTGTCAGGAAGTCCTAAAGCTCTGCAGCAAGCTCTCATCCTTACAGCTTAAGAAAAAGGATGAGCGATTATTAAAAGAGGATACTTAACACTGCTGATGATACACAGGAAATCCAGCAGATGCAGAAAAATTCTTTTTATTGTTTCTGCCTGTCCTGGTTTGAAGGACAGGTGTCTGCTAAGGAAGGCAGGAGCCTCCCTTGGAATGGAAAATGTAAACCCTTTCCCTCCGAATTATTGTAATTTTGAAATTAAGGGGCTTTCAGGCAAAGATATGGGAATAGGAATAACAGTTCTTTACTAGTATTTATAATAAAGCAAACAAACAACAACTACTATGGCATTACCAACAAACAGAAGCAGGAGCCCGGTCACAGCCTGCTGCCCTGCAGGCACTTTCCCCTTCGGTGCAGTTCCGGTCACAGCCGGCAGGGGGCGCTGGTGGCGCTCAGTGGGTGGGGCAGGTGCGATGATTCCCCTGCGGCTGCAGGGGGCGCTGTGGCGCGAGCTCAGGGAGCGCGTGGTAATGGCGGCTCGGCCGGGAGGGGAAGGGATGGAAGAGAAGCTTTACTTTCACAAATCCTCTGGGCAGGCGATCCCGGTGCCCCAGCAGGACTCTCGTAGGCAGCAAGCTGGGACAGCAGGATGTCTCAGCAGGCAGGGGGTGTGGGGCTACAGTGCAGCAAAACCCAGAGCAGCGCCAAAGCAGCGGCGGGGGCGGGGCAGCAGTGACAGCCCGGCTCCCAGCAGGGCAGGGAGAGGCCAGCTCAGGATCCCGGGCACCCGAGCAGATGACAACAGGTCCCCCCTTTAGTAAGGTAGGTGTGAATAAGGTCCCAGTCCAGGGGCTGCTCTCACAAGCAGAGGCTCACCTGAGCGGCAGAAGAAGCAGCTCTGGGCAGGGGTCCAGTGGCAGAAACGAACTCCTCTTCCCAAGTAGCACCTCCAACCGTCCTCCTCCAAAACCAAGAGCAAGAGAGAAAGCAGCTACTCCAGCCCCATTCTTGAGATATCTCCGTCCCTCCGAGAGAAACTCCCAGATAAGAGAAATGCAACCAGATGCCTTCCTCCCCTGAGCTTGGCCACTTCTTTTGTTCTTCTTAAGTACCCAGTCATTAGTGTTTCCTAGCAGCTTATGGGGAAAAATTCTATATGTAAAAAGGAACAAAAGAGAAGAAAACATAAGCCCCAACACTGACCAGTTATTTTTGTTTCCCACAGGCAATCTTAAAAAAGGACTCTTTCTTTTTGACTGCATTTACTTATTCTTGCTGTCTTCTGTTATTTTCTATTTCCATCTGTCCTGAGCACATCCTGAGAAGCAGTTCTGTTTTGTACCCTGTCAGCTAGACCCATTATAAATACATTCCTCAGAAAATAGAGCCTTAGACAGAAGATGACCAACTTTTATCCCATAAATGTCTTGAGGTTGTAATTTTATTAAGACTACAGCATAAATAAAGGTATTAGGTTTGAAATAATTCTGAACTTTGAGGAGACTATTACTTCTGAAAAATATCTAAGGTAACTGTTCCAATTTTTTTTGGTGTGTGTGTGAATATCAGAATCTGCTCACCAAGGAGGAAAGATCACAGAACTGTGTTTTCCCTGGTTTTCTCACCCCTCAACTGTCACTGATTGTTTAAAGAAAAGTTTTGAAAGTGTTTCAAGGCCAAGTATCTCCAGTTCCGTGGAAGGCTCCTCTAGTAGACAAGCATGATTGTGTCTCTTCAGCCTTGGAAGATTTTCACATTTGAGTATTTGTATTAAAAACAATAGCTCAGTTTCCAAAAGAAGGCTAGAGAGTGTCCTTACCAAGAGATGTCCTTAGCATCAGCTCCAAATACACAACTGAAAACATTTGAAAAATAACAAAATTTTCTTACCTCCTTAGCAGTGAGTACTCTGCCATCATATAAGTCAAAGCTACACCTTCTTTTACTGTGTCCTATAGGAGTGACTTGCATGCAATAGTAGATGGTATGAATTTAGATTTCAGCTTATCAGTCAGTTATGATAATGGTTACATTTTAGGCTTGTAGGTCTATTTTTTTGGCTCTGATACTAGGTATCAGATGTCTCTGATCTTTGTTTTGTGTTCCCCTTATAGTCTGTCAAGCTCTGCTCAGTGGAGTTGAAAGGTTGACACGCTCGCCGTGTCACCACCATATGTGGGATATGCATTCCTATCCAGAGTTTTCTCACGTCATCTTCATTGCTGCTTTGCTCTCCTGGCACCTAGCTACTACTCTAGAAAGGCACAAGACTTCCTGACAGCACTGTGCAGAATCTTGAGATGCTCAAGGGCCATCTAGATAGCACTTGATACTGATTTTCAGAGCAGCTAAACCTTGCCTGAATTCCCACTTTAGAGCAAACTGGAGCACTCTCTAATTCTATTGACTGTGCTGATGAAACTCACAGATTATAGTGAAAGCTCAGACTCTGAGCTCAGTGGTCAATACCTGTCTGTAGACATGTCAACATAGATGTGTAAATATGGAGATGAATCACATCAAAGACTAAATTCAAGGAACATTTTCATTTACTGAACACCTAAAATAGCCAAAGCATGTGCACTGATCTGGCATACATGATAGCTCATTGACAGAAAGCCTGCACTCCTCCCAAGGGCTCGAGGCCAGGGGGGATACCTTAAGGCATTTCAGGTAGCATTAGTTGCTGACACACAGAGAGAGAAATCAAGCTGTCACTCCTGTTATGCATAAAGAAGTAGGAGTTCTCACCTCACTGGCTTGTTCTGAGGATGAATACTTAACACAAAATTTGAAGATAGAAAATAAGACAAAATAGTTAGGACACTACATTAAATTGATACTGCCACGGCTGCTGCGAACAGACAAACATCCAACTTGATGCTTAAAATGCAATTTCTCTTGATTTGAACAGTTGAAATAATTCCTTACAATGTATTTCAGTTAAGTGTTTGCTACTTACCAGCAGTATTTGCTAGCAATATGAAAACCTGCAACTTCAACACATAAACCTATGTTTTTACAAGCAGTGGAATGAATGACTGATGCATTATAAATGATTGAAAGCTTCTTCCTTCAGAACAATGTTTCCTTAGCACCTGTTCAAAGTACTCTCATCAGAAAAAATTAAGAGTTGAAATTTGGCCCTTAAAATTCATTCTGTAATGAAACTAAAATGCAAATATAGCAGAAATCACTGAAACATTCAGATAGAATATATTAGACAGATTATGCAAGTCATCAATCTGTGGTATAAGAATAAAGGTATTTTTCTCATCCATAAAGTGAAAAACAGAGCTGTTTAACTTTACATTTGTTTGTGAGCTAAAATCATTGAATCCCACCATCTTAGAATGCAGATGACATTTTTATCTTATCTGCTGGTTCAGTATGGTACAGAGAGTGAAAAGGAAACAGCAATGCTGCCTGCACAAGTACTTTTGCATGTTTTAACTCAGAAACCTGTAAATTATGACATGTTGAAAATAACTTTCAAATATTTTCCTCAAAATATTTCCCACACTATTAAAATAAAGCATGAAACTATTTCCACAACTTTTATCTCACTGAGCAACTACTACTAATATAAAAACTATATGAACCTACTCTATAGGAAATAAGGGTGCTGAATATCTTGATTTCCACTTTTAATTTCACTAGACATCTTCTTCAAACTCAAATTATTTTCGTAATGGAGATAAACATGTTTAGCTCCTCAAACTTCAGCTCTGAAGTAAAGTAGTCTAAATCAAAGTTGTTAGTTTCAGCTGGCTAATATTTAATAATTGTTTTGCATTGTTTTTCTCTACTAAGTTACACAGTTGAGAGGAATGTACAAAGAAACTAATGTCGATGAGAAGATGCTGAGAAGCACAGTATAGGGAAGGTAGCAGTCAGCTTTCAGCATGGTTCTGATAATGCACATGAATCATGAAAAGAAACACTGCATATCAGGATGATGATTTTTTTTGTGGCAGAGATGCTTTGTATCTCCACTTATGCAAAACTACAAGGTATTTTTGTGATGCAGGCCACTGCTCCCAGAAAATTCACTGCTTTGAACCAGGAGGTGAATTATTAGTCATGGACTACCCATCATATTCATGTGTTAGGGTATTTTAATGCAATCTTCCCGAAGAAGCAGTTAGGCGCAGAAAATTTGCAATGAAACAGTAGCCAGTAATCAAAAAGTTTGTCACTGCTGTCCGGGAGGCCAAGTTTTCCCAATAGTGTACCCCTTCTTGGATGTCCTGCTTAGAGAGTGGCAGCTTTTTACATTCTTCTCAGTGGACTGGGGCACAGTTGCATGTTTGAACCCTGATACTGAAAAATGGAAATAAAAGACCATAAGATTAATTGTTTTCTGAGTTTTGACACGAGAAAAAGCAAATAGCTCTAATTCCCCTTCTTTTGTATCTCATCCCTTATTGATATTCAGCCAGGTGTTAGATTAGTTTTGCATCAAAACAGTACCTTCAAAGGGTTCTTTCTAAAAGAAAAAAATGAAGGAGAAAGAGAAGACTGATTTTCTCTGTCCACTGCCACTGGGCTCACTGCCCATTTCTTGTCTTTCATTTTTTAATTTGTTAATTCTATTGAAAAAGTGTTTGCATAGCAAGTTCAGGAGACTGGCAATACAAAACTTAGGACAATCTCATTTTTTATAAAAATGAACAAAGGGCACCCACTCTAGGATTGTTCAGTAGATACTGTAAATGAATGAGACATTTATTTTTGTGCCAACTCAACTACCAGTGTCGACAAGATTTGCATATATTTTGGCAAGCGCACTGCACAAGGTGGAAATAAAATAGGCCTTTTATATCTGAGTCTAATTTACTTCAGTTATACTCATTAAAAATGTGTTTTCATGTGAAAGGAATTTCACTAAGGAATACTTTGGAAACAGCAACATCACAGAAATGTTTGCTATACAGCCAGTATCAAGAATTTTACAGCTTTCTCTTTACAGAGAAAGAGCATTTTTTAGGAAGAAATTCCCAGGTTCCATGAATGTAAGACTCATGTTTTGCTGGTTTTTAATCATTGTTTGGCTCAACATTTCAGGTTTTACTATTATGCTTACTACTTGGTGTTAACAGCTGTACATTTTTAAAATAACACAAAATACAGAGTAAAAAACCCAGCTCACTGCATATTTTGCCATTTTCAGTGACATGACCCACAGAAAGGCTACTGACAGAAGGCAAAAGATGTGCTCTATGAAGTCTTGTTCAGTATAAATTCCTTTGCACAAGTAAGTGTTGGTATGGCTGAAGGTGCAATTTTAAACATTTTCTTTAAATGTGTAGAAAATCATGAGTGAAATGCTTCACGAGCAGTACTTTGGTTTTAAAGGCTCGTAACATTACATTTTATTGTGCATTCAGAACATGCTTCATCTAAAACAAACAAAAGGCAACAAGAGCAGCATGTTTAAACAAAGCTTAATTAAACAGGGATATTTGTTGAACCTGAATAAAAGTATCTGCCCAGTATCATATGAACACACACTGAAAGATCAGGATTACTTTTTTATTGTATTTCTTAAGTCTTGGGTTTGCTCCTGTTTAAACTGTCTTGAGAATATATTGGATTGCTAATTGAAATAAGAGAAGAGCACTGAAAAGAATCCTGTCTTTCAGTTACCTGTCTTCTTGCTGAAGAGACAAATGCAGAGGCCCTAGCTTCATAACCACAGCAATACACAGTATCTAATACTGAAGCTGTTTCTGAAGATATAATGTAATTTTTCTTCAGAGATAAGAAACAATGTCTTTTTGTGGCAAATGCATTTCAGGGATGCATACCTTTTTTATATTTTGATAAGCTGAAAATAAAGGAAAAGAGGACCACAAAGCTCTGACAGGCCGAACTAAATTTCATGAAACACAGCTATCAAATCATGCCCAAGCAGAAAATGTTCTAACCTGAAAAAAACTGTATTTTTCCTATAGCCAGAATGGCAAAACCTGGGTATTATGCTAATACTGTTACTTAGGCTAAGTACAACCAGTATCTACTAGAAGCTCTTACATTTCAGTAGGTTCAAGGTGAAGTAATGTGCCAGTCACAGAGAGAAAAATCAAAAACTGTCTCAAACTGCATTCCCTACCTTTGAAACAGGTACAAGCTGCTGCACCACTTACATCAGCTGAAATATAGTAATCTTTGCCGGTAATTTCAAGAAGCACAGCATAAGCTGTCATTAATGATTTTGAAGTGTACTAATTTGTGAAAGTATTATGACGTGTCAGACAAGATAGCCAGCACCTAAGAACTTGCAAAAAATGTATTTCTTATAATTAAAACAATATTTAGCTTTATAATAAAAATTCTAGAAGAGAGAGAATAAGTTATTATGAAAATATATAGCTTTAATTTGCAGACATATAAACACTTTTGGTACATTACAGACGTATGATGCAAGAAATCAAAATAATAATTTTTAAGCATAACACTATCTTATTCACACAGAGAAATTTGATGCAATCATCATACAAAAGATAGTTCTCAGCTCTTAAAATGAAGTGAAAGTAATACATCACTGATAAAATTGCTGCTTTGTTGCAGAGGATACAGCAAAGAATAAATTATCAAGAAAATATGCCACCAGTCTTACAAGTTAGATTTTGGATCTAATCCAAAATCAAAGCCAATGAAAAGGAGCCAGGAATGGTCGCCAAAAGTCAGAAACAAGATCTTTCACATAAAATACCAATCCAGGAAGGAGCAACAGTCAGAATAAAAAAAAAAGTCCTACAATTCCTTAGAATGTGAAGTGATTTTTTAAAGTATCTGGCAGATCAGATTTAGAAGTAACACATACCAAAAATCTACTGCACAACCAAACTGATGGAATACTACTGACAGATTGCTCAAAGTACAAAAAATACCACCACTTTTGTGACAACTAAAGACTTAGCCATTCCTTTGCTTCCTTGCATCTGGCATGTTTATGAGGATGAGGATGGGGTTCTGTCATTATTTGCTTTAGGAAATATTAAATATAATTTTTCAATAAAAATGACCAGCAGATTGCTGGAGCAAATGATAATGAGGGTGGAATCTGGAGAAAAATGAATGATATGTCACAGCAGTTCAGATTCTCATTACAATATCTTGCATTCTTGCTCAACAGGAATTGCACTTCTTGTTAATGCCTCTTCTATCCTACTGTATAAGCTTTACTTGTGAGGTAATAAACATTCTGGTTTTCATTACTAGTGCATTTTAATATATTTTTTCTTTTTATTATACATACATCGGGACAGACATTTTTTTTTTTAAAGTGGTTAAATGTCTGTATGCCAATAGGTATTTTATATTAAAATCAGTATATTTAAAATATATTCTGTTTATCTCATGGACAGTACCTCGAACAGTTCCCTGCTCAGGAGCATCTGATGCCCTCTCGTGGTTAAAAAGACTTTTAAAACTTGAGTTTAAAAGAATCATCTTACCTTCCCCTTTTTTATGTTCACTGATCTTATTGATTCATGAAAGCTGGAAATGATGTCCATGTTTTTATATTCAGGGTGCTAGCTGTTAGTTACTAACATTTCATAAAAAAGCTGTACACTGAGATTGAATTTAAAAAACTGTAAACAGCTATTTACAATTACAATACTATTAAGTTATAAATTAGCAGTCCTTCATTGCAACCTCTGTCAATACAACCTACAGCTAGGTGTTTTAGTGTTGTCCGGGGTTTTTCAGATGTTGGATTTATACATAAAGAAACATCAAATGTTAGAAATCTCCACTGGTTTCTTCTCCAACATGTGCAGATTAATTCTTCCATTTAATGGGATTTGTACTTCCAAGTTTTCATCTGCTCTGTGATGCTTTTTCCCTTTCCTTAGACAAATGTAAATTCCCATCCCTGTTACTAAAGCAATTGAACCCAAGCTTATTATTGAAAGAGCTACCAAAGTAGGCATGCAGGATGCTGACTCCAATTTTCTATGTGTAGGCTCTATGGATATTTGTGGCTGCTTTTCTTCTACACTGATATCAGGCTCCTTCCTTAACAAACTTTCGATGTAGCTCTCATTGCTGACAGTATCATTGACGAAAAGGTTCACCATGACAGTAGAATGGAGAGGTTCTGGGTAGCCGTGATCACTAACTTTTACAAGCAGCCGATAGAGGCCATAGTCATTTTGCATCAGTGACTCTTCCAAGGTGATATTACCAGTTTTGGGGTCAATCCTAAATGACTCGGGTCGCGGGCCTCTTCTTCCTATGATACTGTAAGCGATGACTGCGTTCATGCCAGTGTCCTTATCGACAGCATAAACCTCAGTGATGGGAGAGCCAGGAAGGGTAGAGGGAAGGACTAACAAGTAAGACATATTAGACTGAGGAAACAAGACCAAAGGAGGGTTGTCATTTATGTCCAGAAGAAGGATAGTTATTTTTGCTGTAGAAGACAGGGCAGGATCACCGCCATCAACTGCTTCAATCCACAGAACATAGGAGCTTTGCTGCTCCCTGTCCAGGGAGACTTTAGCTCTCAAAACTCCTTTTCCAGTATCTATAACAAAAATATCACTTCCATTCATAACTGAAAGGGCAACCCATCCATTTTGCCCTGCATCAGCATCTGTGACACTTATAACTCCAATTTCACCAAAACCTGGGAAGTTTTCTGGCACAAAAAAGCTGAAATCCTTATTGATAAATCTTGGACTGTTATCATTTTTATCCAATACAGTGATGGTGACAGTTGCTATTGATTCTCTTGGAGGGAATCCAGAATCTACTGCTTTGACAGTGTATCTGTATTTCTCTTTTTCTTCTCTGTCCAGCTGGGTGGAAACTGTAAGAACTCCCGTGGTTTTGTCTAAAGCAAAATAGGAAGGGGCATCAGGACCTAAGAAGTAGGACACTTGCCCTCTTTCTCCACTGTCAGCATCAGTAGCATGCAGTTTGGTCAAAAAAGCATTGGGAACATTGTTCTCCTCAATAGACAATTCTATCAGTTGTTCAGAGAAAACTGGTGAGTTGTCATTGTCATCCAAAAGCTGTACTTTGATAACTTTCTTGACATGAAATCCTTCCGAGTTCCATGCAACTACAGAGATTTCATAGAGCTGCTGTGTCTCAAAGTCCAAAGGCTTCGTGGTCTCCAACAGGTATTCATTGTTGTATGGCTTGTATGGTGAAAGTCTGAAAGGCCCATCACCATCCAAATAGCAACTGACTTTGTATTTTTCATCAGGGTCTTTGATGGTAAAAAATGCTATAGGTGTGTTGATAGGCTCAAGTTCCTTTAAGTAGACCACCCCTTCCACTTCATTAGCTATGAAACGAGGGATAACTTCAGGTGGCCTCATCATGACTTTGATGATGGTCACCAGCACTGTGATCACGGCAGGAATGCACCCAGGACCGTTGCCCAGTATGATCAGCCTGTGTAGCCTTGGAGTGTCCCCATCAACTTTAGTAGAGAGTGTGATGGCTCCTGTGCTTTCATTTAGATGGAACAAATCTCTGGATGGCTGGGGGACCTTCTGGCTGTAGGAGTAGGTGATCTGGGCATTGGATCCAAGGTCCATGTCCACCGCACAGACGGTAGCCACGTGTGTCCCTAGGCTGGAATTCCCATAAAGGGTGACGTTGAGCTGCGAGTCATTGAACTGGGGGCAGTTGTCATTGATGTCGCTGATGTCAATAGTGAGGGTGGCACTGCCCACGAGCGGAGGTGTCCCCCCATCCTCAGCGACGATGACTGTGACATACTCGTCCTGTGTCTCCCTGTCCAGTGCCCCCATAACAATCAGGTAGGGAGTCCTCTCCCCATTCTCATTCTCCTCCACATCCAGGGTGAAGACACCGTAGTTATCTCGCAGGCGGTAGGTCTGGACGCCGTTGGTGCCCATGTCAGGGTCAAGGGCGGGGTGCTCGATAGCCAGGCGAGTGTTCACAGGTGCATTCTCAGGCACCGAGAGACGGATGTGGGGCACAGGGAAGCGGGGTGCATTGTCGTTGACATCACGGATAGCAATTTTTACCTTCACCAGGCGAAAGTACTCCTGTGGCAGTACCAGCACATCCAGCAGCAGTAGGCATGACTCTGGTGAGGGGGAGGAAGAGGAGACAGCAGCTGATCCCCCAAAGATGGTGGCCTCATTGCTTTCCACGCACAGAGCTTCCCGGTCTATCTCCACAGCTGAGGTGTGCAGCTCCCCGGAGCGGTTGTCCAGCTGCACATACTGTCCCCCCAAGCCGTGGGAGGCTAGAGTGAAGGAGAGTGGGGGCTGCAGAGACGCAGGGTGCTGGCCACCAGCTGTTGGGAGCCGCAGGTCACGGGCCAGGCTCCCGATGAGCACCCCAGCAGGCAGCCCCTCGTTGAGGCTGTAGAAGAGCTCAGTGGCACGGCTGTAACTGGCAAAGCAGTTGAAAGGCCCAACGAAGAGCAGGAAGAGGAGCAAGTGCTGAGAAGAGAGAGGCACAGGGGTGTGAGGAAGGGCTGGCGCCTCCCCCCGCCCACTNCGAGCAGCGAGTGATGCATCTGCAACATGAAGCCATCCTCCCTCTCTCCACCATTCTCCCAGTAGAGCAGCTACTTCATCAGCTGCATCCCCCACAGCAAGCACTGCCAGGATGGCCCGGGGGCACCCTGCCTCTCCCCACCCCCAGCAGCACTTGAGCCCTGACGTGCTGTTTTCCTTCTTGCCCCCGCCCCAAGCATGCCCCTG
>VZTR01012075.1:53196-67970 GCA_013400775.1 Chaetops frenatus
AGACGCGGGGGCTCGTCCGCGGAGGCTGCGGCAGCGCCTCGGGCAGCGGCCGCTCTATTGAGCCCAGCGGCGCGGCCACAGCGGAGAGCGGGCACGTGGGAGTGCGTGTGCTCGCCTGGCCAGCTCTGGGACCAGGGAAAGAAGGTAGTCCCGTCTGGAAATGAAAGCGGGAAAAAGATAGTAGAAAAAAAAATAAACTCGACTTGTTCTTCGTCTGTGGAAAGATGGAGAGCTACTTTTTACCTTGGCCGATAGTCACCGGACAAGGGGAGCAGTTTTAAACTAAAAGAGGAGAGGTTTGAATTAGGTGTTAAGGAAGAAATTCTTTACTCCGAGAGTAGTGAGGCACTGGCACAGGTTGCCTAGAGAAGCTGTGGGTGCCCCATCTCCGAAAGTGTTCAAGGCCAGCTTGGATGGAGCCCTGAGTAACCTGATCTAGTGGGTGGCATCCCTGCTTTTGACGAGGGAGGTTGGAACTAAGATGATCTTTAAATTTGCTTCCAACCCAAACCATTCTGAGATTCTATATTGTGGTGTGAGTGTCAGCAGGCAAATTGAGAATTAGCAGCTGCACTGGCATTGCAGAGCCTTGGTGAATTGAGCAGCTTGTGCCTGCACAAAATGAAAGTCATGTTTTGGAAGAGATTGTAAGCATTTGATTGGTGGAAAGAGTGTCCTGCTGAATTAGAGCAGCAACTGCGATTTGCTGCTGGCTAAGAGCTCAAAGGTCCTTTGTGGCAGAAAATTATGTTTTCATTTTATAGTCTCCATTTACTGTTGGTTAGACTATAAGCCTGCCACAGAACTAGGCATGAAATTATCAGAACTCAGGAAACTTTAGATATCACAAGACCAATTACACATTTATTTAATGTGTTGGGCTATCAAAAGGATTTCTTACTGTCACAGCATTACTTACACTGTCTGTCTGCAACACCTCAAATGGAATTTTAGATGTCCATCTTTAGCTTTAAAGTGTTTAATGGTCTGGATCCAGGCTACTGCTGAGAGTTAAGTACTGGGACTCTCGGAAGCAGCTGCATTTGTCAAGCACAGTGGAGCTGCCCTTCACAAAGGTAAAGTTTGTGTAGGACTTGGAACTCACTAGATCACGAGGCCTGAAGACCACCTTAAGTGTCTTTATGCTCCACGGCAAGCACAGTGTGCAGGAATTTGATATCAGCTTAGGCACTAAAAACACAGAGCACAGCAAAACATTTTCCTGCAGTTAAACCAAAAATTACTCTTCCCTTTTCATTTTACAATTCCACGAGACGAACTCCATGTCCAATCCAAAGCAAAGAAGCAAAAAACATGGTAATTAGAATCCCAATCCAAAACCAACTTAATGCCAGAGTCTTTTGTAAAACTGCGTCTTTCAAAAGCAAATGATAAGTGAGACATACAGAACATATTGTCTAGCAACTCTTGGGATGTTCTTGGGTGTTGTGAGGGTGAGAGCAGTGGCACAAGCTGCATAGAGTAGAATAGAATAGAATAGGACAGAATAGAAACAAAAACTTCCAAGACTGACTTTCTCTGGGGCTGTAAACAAATTATCTTAATTCCTTTGTCCCATATTCTCCATCCTTAAAATATAAACAGTGCAATACTGTTTGTCTGAATTAGAGCTTTACCCCATTCTTGCTAAAGTCAATGATAATGGAATCAGGCTCTGTTTTATCTAGTGAAACTCTTATAAATATACAGTGATTTTAATAACCATTTTATCTCAAAAATGACATTGGCACAATAATCATGTGTGACCTGAACAGTGAAGCACTATGGTACTAACAAAAGGCCTGGCTTTATTTATTATTCATTAATCTCTAGGGTTTCAAAACCACTTAGTATGTACCGCCCTTATAAATTGTTTATATTTTTGCCATTCATTTCTAGCACAAATAGGACAGACAATGCACTGTATACAGTTCAGAGAAACATGTATAATTTAAGAAAGAAATCAAACTACCCAAGTCCTAAATTCTCATCTATTTGCACTGTTCTGAACATTGCTTGTGTTAAAGGGGCCCATAAACTCATTCTTGTTTAAATTAGTTTGACTGGGTATGCATGGCAGATGCTTTTAGTTGACTCACATCTGCTCTAATTTTATTCATTTCAACAGAAATACTGACTCATTTGGATTTCAGTCAGATTTTGACACTGATGTATGTGGAGGTTGAATTTCATAGACTGATTATAATTTTAGTTTTAGTGAATCAGTAGTCTTCTCATGAATGAGTCTGAAGTCCCTATAAAATTCTACCTTTAAGTTTTGGTTTTTGTTTCTCTGATGTCACAGTTTCCTCTTATGTTATTTCTTCCTCTTATACTTTTGGAATTACTGCCCTATTCTTACACCATTTTTTATACCGTTGCAGCCATTGCATTTCCCTTGGGCCACTGGTAGGGTAAATGATGACTCTACGGTTACAGTATTCAGTTTTTCATTATACTATTGACTTTCATTTTATTAAAGCACAGGTGTAACAGCAGAATTAAAAGTTTTCTGGAGCACCTGGTACCTCTATGATATTTTATTTTATTAGACATCAGAAACATCTACTGAGTTTTAAAGGCTTCTTAAAGACTAATGGGTCCAGTAAATCTCCTGGTTAAGAAGTACTCCAGACTGTTTAAGGAGAACTACTCCAGTTGTGTGTGGGATATGGAATGAGGGGTGTGAGAGAAGCAGCAGTATATAAAAGATGCCAAATTAGCTCCTTCACTCCTAGCATTGTTTTAGGGGAAGAACCTCTTCCAGAGTTGCAGGAATACATTGAAATTATTTCATTTTATTTTTATACTGAGTTATATTTTCGGGGACAAAAGTGTCAGCAATTTATAAGCCTAATTCCATTCAACCACATATAGTTAAACATATCTTTTAAACTTGCATTTTACTACATAAACTATGATTACCCCTTTATTCAAGATTTGTGTTACAATTAGTGATTGAGAAGGAACAAGTAAGAGCATTTCTGTGGGAATCCTGATTGCCTCAAGTAACAAACCACAAATCTGAGATCTAGTGACAAGTCCTCCAAGAAGGGTCAGAGTTATTGATAAATAGATCAGGAAAATTACTTTATTTGTATGGTGTAATAGAGTATTTATTTTACTGTATCCTGAATAAAGGACATAGGTATTGATACTCAGTTAAAATACCTTGGTTTCGTGGGCAGAGTTCCAGTGGAAGATGGGAGCCTTCCCCGATGATTCATTCAGGACCATCACTTCCGAAAGAGAATATCGAGTAGTATCTTTGGCATGGCTAGCAACTGTGGCCAACTTTTACAGGAGAGGAATGCAAGTACACATTGTCCCCTCTATGTAGCGAAAAGCTCTCTTCTACAGACTGTGGTTGTACCAAGGAAGATTGTGGCGTGAGATTTCCCTATTAGTGAAATTCAACTGATTCAGATGACAAAATTTGTAAAGCTCTAGTCAGTCAGTGATGCTTTTAGACAGGTGCTTTTCAGTGGGGAAACAGTCACATTTTGCAGTGAAAGCCCTAGTGTGAGTATTGATTTCTAGTCACAGGAAAACTAAAAAAGACACGTAAATAACAGACTGCCACTTCATTGAAGATTTTAAACTGCAGAAGATACAGGGCAAGTAAAGGAGATCCTTTTAACTTTTAGCAGTATACACTTTTTTTTTGTTTTGCTCCTTAGTAAGGAAAATGCCTTACCTGCTGAAATTTCTGTGCAGGATGGTGGATTACAGTGTGAAAGACTCTATGAATATTAGATAGTGACCTTCCTTGCGGAAGTACTGAGCATCTGGTACTCACGCTTTACTGAAAGCTGTGATCATTCTGTGTCACTGTAGATCAGACCTAGCATGATCGTTCTGTTCTCGGCACAGAGCAGGAGAGGGGCCTTGGCACTGCTTTCCCTTGTGTCACTGTAAGACAGCCAGAACTCTGGGTCCAGCTTGAATAAAGCAACAGTCGAGCTGGAAAGTGGATGACTCTTTGGGGCTTACGTCATACAAACCTCCAGTTACCCTTTCAAAGGGCTCGTTCTTGCAAGCTCTTGCAAGGCAAACCTGGCAGGTTCTGCTCAGCAGCTTTTTGTGAACAAAACTCTGCTGCAGTCATGGTAACCTTACAAGAAAGTATCTAACATGTGAAAGCAGTTTCTAAACTTATGAAGGAATACCCCACGAGGCAAAGCAGTGTTTGATAGGAAGGCTGACAAAGGTGGATGAGATTTTCCCGTCTGGTTAGCTTAGTGCCTATTGAGGACTGCTGTGTTGAAGTATCACAAATCAGAGCTGATAAACACTGGCAGAGAAAAGAGACTTGGGGAAAAAAAGCCTCCTGCAGTCTCTAAGTCAAGTATTTGACACATTTGACCAATTTCTTCCTCTGATTCTTCTGAGGTTTCATAGAAGTATGAGTTCTTTGGTTATGATGTTTTGTATATGTCTCTATGAGTTTTGTGCTTTTCTTTTTATCTGGAAAAATGCCAATATAGTCCAACAGTGAGAAAGATTACCTTCAATATTTTTTTAGTCTGATCACAACTTTCTTTTCAAAAGAAAACCTAATTTAAAATTTATTAACTAAGTATAGTTTTTTTTTATACTGTGTTGCACAGCATATGAACATTTGCTTTCACTGACTTCTTGTGTAAGGCTTAAAATAATAATGAAACAACTCTTGTTTAGTAAAAGCCAAAGCACAAGCTGAGCTATAGTACTAATATGACACCGCTAAAAATTATTTATACCATAAGTCTTTCATTACAGTCCTTATCACATTAGTTCAGGGACAGCATTTCAGCTTCTGCCAGCTCATTGTGTACATAATGTCTGCAAGTTATGAGAGTGTCATGAATATGTAGATATTTCTTAATTAACTTCTCATTGACGTTAAGCCATGGCTTCTGAGCTGAAGTGACAACCTTTTAGTGCCAGAAGACACCTCTGAGGGGAGAGCACTGCTCACAGCAATGGAGGACAATGCACTGAAGAAGCCCTGTGATATGCCAGGTAGCCAAGATGCCAAGATGTGTGTCAGATAGTTCTTCTAAGCCAACTACCAACAACCTGCAATTCCATTCAGTTTTCTGTGATGGAAATGGTTAGAGAGTGGATATAGTGCAGCAGTACAGAGCATTTTCCTCTGATTGCAGCAGCTCCAATGATATTCCAGCCTTTCTTAGTTCCTCTGAAACAGACAGCTGTATGTACTTTTCCTTGTCAGTAGAACTGCTTAGCTCTGCTCTTAAAAACATGCAATATGTTGTAGCTTAAGCTGAACTCTTTGGCCATTGGGGATGGACATTTTCTTCCTTGACAATAAATTATTACATGAATTTTCCAGGCACCAGATTCTGTCATTTTCCCTCAGTCTATATTCAGGTAAAAATTTTTAATGAAGTTGTTAGCTGTAATTCCCTAATGTTAGCTTATTCCTTGCTCATGAAAATTCTTAAATAATCCTAGAAGTTTTTTACTGAATGCAGAATAATTACTGCACATTCTGGGATTTGGGCCAAATTGTATCTTTTATTTAGACAAGTGGATTGACCAACTCCCAGTGGGAATTAAAACATTTTTATGTCTGTGATGAAATGAAGATAGCGAAACCAAACAACTTAATGCCTAAGCTACTTTTTAGATAATAGGAAAAGATTCTGGCTGTATGCTTCAGCAATCTTGCAGCTGATAGGAGCTTTATTGTTCACATTTTCACTCTGATCAGTCAGGTCCCATACTGAGATAAGACACAATAGTGTTTTCACTGCAGAGGCCCTGGTTTCACTTGGCAGAGTTGAACAAATGGTTGGAGCCAAACCTGTGATGGGGTTCATCCAAATACAGATTTCCTTGAGTTTGTAAAAGCCTTCGGTCCAATCAAAACCATGTGTTTATCTTGTTCAACTTTTGTATGTAGGGAAAAGAAAGTATTATTCATTAGAAAGGGTGGGATTTGCTTGCTCTAACTTTACTGTCTCAAAATCAGGCACCCAGTCTAGGCCTTCCTGAGATACAGACGTTTCCAGGGTATGTAAGTGAAAAGCAGAGGTGTCTAAAACAAGTGAGACAATTGTTTTCTGTTTCTCTTTCAACTAAGAATTCAGGCTAGAGTGAGAAGCTTAGATATAGATGTTTAAATTTTATCTGTTTAAAAGTAGATTATAGAGGAAGAGAATGCTAAGTGTTCAGGCACAGTAGTTACATTGCAGATGTGAATTTAAACCATACTCTTAAAATAATCAGCAATATTCATTGAGACCACTGTTAAATTTAAAAGCCCTAAATATAGGACACTAGCACCTCGCTTCTCACAAATTATCAATCAGGAAATATTTACAGATGCTACATCTTACACAATAATTACATCTGACAGAGAAAAAAAAGTGGTCTATCCCTAAAAGAGTTTCAGAAGATAAAATTTCTTATATATATTATTTTCTAAGCATTAGCTTTATTCACCAGACATCACTTTTTCTTCATACTTATATGGTATAGCTCATATAGTGAAGAAAAATAATTTGTAGGAAGTTGATATTGGAAGTTTTTATCCACAATAAGATAACACTTTCATTTGAAAAATCTGAGATTTTATTTCTTTAAGCAACACCGAAATATAAAATGTAGAGTTTGACAACTTCTCTATTCCTAGTTCTGCACATGTCTAGGATTCCACGTAATAACCATTTGGCTCAAGAAATCAAAAACTCAGCAAGCAGTTCAATAAAAGTCAAAAGGCATTTCCTTCAGCATAGAATAAAATTATCTTGTGTTTTACTTCTTCATACAGTGACTTTCTTCAGGGAAAAAGCTACTTGTTTTGTTGAAAAATGGAAATGCATAATTCATGGGAAAATGAGCAGCCTCTATGCTAGGATGAAACTTTTTTCTCTTTATTTATGGTAATAGAGGATTGTGAAGGAAATACCAACTAATGCAAATTTCTATTTCAAATTTTATTGTATTAAGGTACTGTCTAATATGTCAGTGTCAACAGCATAACCAACATGTTAGTGTTTCCCCTATTCCTTGGAGATAGAAAAAATTCAATTTCAATTGTCTACCCAATGAACAAGAGCATAGAACTGATAGCTGAAATAGCTTTTACATGGTAGATTGCTCTTCTGGTACATCTCTTCAAAAATTGGTATGTGCATAAATAGTACACCTATGTATAGAATATGGATTGTAAGCAAATTGACTGAGAAGATCTTAAAGCAGAGCAAAAATTAACAATCCAAGGAACCCTACAGTAATGGGAACTGAATAGACCCTGATTTGAATTGAGTGCATCATGCTGCAAAGACAGAAAAATTAAAATGTCTCTGTTGTATTGCCTGCATGTTATTCAAAGTAGTTGTCTACATAGAGTCATTTAAAATAAAATACTTTTCTTGAATTAATCCTTCATTTGATAATAAGTGATTTGTATACCTTTTTAAAATATTAAGCAATGATCAACACAGGAAAAGAGATACTTGCTAAGTGAACTATTGTAAAGAAACATTTCCCCCCCCCATCTAATATTAACTCATATCTCATTCTTATCAATCTGAAATTTTAAGGATTATGCTTACTCTTTTACTGAGTGAAAGTAGAAAGATCAGCTTCTGAAAAAACACAGTCACCACTGTGTTAAATACAAATTCTTTTATGTTGGAACCATTGTGTGGAGTTATTAAGACCCTTAAGTATTAAAATGTCTGATCTGTATGCTATATATATAGCCAGCATATATGTTACTAATTTTTAGTGTGCAAATTTCCTCCTCAGTCCTGGATTGCCATGCTTGAGCTTCTGCAACAGTAACATCCATCTCTCACTTTTCAGCACAACTGGAGAGTAGATTTTATAAACATAAACACAGTTGTTTCCACATATCATAGTATAATGAATATTGATTTTTTGGGTTTTTTTTTCAAAGCCATAAAATTATCTTTGTTTTTTCTTCACAATGGTCTATTGATTTGTGTTTAGTTATTAGACATTCATCCATTACCTTTTGGTTTTATGATTATAGCTTTATTGTCACCAAAAGCATAACCAGATTAAAATCTGGCCTGTCTGGTATAGACTGATATTTGTGTCTGTGTGTGTGTGCGTGTGTGTGTGTATTGGAAAATAGAACATAAAATAATTGAAAATGTGCTATTGAGTGTTGCTAGTTCCAGTGCAGGTCAATTGTTACTATGGGTCAATGGAAATAATAATAGTTATTACAGGTCACTGAACTTTGTAACATCAGTGGCTTTGCACTCTTCAGAAGCTAATTTTAGAATTTATAAAAGGAGTTCAAGTTCATGGACTTTTTTCTTCAGTAATTTGTACCCATAGGAAGTTTCAAGGTTGTTTTAATTTTAAGGGGAAAGCTACAGGAGGAACTGTACAGCATCAAGACTTCCCACCAACTTAGAATGGATGCTTTTTCTCCCTTTACTGTACTTGAGAAGAAGTTCATGACAAAGAGTAGGATTCAAAACAGCTTGTTGGTTGATCAGGGAGTCACTTAAAATTATCATGGTCTCTGTGAAATATCTAAAGTTTACTTGAGAGAAATATCACACAATTTTACTCATCAAATATGTCTTCCAACTGTCTTGGTTTGCTTAAAGCCACAGATTGCCATTACTACTGGACATTGAAGTACCAAAAGAGCTTTTGACTCAGCAAAGGGCCCTCAACTTTACTTGAGGGATCAAGGAATAGGACATTTTTTTTTTTTTTTTTTAAGACTCTGGTAATGGCAGATGAGCTGCTAATCCATTTTTGTAAAATAGGCTGATGTTAGAGCTTTGCTAGGGAACGTACTTTCAGGACTTTCTCCTGAGACAACTATTTAAATGAAGAGGAAGTTCACAGGAGTATAATAAGGATCTATGAGGCATAGTGCTTAGGAGTTAGCAAGGTCTTAACTGTTATTGTTTAGTTGGGTTTGGCTGGTTCCACATTATATGTAGAAGTTAGGTGTTTTGCTTCTCAGTCCACTTGTCAGATTAGATTCCTTTCTGAGTTTCCTAACTTTCTACTGGTAGCCCATGTATTCTTCACACATGGTCTGGGCAGACTCCTAATTATAACATTTCTTGATCAAGACCTGAGCAACTATGGTGACTTTACCTTGTCTAGATGCCAGGTGCCTACCAAAACTGCTCTATCTCTCCCCTCCTCAGCTGGACAGGGGAAAAAGGATAACAAAAGGTTTATGGGTCAAGATAAGGACAAGAAGAGATCCCTCACCAATTGCCTCATATGCAAACCAGATTCAACTTGGGGAAAATTAATTTAATGTATTTCCAATCAAATCAGACTAGGGTAATGAAAAATAAAAGCTAAATCTTAAAACATCTTCCCCCCACCCCTTTTTTCTTCCTGGTTCAATTTTACTCTTGAATTCTCTACCTCCTCCCCTCTAGCAGCCCAGGCTATGGGAAATGGGGACTGCAGTCAGGTCATCACACCTTGCCTGTCAGCACAGGGCCACTCCTGGCTCTGGCTGCATGGTTTTGGTCGGGGCCTCTTGAGGAAAATCCCTTCTGTGACTGGCTTCTTCCCTCCTTCACCAAAAATCAAGCCATGCCAAAAAAACCACACTCTGCCACTCCTTTCTCCTTAGTAGGAGGTCTCCTCACACCCTTCCACTGCTCCATCGTATGAGTCCTTCCCACAGGCTGCAGTTCTTCAGGAACTGCTCCAGAGTGGGTCCCTTCAATGGGCTGCAGGGACACAACCTGACTCACCATGGTCTCACCATGGGGTTGCAGGAGAATCTCTGCTTCAGAGCCTAGAGCACCTCCTCCTCCTTTTTCTGCAACAACCTAGGTTTCTGCAGGGCTGTTTCTCCACTCTTTTCTACTGGCTGAAGTTGCTGTTGGGCAGGTTTTTCCCCTTCTTCTCAAATCTGTTATCCCAGAGGTTCTACCACCATCACTGATGGTCAGCAGTGGGTCTGCCTTGTAGCTGACCTTGTCTCTGTTGCACATGGAGGAAGCTTCTGGCAGCTTTTAATGGAAGTTACCGCTGGATTTTGGCGTGCAAACCCAATACTGTACCTCACATGGCTGTACTTTTAGTCTCAGAGCTGGGTGTTACTGGGTTCCTGAGAGATTCAGTGAGTGAACGTAGCACTGCATCCTGCAAGCAACATTTTGGCTCTGTTTTGGCCTACTGGAACCGAAGAGATCTCTCTGATGTTGCTGGGACTAATATAAAGTTGATGCTGCATGATGGGGGATAGAACATCGATTGTTCCCTGGTCTTTCTGTACGTATCAGCACAGATGGAGGCACTCAGTTCACTTCCTCTTCAAAAGACTGGGCATGTGGGAGGAGGAGTGGTTCTAAGCTGACTCAAAGCAGCGTATGTGCTATTCCACAAACCTCCATCTACAGAGATGGAAACTTCATATGTTGGGAAACAGGCAGAGAAACTTTCCTCATTAGAAGTAAGAGGAGGCCAATTAACTTCAACTGAAAAGGCCAGTGTGCTATGCTGGCATAGTTCCTGCTCTACCTAGAAAGCTTCAGGAGAAAAAATGGGTTTTGTTGTCAGGTGAGCTAAAGAATTTGCTATAGTGTTAAAATGCCTGATCTGAAAAGAGCCAACTACATATCTAGCTGTCGTATGAACTGGCTGAAGCTGACCAGCTTTGATATTACCTCATCCATAAAGACAATTGCCAGTATGAAATAAACACCATAACTAACACAGGAATCAAGCAGAGAAAGACAGGCACTAAACAATATTTTTATATTGCTAATTTCTGACCTATGGTGCACTTAAACAAAGATTTTTAAAAATATAGAAATACAAAGCCCACAAATTCTTCATCTTTCTCAAGTTGTTATCTTGCTTTCTGAAAACATAGCACCTTCCCTTGGCCTCCTTCTGCTTCATTTAATCTTTGGTGATTTAAATATAACTTCATTGTCTTTGCAAATTGTATTTGTTAGGAAGAAAGGTAAAGTAATTCCTTCACAGGGATAATAGGAAAAACCCCAAAACAAAGCAACTCCACAAAAACAAGATTATTTTTGATCACAGTGTGTTGTGGCAGAAGAGGCAGCGTAGACATTAGAAATGGGCTGACTGAGGGATGTGCCATTTTGTCACATGCATAATTCATTTTCCAGATAATGTAAAGCCTCATATATAATGTTTCTTGAAAATAAATATGAAGATAAAAAAACATGTTTATCTGTTCCAATCATGCTGTACACCAGAAAGAGAAGTCTACTCCTCTTTACGCTTAGAGAAAGTACTCTGGTGGATAAACTTCTACTACCTGCATACACTAGTAAATTAAAGTTTGTTGAAAACTTTGAGTTATATGTAGGAAAATATTGTTACTTTCATAGAAAGATAGTGACTTCTCACAATACTGGTGTGTTCATTTATAGGCATCCAAGACAAAAATAGCTTTGGAAGTTATGATTCAAAAACAGTTTGACTGCTTGCACTTTATTCAGCTTGGAGCAGAGGATCTATCCATCTTTTAAAAAATTCTCTAAGTTAAAGTGGTCATATCTGTGATAACTTTAATGAAATAATAGTCTTCTACATTTTTTATGTGTCTCAAGGGTTCACCTTATTTTGCTTAAAAAAGGTAACAGAAATTGCTCACTTGATTCCCGACCTCAGATTTCACTTGTAAAAAAATCAAGCAAATATGTTTTATGTTTATGTAACAAGACTGTTCTATGATTCATTCAGTTTATTAAAGTAAAAGATCATTTTTAATATCCACAGTATTTTTGTCAGCCCTTATCTGAACATGCTGATATATTTTTCTTACAGTTTTATTTCACATGTTCATCAAAGTGAGAAAATTTACTGTCTCACATATCACTGTAAATCATAGCAGAAATTCCAATTAATTTTAAATCTTTTTACTGACATCCAACATATGTTTAACAATGGACTTAATGAGATGTACTTAATGAGATGATGATTCAATGGCTAAGTACTGATAATTTGACTCACCTAGCATCCTATTGTTTTTTGATTGCATTCCACATCTGTTTTCTTATGGTATTTGTGTGGTGGGTATAACACTGTTAAAACGCTAAGAGCTTGATAGGTTAAAGAAAGATACACATTCTTTAATATTTATAAAGACAATTAATAATATTCTACTGTTTACAACATCTTCATGATAGAAGGGCTTTAGTGCATGAATTATTCCAACAGTGACATATTATTCTGTTGTAAGTAATGGGAAACTGTGGCACAGCACTGTTATAAGATTTTACCAAGATGTCTGACTTCTAGTGGTAGGATTCCTCTCTCAGAGCTTTTCAGTTCCTAAGTATGACCCATTTGAACTATCTAGAAACAGACCCACACATCTCTGTTTGTCTGTTTCTCTAATTTGACCATAAAGATGATTTGCCCTACTCTAAGCATTTGTGATATTGGTGTCTGGACACAAATTAGAAGGCAAACCTTTTCATTATCAATCAGTATATTTTTCTCCACCCTTTCTTTGTGTGAGTTGTGCTTCTTCCTTTGGCTTTGTATGCGTTTCTTCTAAGTGGTGAATCCATGGCTGTACACTGTTATAAAGGGATTATGTTCATTATCCTCAGTCTGGCTTATCAGGTTACCAGACTTATGATTATTCATTGCACTTTTGTATTTTTGCACCTTTTTAGTCTTCCTTTAGACACACTATGACAGCAGCAGATTTCAAAGGTAGAGAACAGCTTGTTCAAAATGAAAAGTTATTATTTATTCAGGATGCTCCAGAGGCAACCAAAACCCAAGTAATAACCTCCCTTACATAAAGCCTGAAATCTCCTCAAAGATGAGACAATTTACATATAATCAAAGTTCTTCTCTCTTCCCCTCCTTCACTTTGCTTTTGGGCTGATACAGCATCTTAACATCTCCATTTGCCCTTTAAACAGTATTGCCTCTGGCTTATCTCTCAACTATTTTCAAACTCTGCAAAATGTTTCGTATGAAAAACCATGGAGGTTTCAAGATAAGAATGCCATTTCCAATTAGGTCCCTGTGAATCTAGTCAAGTTCGTGAATCCATAAGTGATAAAAGAATTGATGCCAGCACCACCCATTTGAACACTGGGGATTTAGTGGCTTAACTAGCAATGCACTGACTATTAAATAGTCTACGTGTAGATAATACAAGGTAGATGCTATTTGCAAAGCCATGTCCAATAGTGAACAGCATAATATGTGTTTTACTGAATCACTTGGGACTCAAGGTACTTTTAGCTGGATCACTGAATAGAAAATTCCAATGCATTGAATACTTTGTTGTTTGTAGCCATTAGAGCTCATAATAATAGCTATGAATATCATATGAGCTGTAATGGCCCAGTTTGATAAAGATCTGTGAATTAGAAAAAATTAAAATGTCGGGTGTATTTGTGGACAAAATTTTATTGTATTTATATATTTGGTTTTACAAAATACTTTTTCTTACTTGATTCATTGTCCAATATCAGGTAATGTATGGAGAGTTCTGTATTGTCTTATATTTTACATTTTCCAATCCCTTTCTTGTTTGCAAAACTCAATCTTTATCATGGTATCACAGTAATTTAATAACAATTGCCTTTGTTCTTTTGTCTTTAAATGACAAGGGGCTTGTCTTTGTGTATCTTTTCCATTTCAATGTACTGCAATGTAGACTATTTCCTGCAGTTCACATTAAATAGCTTTTGATCACAGGCAATCAAAAGCAGCTTCTCATTTTGCCCTGGAGAACCCATGATTTGTAGGCTGAGGACTCTTCTCTCAGTCAAAAGCTGAATTTCAGTCATCTACATGATTTCCATTTACTTTAAATACATAATGTATGATCTTTATTCTACAATTTTAGTGGCTGCTTTCCTCCTCAAAGGAAAATGCAACGTTGACAATATAGGACTGGATCTATAAATGGGACTCAGGCTCAGTGCTGAGTGCTATGATACTCTTTAAAAGATGTGTTTCCTGCATTTAGTGACTAGATGGGTTCTACAGCTTGACTTCTGAGCTGTCTAGGCATAGAAAAGGTACAAGAAGCTTTTAGGGGTTCCAGTTGCATTATCCAGTGAGAAGTGCTAGGAAAATGCTTACATTATTGCTAGAATAATCACAAAATTCAATGCCTATTTTAAAAATACCTAGTTTTTACATACTCATAAGAAAAATTGTCATTCTTCCTTGACCTCCTTTCTGCCTTTTTCTTTCAGAACATTGCAAGGGACTAATATATTTATTTCTAAGTCAGTTTTTTTTCTCTTTCTACCTAGTTTAAAATCTAGTATTGAGATAGAAGAGAAATTAGAGAAAGATGGTCCCATTACACCTTTTCACTCATTTCCTGCTTCATGCAATTGAGATAGTGACTTAAAATATTATTTGATATTAGAATATTTTCTGTTTCTCCTCTGAAAGCTTATCCACACTGGACAGAAAAGGAAAAGAAGGGGAAAACTGAAACTGTGGGATAGAATAGATAATTATAAACTTCGTGTTAGCTCAACTAGCCCAGGCCATGAGACTGAACATAGTTTTCTATCTGATTTTATGACTGTTTGATTAGATCATAAAAAGCTCAGCCTTAACCTAAATACCTATTGCTTTCTGGTTACATTAGTACACAAATTCCTAGAAGCAAGAGGAGAAATTTAATGCATATATCCTCTTTTTCAGGAAAGTAGTCAAACCATTGGTTCTTTGATATAATGAGGTTTTAATTTTATCTATGTATTTCTGTAGGTACTAATCTTGCAGGCTACCTGTTGTGGTTTAAAGGACAACAACTTTTTTTTTTT
>VZTR01012075.1:68689-80401 GCA_013400775.1 Chaetops frenatus
ACGAGAGACTTGTGTTTCTTGTGGGAAAATCTCCATAGTGAGACAAGAGAGACTCTTCTTCCAATTGGACTGATGAAAGCCTGTTTTAAGAGTGGTAAATTGACCAAAGATTTTTCTAAACTTGCTTCTCTGTGTTGTTGATGAGAAAGATGGTGGTAAAGGAAGATAAATGAGGTGGGGGTGGGGGGAAGAAACCACCTGGGGGTTGATTTTGATTTTTGTTTATTTTTCTTCTCTCATATTTTTATTCTGTTAATAAATTATTTCTATTTTTGAAGTTTAGGCCTGCTTTGCATTTCTCTTAATCCTTATTCTCATGAAACCACTACACTGCACTCTCGCCTGGTGTGAGCAGGCGAGCAGGTGAATGTGAAACTGCTACATTAAATGGTGTTTCCGCCCGGTTTCGAACAAACCCATGACACTACCCGACCAGGTGGACCAGCAGCAGAGAATGAGGCACTCTTAGCTTGCAAGGCTTAGATGTGAGACTTCAGCCAGGGGGGACATTGCCCTTGCTTTGCTTTTCCTGGTCCTTGGACACCTTGTGGTTGTCACAAATGTGACTTGCTCTGCTTCAAAAAATTAGTAAATGTTGCAGGGAATTGAGTAAAGGAGAAGGATACTGAATCTCTTGGCAGTATTAGTCCTTTTTTCAATTTCCTTATCAGAAGTTACTCCAGTTGTCTATAGCCACTTTTCACATTTTCCTTGAAGCTGTAGACCACAGTCAACTGAATGTATCTTCACCTAGCATTTGTCTATGAAGTTTCAAAGGCAAATTTTTCGGTATTTTTCTTGATTTACAAGCCTGGCTTCTGGTTTCCAGAAAATTGTATCATACTTGAAGCAATGTATGTAATAAGAAAAAATGAAAATAAATATAAAATCTAAATTACTTGTGAGCTATAAAGAAGCTTTATAATGCACACCTACTTCTGCTATTTCAACATAGTGTTTTTCAAACCTTATAGTAAGATGACAGATAATTCCTGTGGAAAGCAGTGTAAAAATATGTTATAACTACCTTTGTCTTTGATCCAAGACCAGTGGTATCCTGAGCTGCCTGAGCTATTTGAAAAGCATTGCCAGCAAGTTGAGGGTGTCCCTCTACTCAGCCCTGGTGAGGCCACATCTTGAGTGCTGTGTCCAGTTCTGGGCTCCTCAGTACAGGAGAGACATGGAGCTCCTGGAGCAGGTCCATTGGAGGGCTACAAAGATGACTGAGGGATTGGAGCATGTCTCGTCTGTGTGGAAAGGCTGGGGGAGCTGGGCCTGTTTAGCCTTGAGAAGAGGCAACTGAGGGGGAACCTCATCAATGTCTATCAGTATCTGGAGGGAGGCTATCCAGAGGATGAAGCCAGCCTCTTTTCCATAGTGCCAAGCAATAGGACAAGAGGCAATGGGCAGAAACTAATGCATGGGAAGTTCCACCTCAAGATGAGGAAGAACTTCTTTACTGTGCGGGTGACTGAGCACTGGAACAGATTGTCCAGAGAGGTTGTGAAGTTTCCCTTTACGGGAAATACTCAAGAACTGTCTGGATACAATCCTGTGCAATGTGCTCTAGGATGACCCTGCTTGACAAGGGAAGTTGGACCAGATGACCCCCCAGTGGTCCTTTCCAGCCTTACCTATTCTGTGATTCTGTGATTCTTGATGAAGTGATAACAATACACATTTCAATGGTTTGTTGACTAATGAACATTTAAATGACCCAGCTATTTGAGGGATGAAAAAGCAGATGTTGTCTTGTCATGAAAATGGCATAAATTCTGTGGACAACAAAAATAATATTTTCTGGTCTTCATCATCTTAAATGAAATGCACATTTAGTTTTGTTTCTGACATCTCCAAGGACTGCATGCTTTTTTCTGTAGACAGTAGCTGAGTGAGTATGGAGCACTATGTCACATGTAGCTTTCATCAAAAAATTTTCCTGAATACAAGAGAGAAAATTTATTGGGAGGCCCACTTCATAGACCATGTAAACAGTGAAATTTATATGAAAACACAACTTGCCTGCAGAATCAATAATGATCATTATCAACAACATCACCATGATGTGCAACGCTGTAGCCCCTTTTAACTGAGATCACAAATAATTTTACAAGTAATTGCAATTACACTTCACCAGCTCCCTGTATAGCAGTGTGCACTTTACCAGTCCCACACATTTTTCTTTAAAGTGGTGATCTTTACTTTTGGAATTTTAATCCATTTTGTGTCATAAGAAAAACATAAATAGAATATTTGAATATACAGGTTAAAGAATCAGTTTTCTAAAGCTGCAGAAGATAGGTGTTTATTACAGACTTGAATTTACTTACTTGTTGAAGTAAGTAAAAAATCCACTCCTGTAAACAGAATCACAGAAGGACTAGGTTGGAAGAGACCTCTAAGATCAACAAGTCCAACTGAATTGTTCAACAACACAACTTTTTACTAGCTTGCTAATAATATTTTCAAAAATGTTCTATTAATATAGGACACAGGTCCATTTTCAGAGGTGAAAATTAGATTTGTATTACAATATATTGATGTACACTTACACCTCTTTTCACTTAGAAATCTCACTAACCGATAAGCCACAATCCAAAATATTTTAATAGCTTCAAAAATATGGCCCTTTGGAACCTCAGACTCATTACAATTCAGTTCAACCTGGGCTTTTAATTACCTAAGTTACTTTTGAAAATTGAATCTCTAATTCATTAATGCCCAGATGCTTACAATTATAAAGGCTCTTAAATCCCTCTGAAGTGTCAGCTAAGAGCTCAGATACCTTTCAGGCTCTGATGTTCAGTATTTTTGGCCAATGTCACCTTGGACATACTTGTGCTTAAGTTGAAGACAGTTTTGCAATGCATGACCCTTACAGAGATATTTTATTCCTTATTGGCTGCATTGTGTGAAAATGTACTCCACATCAAAATACATCCATGAGATATTTTCAAATAGAAAAGTGAAAAGTGTATCCTACACTGTCATTTTTTATCCCATTCTAAAAACATCTAGACCTGCTTTAGGCCTCTAGATTGTGTGGAAAACTCTATTATGTCTTTCAGATTTAGGAAAAGATAAGATTTCCAGCCCTTGTGCATTTAATCATACATGCAAAGAGTTAACTGGAACCATCTGTTCCTTCAGGACAGAGCTGAGTCTTCTTCTGAATCATCTAGTAGGAGTCTCTCTTTCCCTGATGACTCTCCTGAAGCAACTTTTAATATAGTATCAGACACAGGAAGAGAGTCCTATTTTTATATTTACATCAGATGTTTTGAGACAGTCAGTGCTAATACAGTTGCAGCAATGTTTGGAAGAGGAAAACATGACAAGGAAAGGAAAAGAAAACATATGGGATTTGCCTTGGAAGTTTAGAATTTTCAGCATCAACATTTTGTTTAAAGATGGCTAATTCTGCACATCTTTCAACATCAGTATTCTATGCACCAGTCCAAAGAAAGAAAATTTTTCTTTGTTTCTAAATAAAGAGATATATTACTGTTGTATTTAGATTTCTTCATATGGTACATAAAAAAGCAGGAACAGGCATGTGCTTTTCAAACACGCAAGCTCATTTATATAAAAAGTCCGCTAGATACTGTGTGGTATTTGTTGAAGTAAGTAAAAAATCCACTCCTGTAAACAATGCTGCTGATACAACTAGTATTACTGAATACTTGCCTTGTATTTTGCAAGAAATTCTGAACCTAGCTTCCAGTACTGTGGCACCTCTGGGATGATCAATAGCGTGCAGGTATATGTATATGTATATGTATATGTATATGTATATGTATATGTATATGTATATGTATATGTATATGTATATGTATATTTTCATATTCATGTAGTCAGGATTTTGGTGACTATCTGCTCCTTACTTGTTTGTATACTGTTTATTCTTACTAACAAATTTTGTGGTGGCAAGATGTTTACTCGTATTAAAAGGGGAATTTTTGTTATTTTATATTTCCAGAATTAAACAGACTTTCTTCCTCCACAAGTGAAAGCTTATCATAGTCTAAGGAGAAACCTACAAACTTTTTTGTATATAATTGGCCATCTCTCTCAGAGTCCAGGAAATGCAACCAATAAAGTTCATATTCTAAAGTAAATGGTATACAATGGGGGCACTGCCTGAAGACAAGAGTTCTGTAGCTCTCTTCAAAGCTTGTACTGCTCATGTGGATAGTAATTCAAAACTTCAACATACTGCATGTGATGGGGCTAAAGCACTTGACAGCAAAAGCAGATGTTAATGGCAGCTTCTATATGTGATGTTTCAACATATTTCAGGAGACAGAAGATAATTGATGTTTTAGGATTTCACGTATGTGTGACAAAATTGAGCTAATTATTCTTTGTAACCTGAGATTTAATTCTGCCAGGCAGGAGAATTCATGGAGCTTTGATTATGACTTAAAAAAGAGACAATTGATTAAGAGATTTTTTTTTTAATTATGTTAAATCAAAAGAAGAAAGATCTGTAGTACTTGACTACCAGAAAGTAAAGAAAGATTCTTATCTAATACATGAAACCCAGAAGAAAATCTTTCTATTGATTTCACAGACACGATTAAAGCAATTCCAAAAAGCCTACAAAATTCCATGATCTTGCTAACAGTGATGAAAACAAAAGTCAGTGGCAGAGACATTTTTTTAGTGGTGACAGTAAATATCCCATCTGTTTTTCACTCATCCAATAAACCAAACTTGGAGTTTATTTGTGAGGGGGTAAAAAGAGAAAAAGGAAATGTTTGTTTCTGAATTTATTTAATGTCAAATACGCTCCTTTTCCAAGCATATTGTTGGTTGCATTAGCTCTAATATTTTTTCCCCTTGTGAATAGAATATATATAGGATAGTCCTGTGAATTTCTTGTATCTGAGCCATTGTTTCCACAGTTGAAAACAACAAGCAAGACAACTTGTATTTATTAAGACGTATATAATAGAAAACTCTATTCTGAACAGCAGGCATGATTCTCACTTACCTGGAAAGAATGCACATGACTAGGGAAACCAAGATGTGGCTAGGGAATGGGAACATACCAGGTCCTGTTTAGTCTTGGGATCTTTGTGTGCTAGCAAAGTGATTCCTAAAGAAGAAAGGTTTGGAAAAGACCTAAGGGACTCTTTGTTCCAGTCATCAGACACCACAAGCAACTGTTTTATAGACTGTAAGGAGCTATGCCCCTTACATTAGGCTTTTTAATTTTTTCCCCAAAATGATTTTAAGATTACTAAATTTTGCAATTATCAACTTATCAACTGTGAACACACAGTGATATAGAAGGGGTTTCACTGGCAGCTAAAAATGTGTTCTACTATAGAATTCAGTTGAAATGGGCAGATGACATTGGGCTGATAAGACTTTCCCCATTCTGCCATTATTTAGTTAAAAAAACAACCCAAAACATTGTTCTTTGTTTAGTGACAAGAAGGTGGCTAAATATATGTCTGTTGTTCTTCTAAAACAGCATCCAAGTTCACCAAAAAACATTAGAAATAGTTTTTTTAACCTTAGAGACACCAGCTTCTATAGAGGCTAGCAGATAATTTTCAGACGCAGACTCCTCTTTCCTAAGTTATTTACCTAAAGTGTATTTACAGAGATTTTCAAAAGAATTGCTTGTGTTTTTGCAACAGCTCACTTCCCACAGGCCAAATGGAAAATTATTCTTTATGCTTGAGGGACTATATTTGGATGAGTTGATGGTCTGCCTGAATGTTCCCTTTTAACTTGCCTAGGCTGGGTGGATAGCTCTGGGCTGATAAAATGCTCTCATTTCATTCCTGCTGTTGACTCCCTCTTCTTTCCATCTCCTTTACCTTTTCTGGGCACAATGTTCTGTTCATTCCTGCTTGAGTAGAGTCCCCTTTCCCACATTTATTTTAAGGCAAAAAGTATTATGTTCAACATCAGGCACTTCAAAGAGAACATCTATCAGTCAATAATTTTTTCCTAGAAAATCAGGCCAGAAAGGGCACCTTTTGTTAAGATCTTTCCAAACCACTATTCATAGCTTCATAGGAAGGCTGCTTCTTGCTTCATAGACCCCTGAAGACTCAGTAGTCAGACTAAATTTTGAATTTTGTTCTCTGAGAGTGTCACAGGTATGCAGGCATGGCCAGTCAGTGAAAATACTTTCTGACATGTGATATAGGAAAGACTAAAAAAAGTAAGCTCCCTTAATTGTAGGGTACAGTTCATGTATATAGAGCCTTACATTGTCCACTCATCACTCTACTCAGAAACAGGTCAAGAGAGAGGGTACAATGCCCAAGAAACCCACCAGAAATCTCATCACAATATCCTAACCAATATCCCTAATTTATTAAAATTCACCCTTTTAAAATCAACCTGCTTCATTCCAGATCAACTATTAGCAAAATAAAATGGAAACGATCGTGTCCACACAGTGCAGTTGGAAAATCTGCAGCCAGTGACATTTTTCAGGCTTGAAGAAATCTTCAAGCAGCAGTCATCTGCAGTGCCACTACCATTGCACTGTCTCTATAGAAAAGCTACTATTAATATGTATTTCTTCCTCTGACAGGATCCTCAGATTTTTTTCACACTTGCTCCTTATTGCCATCTAAGTTTCAAATTTTTCCTTCTGGTGTAGTTTGATTTTTCTTTACTCTGAAGTAGTGAGTGGGTTATTTGATCCCTCTTTTCTATCTTCTTCTTTCTTCCTCATGGCTCTAATATCTGTCGTGACTATAGAAAATTAAATTGAGTAAGTGCAGTATTTAGATTTTTTTTTAGAATCTAAAGGAGGATTACTGTGATGGAAGATGGAGTTCTTTAGGGAATGACAGTAAGACTTTGAATTTGACTCAGGGTTCTGTGGAAATGAAGAGCACTGAATAGAAGACTGCTGTGATTATTCGCCACAGACAACACTGATGATGAAGAAAGCCGTTTCTCTCTGTTATGATGAGAGACCCATGCTAGTCTGAAGCCCATTCATCCAGCATGGAAGTCATTAAAGCGTGACTAATCAATCAACTGAAATGATGGAACAAAATCTTCTGGACAGCTACCAGTATAATTTTTTGCATTTGGTTAGCTACTAGCTGAGAGAAATTGGGGCAAGATGGCAGAAATGCAAACATTTTTGAATAATTAAATAATATTTATGACAGCTCCTTTTTGCAGAAAATACTTTTCATAATCAATAGAACTTAGTAAATAAATGCATATCTTTCCTAAACTCTGCTTTTCTCAAATTTTTCATTTAATGATTTGGCCTGGGCAACCATGGTGTGGCTCATATACTCCTACACCAATATATTAACCCTTCCCCATGATTTTCTGTATTCTTACATTATTCTTTCACTGTATTTTCTTCTTAAAAAAACAATTTAAAGAAAAAATATTACTGTAAGTTATATGAACAAATTAAATATTATTGAAGATCTTGTAAGACTGCTTGTGAAACACATATAAGTCAATGAAAAAAGATGATCAATTTTTCCACTGCTGTTAGGATCCATGAAGTATCTTGTTGGACACAGTATTTTCAGAATGTTACTGAAACTATATTAGATTGCATGAAACCAGTGTTGGTAGTATTTAATAAATTAATTGAAAGAACATCTGGACTGATGAAACTGGATAATCAGCAGTTGGCACTTATTCTTAAATATTGGCTGAAGTATAGGTAAGACTTGTGGGTAGCAGTTTATGGCCACCTCAAAACAACCATTTGCAGGGTGCCACTAGGTGAATTTAATTTTTAATTTATTTTCCTTAGGAAAATAAACAACTTGTTACATTAAAGTAAAAGACAACAAAGGAGATTCTGCATTTTTTTAGATTGAGAATGTGTCTTTCAGTTCTGCCACAGCAGAATATTTTTACTAAGATTCTGAAATTCTGGTGTCAAGCAGATATTTACCTAACAGCTTGTTATAGGTCACAGAGGATTGTCCCACCAGGTCTTTGTGGGCCTTTAAAACAAAACTGAAAAGCACATTAGCAAAGGACATGCTTTTGCTTTTCTGGCATAACTGACAACAAAGATGTGTATAAACATCCACCTTTTCAAAATTATAGGCATTTTATTTTAAATTATTTCTACCAGTTTCAACATTAGAATTATCCATAAATAAAAGCAAATTTTTGTCTTTGTGCTGATTTTTATTTAGCTAAGCACAGATTGGTGTCATATTGACTACATGAACACTGGATGTGGAAACAGGGAATTTCCTTGGTCTGTAAAATATGCCCACCTGCAGCCTCTTCCAGTGACTGGAATAAGCTTTACTGCTTATTTCACTGATTTTCAGCCATGCTAGTGTCTTTGCAAAACACTAGAAGGAAGGGAGATTTTAGACTTCAAATCCAATGAAGCAGAAGATAGTCTTTGAAAAACTAACTGGTTACTTGAAATAGCTGACAGACAAACTTGAAATTTAAAATACTTTGTAGGCATCATTACATTCACATAAATACAAAGAGATGAAGATGAATATAATAGAGCTTGTGTCAATGTTGAACATTTTAGAAACTTTCTGGCATCACCCACTGACAGTGAAGAAGATAAGGACACCAGAAAATTATGTTTTCTGCCTAAGATTTAGTGTTATAAATGAAATAGAAATACAGAAAAGAAATTATAAATGTCTATAAAGAAAATAGAATCTCATATATCAATTGTCCCAGCAAATAAATATTTTAAATATATGTCTAACATTTTTTAACTCCCAGTGATTTCTTTAAATAAAATATAGAAATTATTTAATAAAGCTTTTTAATGTTCTCAAAGCATAATGATGTCATTTGTTAGATGAGTAAGTGCTTTTTCTTTGAAAAACTATAAAAAGTTTAACATTGGCATGATGGATCACTACAGAGACCGGTTAGATAAAAGATGTCAGAGTTTGTAGATTAACAGAGCTATATGACATTACTGTGCCAGGATGTAAACCCCCTTAAAAGCGTGACCTACATGGATGCCTTAATATTGCAACAGGATAATTGTCTATATCTGTAATAGTAAATTTATGTTATCACAATATCTCTGATTCAATTGGTCCACACTTCTTCTAAACTGAAGACAAAGCCAGCATTGAATTAGCTGTCACAATCAAATGTTTGTGAAATGATAAAAGCACATGTTTTTAATTGGAAATACTGAATGCTGGTTAGCATAAAGTAAAAAGCTTCACTGTGAAGCATTACAGACTCATTGAACAGTCACAGTGAGGTCACCACAGTCTCAATAGAGTGGTCATCTTGTTGAAAGACTAAAAAATAAACTTGATGATCCTTTGAGATGGTTTTCTTATAGCCTGCATTAATATCAAATGAACAAGTCAAACTTAAATATTTCTTGGACTATGTTGTAATGTTAGAAAATAGAAATTTGGTGGGGTACAAATTTAGGATGGGCAATTTTTCAAAACTACTTTGCAGTGTGAATATTTAACATCGATGCAATGATTTTTTCTATAAAAAGGCACACTGGAACATTTTAAATTATAATACTTAATGTTTTCTGTCTTCCACATTTGGTTATGAATGAATTAACAAAGATCTTTCAGCACTGAAGCACTTATATTTAGTTTCTTCTGATATAGGTTATCTCATGTACTTAACATAGTAGGAACAAATGCATCATTTTCCAGAAAAAGAAAAAAGCAAGAAAGATTAATACTGTATCTATAACAGTAGATACAGTCTACTAGTTCCATCTGTTTATAAGAAGATTTTGTGCCTTCAAGGTAAAAATGAATGAATGTCTCTTTTTCCCCCCTTTTTTACTACTTTCTCCTGTCTGATTATTTTGATTTGATACTTAGATGGATTTTTTTTAGTTTTCACTACTCAAATCAATGACAGCTAATTATATGGTGCTTTTTTAATAATCCAATGGTTGCAGGAAAAGAAGTCCTACAAGGTTTGGCAGCTGTGTGTAATAGGCGAATCATGAACACTGAAGATGCCACAGAGCCTGCTCAGAGGAGTTTATCTGCAGTAAGTGGAAATACTAGGCATGACCATGACAAAAATAGAAGGAAGGAAATAACAAGTTAGTGTTAATTAGATCATGCAGTCAGCTTGTTATTGCACAGCACATTGATTCCATGCACTGCGCCCTACGATAAACTCTGAATAAACATATTGCAGGAAAGGGAAACCTTTTCCAGATGAATGATAAAATGAGCTCAAAGTTATAGTAAAAGTGCTTTGGTATTTACAGGGTGGTGTTGGTGGCTTTTTATTAATTTTTATAATTATTTTATATACATGTAGAAACAATATAACCAAAGGGTATACGATCTGAGCTATGTTGCCAGCTAGTGTCTTTTTTTTCTTTTTTTTCAAGAGATCAGGACATAAAAACAATCCCAGGATTCTTCTGGTACACTGTGCAGCCTTGAGAAACTGTACTGAAATATTATCATGAGGGAAACTTTACCTGTTCTTACATAAATGATTTTTCCAGAAAACTATTATGATTTACTCAAATATATTTCTTTTATGGAATGATGTTTAGCAATTAGCATGAGTAACAGCTGGCCTGGGTTTTGCTCATAAGCAGTCATTTGTAGCTGTCTCAAGTGAAGAAGCACAGCTACTTTGAATACCTGGAAATGTTATGCAATATATTCCTTTTACTTGAAGAGTTCAACATGATTCATGGAATGAAATTTCCAGTCTGATGATAAGACTCACATCATGTGAGCACCAGAGTGATTCATTGAAGATGGAATTTTCTGGGTAAAGCTTTCAGATAATTCGGAGTTTATTGCTTCTATTACCTGAAGCCAAAGTAAAAAACCCAGGAGACAGATAGATAGGTAAGAAAAAATTGTATAAAAGTGTTGTCTCTGATCACCAGTCCCAACCTATGCTATATTGAATATATATATACTAGCTGTTGAGACCACGGTTTACCTACCTCTACAGAACAGAGCTGAACATTATAATTGTCCTGAATTATAATTAGAAATTGTAAGAATTACAAATTTACAAGCTTAGTACTCTTATGTCCCTTTCAAGTGAGTTTTGTCCAGAGTATAAAACCCCAGTACGCTTGAAAACTTGGAATAATGTGTTTCTGAAGGCATGGTGACTTGAAAGGCACCTGGAGATCATATCTAATGGGATGTACAAATGAAAATTTCAGTTCCTGTTTAACAGCAAATAAAAGAAACATCAACAGAAAAGACCTACAATCTACAAACTTCTGTGGGAGAAAGTATTTTAGTTGTGCAGATCTTTTCCATTAATGCTTATTTTCCTGTGCCATAGGTTTTAAGCACTCCCAGCATTTGGTCTCTGATTTACTGACTGTGTTATTGATGCTTTTCCAAGGTCTTTTTCACACTGCCTATCATTTTCTGAATCATAAAATCACAAATTTTCTTTGCTAATGATATTTATAAGCCTCTAAGAGATTTGATATGTGCACAGAATATTCATATCATCTCTGTATTCAATTCTGAGTGAAAAAGATTCTCTTGTCCTGGGTAGGAATTGTATTTTTTTCTCAATAACTTAGACAATGGATAGGATTTTTTTTTTTTCCAATTTCCTAAACAACTGAAATTGTTCAGTTGGAAGACAGGTGCAAATAACATGCATATGTATGTGTGAACATAAATAATATATAGCCATATAAACATGCACCCTTATGCATGCCTCCAGAAAAGGTTATTTTTGAAGAAATACCAAAAAAAAAAGTTCAGACAG
>VZTR01012075.1:80431-125590 GCA_013400775.1 Chaetops frenatus
AAGTTCAGACAGGTTATAATGAACTGCAAAATTTAGTGTAAACTCTAGCTATGTCATCAGTGGTACTCATTATTAATGGAAACTTCACTCAATAATTTACATTTATACAGTATTATGAAATCAATTTAAAACATCTGAGAATTATTGTTGTTTATGCAGAAGAATTTTTCCTTGAACAGCCAATAATTTATCATATAAAGGCTCTACACTGACTCCCAGATCTTTGAGGAGGAAACTGCCTGCTCTTTTAAATGCTACAGTTCATATTATGGAGTCATTATACAATGACTTTGAGGTGATCTGACTTCTGAAAGAGTGAAAAAGTCACTATGAATGAAGGTTTCTATTAATCCATTTATATAGTCATAGTCAGAGAATCTGAGGTCTTCTTTAAATGCCCAGAGGACAGTATGTTGTTTGGATGCCTGAGGTCAGGCTGATTGCACCCACTTTAGGTGTCTGCAATATAAATATCTATTTTTGAGCAATATTTCTGTGATTCTTGTAGAGTTGGTGGAAAGAAACAAGAAATTTTGTGATAGAAATTGTCTAAAGTACATTTCTGCATTAGGTCAGGCAAGGCCTGTTCTAGATTTCTGAGCACACTAGTTTTCTTTCTCCCCTAAACTTCCTGCTCAGGCTTGCAGTAGATGTTCTCAGTTCTCCAGGTTTAGGCAGAGGATCAAGGGCTTCATATTCAAGCAAGCAATCTGAATTTAAAGTCTTTCTGTTCATCAGTGCCTGATCTTTTCTATCATTAGTATATCTATGGAGAATTAAATCTATGCATGTTTCTTCAAGAATTATTCTGTCCACTACTGTCCCAATTACAAAAAAGAACTTTGGCACAACCAATTACGCTATGTCTTACTGTAAAATGATCAGAAATTTGAAGAAGTTGTGGAGGATGTCTGATGTAAACTGCATACTTTGATGTTGCCTGTAAAAACTGGAGGGTAGAAGGAATTTTGAAGGTGTCTATTCAGCTCTATTGTATCGCTAATGTGAGACTATACAGTTAATACATGCAGTAATGGATCGAAGCTACTAGGAATTGCTAACCAAATAGAACTTATTCTGCACATCATTATGTATTGATGTATATAACAACAAATAAAAATCAAAATTTCAAAAAGCAAGAAAAAGCAATCAAATACTCAAGAAAAAATTTATGGTGTCTCCTATTACTATTCAAATAGAAGAAAGGTTTCTCTCCTGGGGAAAGCTGAGCTGTTTCTAGATTTATTCTTTTTTTAAAATCCTGCTGTATGTTAGGAGAAGTGTATAAAAAATATATGAACAAGATTGTCATTTATGTCATGTACCACAAGCATTGCCTAGGTACTGGCTACAAAGAACTTGTTTCAACTGAAAATAAGAATATTGACATTATTTGTACAGGTCCTTGATTCACTGACACTTGCACCTTACTGTCAAATCCTACCTGCAGTGTATATAGATGTAAACAAATCCTCTTCAGACATAAATATTCAAGCGATTAACAGGTGAAGTTCAATCTAAATTATTGAGGAAAAAAAAAATACAATTCCTACCCAAAATGAAAGCATTTTACTTTTTACTAAGGAGTGAGCATATGGGGGTTATCAAATTAGACAAATAGTGTCTTGATGTGCAAATTTAGGCAGGACAAATACTCTCATAAGTGACTTTACGTAATTTTAAGGTTTCTAGGGATACCTTTAGATTATTTACTCAAATATTTAATTTTAATATAGTCATTTTGATTCTTGAGGTTTGAATCAAAAGACTTGCATTTCTTACTAGAATTTTCTCTCTCTCTCCACTGCACTGTTTTAAAAGATTCTTTTGAGGCTGCCATTTAATAGTTTGCCTTTGTTTCGTTTTAGATAAGAGTTTAAAGGATCTGAAACTGAGACTTTCATTGTACTGTTGGATAAATGTGACAAGTGTGATTGATGTTATTCACTGCTATTTATTAAACTCTGAGAGGACTTAAGATATGCTAGATTTTTTCCAGCTACCAAAGTAGAGATTAGCCTCATATTGGACAAGCTAAGGGAAGACTGCTTGATTGGAAAGGGGGACATGAAGGTGTTATAAGTCTTTCTTTTTATGAAAAAATATTGATAATTTTTTATTAGGTTTTATGGATGTCTTTATGATATATATTGTAGAAAAAGGACTTATAGTGGGATTTGATTTAGGGATGGACATATGCTTAGTATGCACACTGCCACAGGTGCTATTGGTATAGGAACTTCTGGAAGAACCACAGGAATACTTATGGGAGGAGACAAACAGGAAACCAAGCTCTTAGGCTGGCAGAGGCAGAAAGTCACAAGTGCAGCGCACATATTACACTCCCCTGGTTCACTGGCACACATTCAGATTCCTTAAGCACTATCACAGCCAGCCCCTCTGTCTGCCCTGCCCCAACATTACTGCCTGGATTCTGGTCCCTGCTTAGCCCCTCCATGGGTCCCTGACTCACTGTCCGGTCTTACTGGGACTCACTGCAGACTCTGGAAGAGTAGATTTCAACCCCTTCTAAACAGTATTTCAAGTAAAAAGTATCATGGTCCAGGAAGTATGAAACTGAGTCCTGATCAGAATAACTTCAGTTGCTTCAGAAACTTGCTTTTTTATGTAGCATTGGATAAAAATTTAAAAAAACATTAGCAAAACCCAGTGAATTACTGAATAACCTATCTGGGTTACACACTTTCCCATGTCCCTGTGAATCTGACAGGGATCTGCAGAAGCTCCATGAAAAAGGAGGACGAGCTGAGACTGTTCTGTGGGGTCTGAGTATAGTGGACAGAGCCCAGGGCTGGTTACAGGGTCCATAGGCAGTGCCCAACGTGGTAGGTCATGAATCAGGTCCAATGTGCAACCGTGAGATCCATTCAGGAGCAGGAGGAGATGGTGACACAGTCAGGATTGGAGGCAGGCACACCTACACTGTAGCGCAGGACAGGTTTGGGTGCCCAGACCTCAGCTTGTATGTCCCCCCTGTGTCCATGGACTGGAGAGACTGGGCAGGCCCATAAAGGCCTAGTTGTACCCTGGTGGAATCTGTGATTTCTGCAGAGTAGCTCAGTATCAACTGTGGGAATGAACAATAGTGTGGTCCCAAAGGAGCTGAAGGTCATGTGGCTAAAGAAATATTTTATTAAGTGGTCAGCACATCTTGAATTTCTTCATGTTGAGAAAAGTAATGCTTCAAATTCTTAAGCTCAACTCTTAAGCAAAAATGGGTTTGGGGTTTGGAATATAGTCTAATTTGTCCAGCAATTTTTCTGGGAGTTTGTCATGCTTTAACCTCAATCTGGCTGCTTAGTACTATGCAGCTGCTTACTGACCTCCCCACCAGCACGGCTGGGGAAAGAACTGAAAAAGTAAAAGGTTGCCTTTATCTCAGCCTGTGGACTGAGATAAAGGCAGTTAATAGGGAAAAGCAAAAAAAAAAAAAAAAAAAAACAAAAAAAAAACAAAACAAAAAAAAAAAAAAAAAAAAAAAAAAAAAAAAAAAAAAAAAAAAAAAAAAAAAAAAAAANAAAAAAAACCCACAAAACAACCCAAGGAATTAATTCACTGCTTCCCAGAGCCAGGCAGGCGTTCACCCATCTCCAGGAGAGCAGGGCCCCATCACTTGTAACAGTTGCTTGGGAGGAAAAGTGCCCTCTCTCCAGATGTCCTCCCTTCCTCCTTCTTTGCCATATGGTCTGGAACACCCCTTTGGTCAGTTTGGGTCACCAGTCCTGGCTGTATCCCGTCCCAATCTCCCATGCACTCAGCCTTCTTGCCAGTGTGGCAGTACAAACAGCAGAAAAGGCCTTAGCTCTGTGTAAACCCTCCTCAGCAATAACAAAACCATCTCTATTTTATGAACCCTGCATTTAGCACACATCCAAAACACAGACCCATACCAGCCACTTTGAAAAAATTGAACTTGACGTCAGCCAAAACCAGCACAGATTGTTAGAGAAAATGTCTCTTTCCCTGCCTATGTATGGCCATGCTGACATTTCAGCTAAGTAACAAGTTTCTGAAATATCTGTTTTCCCACTACAGAGGACTGGAAGAGGTAGGTGCCCTCCAAAGAGGACTCAGGGTGGTGAACTTAGGCACCAGTAATTCTCCATTGTTTTTAAGGGCAGCATAGGAGATTTCCTTTTCTGGGTCTATCTCCTAGTCTGTCATGGTCTGTGACATCTCACTGTCAAAATCTGTTCCACATTCCACAAATTCCTTCAGCTTCTTAGAATTATTTGGAAAGTTCTCTGTCTTGTCTGTACAGACTTTATTTTTCTTTTTAGAAAAATCTCTTTGGTTAAAAATAGACCAATCCTTTTCTCCATCTTATTCCTGATCTTTTTAAAGCAGTCCTATTTTTCTATTACATTGCTCCAGTCTATGAAACTGCATACCCCCTGAAGGGATGATGGCCCAAGGAAATGTCCATGCTGGAGAAGGTACAACTCAAAGCATCTGTTGCTCTAGGTAAGTCCATGCCACAGCAGGTACATGCTGAAGAGGCTGTGGCCCTTGGATAAGGACACACTGGAGCAGGTACACCCCTGAGAGATGGTGGTCTACACCATCTATGATGGAGATTATGCTGGAGCAGGAGCCANTTGCTCTAGGTAAGTCCATGCCACAGCAGGTACATGCTGAAGAGACTGTGGCCCTTGGATAAGGACACACTGGAGCAGGTACACCCCTGAGAGATGGTGGTCTACACCATCTATGATGGAGATTATGCTGGAGCAGGAGCCAAGGGAAGAGGTCACTGCAATGTCAAACCCTATGGCCTGACCCAAAGGGATCAGGGTTGAAGACTGCAGTGGATATACATTAAAACTGTTGTAAGCCATGATTTGAGATGCATTTTACAGGAAATACTACAGGAAGAACCACCTGAACCTGTGGAGTATGAGTATCACAGGAAGCAGTACAAGTGCAGTACTGACCCAGCCTGTGCTCAAAGGGTGGTGGGGGGAAACTGCCTTAATTTCAACTCATACATTTTTTAACTTTTACCCTTCTGATTCTCTCCTCCAACCCACTGGAGGGAAGTGAGTGTTTGATGTGTGGAACTGAATTGCCTACCAGGGTTGAGGTACAAGAGTAGGAAAGAACTGAACTCTGCTCTACATAAGCTGCACTGTGAGGAGTCTGGTGCAGTCAAGACATATCCAAGAGAAGGCAGTGATATAATTTATGTGGCTGATCAACACCCAATTTCTGTGATATACAGTATTCTGATGTGGGAGATATGTTGACAACAAATTCCTGAGCAGATACGTTGGTAGCTGCACAACAAATACTTACAGTTTTGCTGAATTCCCAGTTTGTAACTCTAACTAGTAAAAGAAGAAACATACAGCTAGAGATTAAACTTTTTTCCTATGCAATTTTGTTAAACTAGTGCTTTTTGCATCATGCTTTACAGAATTCTTGGCAGTTTGTATTCCACAGTACTAATGAATACGGTATTAAATGACTATGAAAAGAAAGATGAATTTGTTATAAACAATTTACATATTCCCAGGCTTTTAAATGTACTATCAGCAGACTTTCTCTTCACATTAATCCATTCTAAAAGAGCCCTGAGACAATTTCTGCTCATTTGTGAAGACATATACTTACTTAATCAACTGTTGTGACTTCTTTTGAAGTAATGGTAGTGTTTCATTAGCAGCTAATTTATTTAGACCTAGAATTACTCAAGAGATGATTATATAAAAGTCAGACTCACTCACAGTTGAAAGACGATGCATTGGCAATTAAATATCTACTCTCAGACTTACTCTTTAAGCTTGAAATGCAAACAATGAGACTATCCCCTACTTCACTGAATATTACACTCAGTGTAGAGGTATTTCTCGTGCCTCTGTGAACTGATAACACGAGTGGTAGCAGTGTGAAACAAAAATCCATCTCACCTCATTCTGCTAAATATATACATTGTAAATAACTTTTTCTGGATATCTGTATCCTTCACTGCTTTTGTAGTAGTCAATGGAGAGAAACAGGCACTTATAGAACGTTTTTTTCTTACAGGTGAATTAAAGAAGTCCAAGGAAGAAGATTGAGTACTAATCAGCCCTAAAATTTTTAACTTGCTTTTTATCTTTGCCTTGAAGCTCTATCTCTCCTGCACAGCTCTGCTATGTAAGGAGTAAACGCTAAGAATTATTGATATGGATTGCTTGATGTCACTTAGGATTACTGCTCTTAGGATTATTAAATTCATTAATTAGGATTAATGACTTTTATTCAACAGTAAAAATATTTGCATAGACAGGATTTAATCTCATCCTACAGCAGATGTTTCAACTGGAGGTAAGTGGATTCAGTATAAATGTATTGCTGCCCTTTTCTCTCCTGTATGGTCACACAGGACCACAGGGTGACATGACACATTTCCAGATGTGAAAAAATCTGCCAAGGACTTATAAACATGCACTTAGGAACATATCCAGCTTTCCTAGGTTTCTTGTGTTAAATCCTATTTTGTTTTTTCTTTTAGTGTCAAACTTCATTTCCTGGATAGGCAAGTGGAGAGTGCGGGGTCACATTGAGAAAATCTTAAAGTTAATACAGGGAGGAACTGATTGAGCTATACAGGCATGTATAAACAAAAGTGTGAGTCTGAGGAGGGAAATTAACTATAAAATCCTCAAGACCTAGGGCCCACTCATAAATTCAGAATGTACATCCCATTTAAAGAGAAAAGTGAATTGCAGTACTTCAGGAATACACGAGAAATATTTGCTGGGAATTCTTATCAGAAGTAACCTTCATATCTTTTGCACTGTAGATACTTAATATTAGCTGCAATAAATCTCACTCATGCTCTTCAGTTCCAAAAGAAGCGCTATATTAAGTAAGCCCCCATTTAATATTGGTCTTCAATTCATTCAGAAGTGTGCAGTTCAGCTTGCTTAGTTTTGTCTGCAAAAGATAATTACAAGGATGTGAATCACTATGTTTTCAGCTGAGTCAACCACCCAAACTAATAAGCCTTTTAATACATTCTCATGAGCAGGTTTTTAATATCTGAATACAGCTGATAGATGTGTAGCATTTCAGTCAGATGAGCAAAACTGTAGCAGCTTTGCACAGGCATTGCTTTGTGTTTTTGTTCCCCCCACTCTGAATATGAAGAAGGCAACCTTGATCATCTGTTCCAGCTATGGGGATTTACAGAGAAGCATGGAAAGATCAGAGTGGACTAATGAGACTTTGAAATCCTTTCATGCTTTTTTGAGCTTGTAAATACCCCAGCCAGCTATGACCTATCATGAATTAAATTAACCTTTAGTCTGTCAGATAAATCCTGTCCTGTTGTTTGCCCCTGGAAGAGCACTCTGTTCTAGACACTGAAAGCTGTGAAATGAACATTTATGAACAGAGCCAAATTCTCTCTAATTTTGGGCTGCTTTGTCATATTGAAGTAGCAAGAGGCAGAACCCCAGATGAGAACTATTAGAGATTCACAATGCAGATATTCACATCTGATAATTTGTTTCATTGCAAATACTATTGCTATTGTCAAGGTTATTTTAGGCAGGTTTCAGGAAATTAGCTTCGTTTCTTATTCTGCAAAAGTGGTTTGCTTGCTTAAGTGGTGAAGACAGGCATGTACTAATCATGGTATATTTTTTTTTGTGAATTCTTGAAGGATTTTAGGGCTATTAATCTGCCTGTGCTCAGACAGGCAACAGTTTCACTATAAAAACCAAACAAAGCCCACTTCTGAGCTGCTCATCTTCAAGATCATCCTCACTGCTGAAGTTAGGAAAAACCTACTTAATTTGTCTATATAGCTTGAAAGTTAATATGAGATAAACCTCACTGATGGTAAATAATTGTCCACTAGAAAATTGTCACAAACAAGTCATAGCTACCACAAGAAGTCCTGGTCTAATAGCAAATCTACAATTTTGAGGGAGAAGAAAAAGCAACAAGCTAGGATTTATTCCATATTAATAGAGAAGGAATCTGAAACCTTTGGGCATACACTGTTCAGAATAGAAATCTGCTAATTTCATTCAGGAAAGCTCCTCAGCATTGTTTATATAATTAAGTAATCATGGAACCAGGAAGAAATAGAAAGAAGGGGGTTTTTAAAACTTGGTGGTTAGTATGTGCAATCAGACTATGAGGGGAATAGACTTTATCTGAGTTCAAATAAGTCTCCAGGAAACAAAAATTCCACTGGAGTTTGCTGGGTTTCAGCTCATGTCTGTACTATCAGAAAGTTAATGCTTTTTCTTTTCAACATGTCTCATCAAGTGATATTTCTGACAAGGTATTTCTTAAATAAATTCCCTACATGTTTGGCACTAAGTGACCTTAAGCACTCAAATGTACTACAGTATGCTTTAAGCCAGTACTTGTGATTCTTCCAAAGATCATTGAATCATAGAATGGTTTGGTTTAGAATGAACCCTAAAGATCATATTTTTCCAATCCACTTGGCAGAGGCAGGGACACCTTCAATTAGACCAGGTTGCTCAGACACCCATCCAGCCTGGCCTTGAACACTTCCAGAGATGGGGCAACCTGTTCTAATGCCTCCCTGCCCTCAGAGTAAAGAATTTCTTTCTAATATCTCATCTAAACCCACTCTTAGTTTAAAGCCTTTCCTCCTTGTCCTATCACTACATGCCCTTTTAAATTCCTCCAAGGCTACCTGTCACTCTTTCCTTTTTGTGTTTGAGTTTTTCCAGGAGCTCCTTGCTGATTCACACAGCCCTCTTGGTGTTTTTCCCTGAATTCCTCTTCACTGGAATGAATCACTGCTGAGCTTGGAGGAGGTGATCCCTGAATATTAACCAGCTTTCTTGTGCCGCTCTTCCCTCCAGGAATTTATCCTATGGTACTCTAATCCCTGAAGGTCCCTGAAGATGCCAAGGTCTGCTCTCAAAAAGGCCAGGGTAGTGAGCTTGCTGTGCACACTTCTGTGACTCCTCTTTTTATTTCCCGCACTACAGGTGTCTGTGTAGAGGCATTTGTGTTGGGCTCCCGAATAAGCAAACTCACTGGCTGAAGTGGCTGGAATTCCTTTGTGCAGCTCTCCAGGTGTTCTAATAACCTGTGATCCCTCTCCAGGCTCTGGGCATCTCTTGCTGTCCCTGGCATCAAACTGGTATTAGTGGGATGGCCTGAGGTTCCCCTGCCCAGTGTGTACTACATGTGTGCTGAACGTGCACTATTTTTATTTACTTCTGTAATGCATGCTTGATGATTTTGTGCCACATCTATTGTGCCAGGAACACTTCCCCAGACACTGGGAAAGATTTGCTGGACATATTTGAGAATAAATATTCACTGTCAAATGAAAATAGGATGGAGACAGAACTTGAGTACTAGAACCCTTATCCCCAGCTGTCTTGGATCCTTCCAAGTGGCTGTTTCCTACAAAGATCATGTATAGGTGGAGCAAGCACTAAGCTGGCCTGAGTCATTCAATTGCACTTGCATCAATTTCTGGCTCTCCTTTAATTAGTACAACAAAAGTAACCCTCCAGAAATGATGTTTTAAAACCTGAAATCTTCTTTGAAGACAAAGTATTGGTTAAGTTGCTGGAGATTTCTGAAACCCACTTAATACAGAAAGAATAGACTAATTTAATACAGAAAAAGTGAAAGATTGAATCTAAGGTGCCTAAACCCCAGAGAAAAAGCCAGAAGATTAATCTTTTAATGTCCAATCATCTCTATTAGCATATGTCTTCATTATTTCTCAGTGCAGGCTGTGTTTGGAAACTAACCATGTTCTTTTCAAAGATCTCTTATGTGCTTTAGTTCAATAGTTCATATTTCAGTCACTCTATTTATTTTCTTTTTAGGATGTTTCTCTAATTATAGAATCAGTCTTTGAATTTTCATGTTCTTTGTGTGCATGATGAGAACATTTCTCAAATCAATTTTAGACTTCTCTTGATCATATTAGAAGACTTCATTAAAATCACTAGTCATTGTAAAATTGATTTAGCTCTAACTTTTCAATGATGTCTATTCAGAAGCACTTGCATATCATTGTGTGTCATCTGTCAGCAAGGTCCCAATTTGTCTGAACAAGAATAAAATATTTTCTTAAATTAAAGCAAAACCCATTTGTAGCTATCAAGCCATATTGTTGTACAACCCAGACATTACTGAGGTCAGGCTTCTTTTCTCTGAAGTACCTTAGCTGGAAGACAAGTAAACACTTTCACACTTGGGAGTTCTTAGAGCTGGGTAATTTGCTATTCACATATTACATGCCCATCACTGGGAGGTTAGAGAGTTCAGACTATCAGTACTTGCTCTCTATGAAGCAGTTAACAGAAGACAGAGATTAAAAGCAGAAGGCTTTTTTTTCCTTGGCTCAAAAGCAATGTGTAGTCAATTTTGCTTGATCTTTCTCTAACACACTTGTAAATGTTTCAATTTTTGAGTCTGATTATGAGACAAAGAAAACCACAGTCCTTATTTCATTCTTATCTTTGGGCAAAACCCCAAGCTATTTGAAATTAATAAACATGCATGCTTCAAATATTTCTAAAAGATTTCCCTGAAGACTGCACATCCAGGACCTGTTGTGTTCTTGTATGCCTTTGCACTACTGCAGTATTTCCTTACCTACTTTTTGCTGAATTTCCCCTTTGTGAAAATGCAAAATCAAAATGTTTTTTCCTGTGGAACACCTATTCCTCTTGTCAGGAATTTTATATGAGGCATTGGAGGTACATAGGTGTACTGGTATAATCTGAACAGGTCCAAACAAAGGGAAGAATTGGAGGGTATATGAATTAATTGTTAATACTGATTAAAACAACCCTAAAGCAGCTCTATTTTGCATCAGAACTCAAACCAGACCCACAGATAATCAGAATGCAAGGGTGATTTAAACTATTACCTCTGCAGAGCTGCATTAGCAGTGGAATGATGCACTTCTGGAGCTTTCTTNAAACCTGTTAAACAGAGTTTATTTGAGCACTTTTTGTGTGTAATCTATTCAATGGCTCATGAAACAGCAAATAAATAATAAATACTAGAAAATATACAATAAATATTAAATACTAGGAAACAGACTGGTTTTCCTTCCTGGAATCTGGGAAAAGTGTGCATTTGCATTCACCTCAAAAATATGAACTATCTTCAAGACCGAGCTGTGATTTTTCATCAGTTTTTATTCATAACTCCAGAAAACAATTTGAGACAGAAGAGCATTGAGATGGCTTGTGTTCTCTAATTTCATGTGGGTTTTTTTTTGTACAGGATTGCATTTTCATGGAAATAAAATAATAGAATATAATACAGTAAGAGGGTATTTCAAATCACTGTGTATCCACTGGGATACCAAGGCAGGTCCACTTATTCTGTATTCACACATTTTCAGTGTTAGCAGAAGTGTAGTATAATTAATAATAATAAGGAGAACAGAGCATTCTGACACAGGAGAGGTTTTTCATGTTTTGGGGCTCTGGGGTTTTTTTTGTGGCTAGAACAGAGTTCTTGGAAGACAATGTTGTAGAGACAAATCTCCTTAGGTTCAATCATGCCTAAAATTCAGAGCAAATGCTCTAATTAGAACATTACTGTGTAGATGGGTACCCCAGCTCAGCTGTAAGCTGGTAGGGACACTCTGCATGTATCTAGCCAGTTGAGCCCTTTATGGTATCTAGGTATAACAATACCTTTTTTTACCTGGATCCCAAAAGGGCTTTGGTTAGGTGTGTCTCAAGACTCAGTTCAGATAAACTGACAGTTCTTCCAAAGATGTGCAGTCTCAGTACTTCAAATCCTTAAGGGAACTTTTGCCTAGCTTTATCAAACTCAAGCACAAGATCAGAATTATTTTCTGACACAGTGCTGTACTTACACTTCCAAGCTGAGTTTAAGGTGCATAATAAGCACTTGCCCTCTCTCTCTTGTAATAAGGATATTTCTGCACTGTTAAATAAAAAAAGAATGGAATTCAAGGACTAAACGCAATAAAGTTCAGGGAAGGGCTGTAACCCCATATCTTTCATGTTGTCCTTGAAGATTGCTCAAGTATATTTTGGGATGGAGCCATAAATAGGGATTTATCCTTTTGTTTTGTCTGTTCAATACCTGACTCCTGAAATAACACTATAAAATGTGTTTAGAGTAAACACATTAATTCTAGCAAATTCTAGCAAAGATAATGACCACAACATTCATCATTTCATGTCTTTTAAATGATTCTTTATTCTATAGCTGATGGAAGAATAGCTTAGTGGGACTATAACAACCTTAGAACTAAAAAAATAACAAATATAAGTGTATTTTATTTTGGCATGAAACATTTACCAAATATTCATGGTAGCATTTAAGCATATGTCCAAAATTATTGACTTGAGATTTTTCACTGTGAAAACCTGACATGGGAGCTGAGGAGCTGGAATCTGTGCATTGTTCCATCAACAATTGCAAATTAATTGAGAAGGAATGGTTACATTTTTTCTTTAGCATGTGGAATTTAAGTATGTCCAAACTCCACAATGAAATCAGATCATTCAACCCTTTATTTATTAATAAACAGTTCATGGTTTTCCATAACCTACACTTTAATGGATCAACAATACAGTTTTTGTTGTATGGCTCATTATATGTGAGAACACAGACTTGTGGTGACAATGCTCACCTAAGATCCACAGAAGTTCATAAATTAAAAATACTTTGTAATTTATGATGAGGGATAATTGGCAGATAGGGGCCCATCCTGTGGTTCATATCTCTAGAACCCATTATTTCTCTTACATGTCTATAGTTCAAGAGTGTAATTTGGCTTTGCAATTTCATGCCTTGCAGTTTTGGCTACTGTGAGATACCTCCCATGGCAGGACACAATATGTATTTAAAAGAAGTAAAATAAATGTTCTGACTGCACTTAACTCTCCCCAAAAGCTAAATATTGTGACTTGAATGAATAACAAACACACTGTCAAGGAAATGCCAGAGTGAAGACACATTTTTTATATCTGGAAAGTTACAACTCCCATATTCTTTTGTAACTCCAAATGGGAAAATTCAGAATTAAAACATGAAAATTATCTGCCAATGTATGTCAGATTTTTTTCTATGACAGGAGTTGAAATCTGTCCCCTGACTCAACTAAGGCACATAATTAATAATTCACATAAAGTACATAATTAATAAATCAGTGTAATTTCCTCTTGAGTTTCTTATCTTCAAAGAAATTAAAAGTTAAAAATTGCACAATAATTACAGTTGAATACAACTCTATAATCAAATAAGCAGTTTCTAGGATAAATAAACTCTAAATGGTCTAGACCAGGTTTCACCTGAAATTGCACTTAGTACTCATCATGGTATTCAGAACATTGTGATTGATTTAGATTTTTATTTATCCTGTAGAAATGCTGATAACTAGACTCTGCTAGAGAATTAAAACACCCTTCAATATTGCAATAGATTTCTAGCTAAAAGGCAGCCTGACTTTATTGAGAATGCTTGTTACAATACACAAAATATTCATACATTCTGGTAATTAAAGTCTTTAAAGTAACTCCAAGAAGTGATGACTGTGGTGAGTGAACAACATCCAATCACAAAGAAATTCACTTAGTGTATTAATTACAAGAATAGAGAGCATTTAAAATATTCATCAAAGAGGAGAGAGCAGTAGATAAGGACAACCTCTGTTGCTAAAAACATTAACTCAGACTTTGATGCACGTAAAGAAAATGTTAAGTTAGAATTTAATGTGTATATAGAACTAGCTGCGAACTGTAAATGAAGACTGTGCTGAAGGGTAATGCTTTCAATATAGATAGGTACAATGGTACAGAAGAAGAGCCAATAATCACCCCTAGTATATTTAGCATTTAAAGCCTTTATGGGTGATCTGGAAAGACACTAAATGTCATGCCATCAAAATCATGGATGATGAAAATTTGCCAACTTTGTTCAAAATAGCAAAGGAGTACTGAGGGATGTAAACAGAAAATACAAACAGTGAATAAAAGAGATCTAAGTTTACTTTTCAGATGTTCAGTGTCTCTGAAGCTTTTGGCTGGATTTGACTTTTGAATGGCAGCTTTTTCAGCTATGTTCTTATACAAATTAGAAGAAATTATGACATGGTCAGTAAAGTGTGAAACCGTAAAAGGATGTAATGGATAGTATCTAAATTGTCTTCTAAACACTGCACTTTCTCTCCAATGCTCACGCAAATCTATGGGATAAGCATCTTGTTAGTTATTTTGCTTTAAACACTGCCAAATAGGACTGATCATAGTAGTACAGATTTTTTGAAGGTGGGCAAACACAAACAAAGGAAGGGAAAAATTAGTAGGAAGCAGTTAAATGAAAATTTTTAAAAACTGGCTTTTATCAGCAGGTAGGTAAATTTACTTTTGAGACTACAAAAAGCTGGAAATTAACTAAGAATAATAATTATAAAGCAGTGTAATTTCTTCACGAGTTGCTAATCTTTAAATAATAATAATTTCAATTTAAACAGTGCATAATAATTATAATTTTCTACTACTCTATAACAAGATAAGCAATTTTTAGGGTAAATAAACCAGTTAAATGCTTGTGATTATTTTTCTAATATTCTTACCATGGAAATTTTTACAGTTTTACCTTAATATCTCATTCAGTGCATTGCATGTCTGATCATTTGTTTGAGCCTACTCAAAATCAATAGAGATCCTAAAAAGATGTCAAGACCCATCTACACAGAACTGATTAGAAGGGCAGGCCTTAGCTTACAGGTAATTGGGCATAAATGCCAATTTTTCATTTTATTTTACTTTGATTTAAGTCAAAAACACAAGTAGAGGACTTTTTGTTACATTTTCAGGGTATTTATTTTACACATTTTCTCCTCTGGCTTAAAATAAATCTGGATATTAAATAATTTGACTGCAAAAACAAATACTAAATCAAGAATTTGGTCTGACAAGGAAGTATAATCATAATAGACCCAAATGCACATGGCTAATAACTGGAATCAGGTGATATTTAGTAACATTTAATTTATGGGTTACGAGAGAATTACACCTGATATTTCCACCTTCCTCAAATGATCACCAAAAGAACATATGGAATAGGTGCCACTGAAAACCTCTAGCCTGCCAAGAAAACTGGATGTATTAAGACTTGTTAGGGATCAGCACTTTAAGTAAGTTTTCTTTGGGGATGAATTTTTCACATTCAGGAGCTGTTAGGTTTTATATTTACTGGTGATGTTACCATGCGGTCACTGTTAGTCCACAAATGATAATTCCCCGTTAAATTTTTATGGGGAAAAAAAAGGAAGCTGTATTTACATAGAAAACATATCTGTAAACAATAAAGCTTATGTCTCATTAATTTCCTCCTCTGCTCTTCTTAGAAGTGCCCAAAGTCATCTGTTGTTTTACAGGCTTGAAAAATTCAGCTAAAGGAAGAAGGCTTTGCTTAGGTACCCATTAAATGTGCAAATATGCATATGGGAATCAGAGACTTCACAGAAGACAGACTCTAATTGGTATAATGGTTTTTTTTTATTCTCAGTGATAAACTGCTCTTTTGTTTTCTTCATATATGTAGCCCAGAAGTGTGAAAAAGATTTCTAATGTGTTTTCCCCCAAACGTGTTCTTCTATTGAATTTATTATACAAGACTTAAGTAAGTTTTTAAATGTTACAAACCTGTAAAAACCTGATTTATAATAAATGGTGCTATATTTTAAACCGTAGCAACATGCTGTCTTGGATCCGTTTAACCCTCTTAAGGTTAAAGCATCTTTTGAATTGATTTTATTGCATTGTATTGCATAAAAATAAAAGAAGTTTCAAAAGTATCTTGATATTTGGTTATTGTCTAAATAAAGAAGATTCAAGATGTTGATTCTCCACAGGCCTACACCTTGTTTTATCATCTGTTAGCATATGAAGCACATCAGGGATATAATATCTCTGATTATTGCTTTACAAAGTGTGATAACACCAAAGTCCCAGTATGCGCTCAGCCAGAAGGAATCTTTCATCTGCAGGATTTAATGCCACCTTGCACCTCAGTCTTCAGCCTGGGGGGTTGCTCGTACTTCTACATCTATTTTCTGTCTTGACTCAACCAGCAACTCAACTCTTGGGTGATGGTGTAAACTGTTGCCTTTCAGCTAAAACAGCTGTTTGATTCATAGAATATTACTCCTTTCTGGTTTGCTGCAAAGGCAAGGTTGGCTTGGCTCACCTGAGATTTAATGAGGCAATTTAACTTTCCAGGGAAATGGAAGAGAAGCAGTCATGCAGGCAACGATGGGCTTGGCTGAGGAGTAGTGATTAACAGATATGTTTCCACTGATACAGTGACATATTAAAAAAGGAACTTGGACCCCTCAAGTCCAGTCATGAAAATAGCTTGTAGTTCCTTCATTATCAATGCATCCTGTGATGTTGATATTTGAATATTTTAGAAATGCTTTTAGAATAAATGATCCAGTAGAAATAAAAGTGGCATAACAGTCTTGGTTTTACCAGCAGGGTGTGAAACATTTTGACTTCAGCTTTTTGGAAGGACTAAATTGTACAAAGGGAGTATGTTTTCATGTCTTCTCTGAAATGGCTTGTAGGGAATAAGCTAAACAATTGGAAGTGGCATAAACCTGGTCCTTTGCATTAGTATTTTCTGTCTTCAGTTCCTTTACCTACAAGCTTTTTCCTTTGCAAAATACTAATTCAGAATTGTTCTCTGCATTGCAACGCTGCTGTAGCTTTTTTAAATTCCCAGAACTTGTTCCAGATATTTTTTGTGGTAAAGCTCTCTGCAGCTTTCCTTTTTTCTTTGTTTCTTCATTGCATACAACATTAGTTCCTCTGCTGCTTAGAACAAGGATAAATCTCTGTATCATAACAGAGTATCACAATTAGTTCCATTATGGTCCCTGTCAAGAACTGAATCTATGTATTTTTACAGCATATGAGTGTGCACAGACATTGTAAGGATGTTAGTGGCACATGCTTACACCCTGGTACCAATGCCCAACATAAAAAGAGGATTATCTGAAGCAAAAAATTATAATGCTACAAAAGGATTTGCTCATATTTTTGTTTTGATAATTGAGATCTGTGTTATGGCTTTATGCATCCCTTACATATGGCATTGCAGTCTGAGGAGCCAATGAAGATCGTCCAAGGCACTAAGCTTGTATACCTCTCCAAAGCCACAGCAGAGGCTGGAGTACAAGAGAACACTCTTTTCACAAACCATCTTGAAAAGAGGAAAGCTAGCACTTCCTCCTTATTACAGCTTTACATTAGAGGCATAAAGGGAATTTTGGTCAACCACTGAAAATTGAGTCAATACAGCCAAAAGTTTCTGGTCCTCCTTGTCTCTGTACTTCCTTGCAAGTGAGACAACTATGGTGATCAGCTGGAAAGTTCTCTAAACATCTTAGAATATGTTTATAAGTTTAGTTTAGTAAACAAAAGCTCCCATTGCCATTTCACGCACTCTGGCACCGAGGCTGTGCATGTGGCAGGGTGCACAGGACACAGGGTGCTTGTGAGACCTGTGCCCTGCTGAGTGCCTTCTGAAGACTATGTGAGAATAGAGAATCATGAAGGATAGTGTGCAATATAGAGGAGTTAGCATGTTTGCCCTCTTATCCTTTCCCTTTTCTGATATTTTGTGACACTTCTAAGTTTAAGATTAAAAGAAAGAGAAAAAAGTCAAACAAAAAAGCATCTACAGTTTGTCATTCATTGACTGAAGGAGGTGAAAAAAAGAAATCAGAGCTATCCAGTCTATCTCCTATTAATATCATCCTGTGTCAAGGAATATAATTTAGCTTAAGGAGAACAATGTGTGTAGCAAGAGGCATGAAGAAGGGGACTCTGTTGCAGACACAGCAATAAATAGCATGGAAATGTGAGGAAGAAATGAGAGGTGGCTGGAACAGAGATGGGCAGTTAGAGATAAGTGGGCCTTCATGAGTGATGTTTATTGACAACATGACCACTGATCTGAACAGAAATGGTTTTATTTATTTTAAAAACTTGCTCTTGGGTTAAAAGACCTTCCCCCCTGAGTGGCAAGAGCAGAAACATTTTTAACACATCAGCTTTCCCCCTTCTCTGTCTGTGTAGTTACCTTGATGAGTCCTCCATCATGAATAGTTAGATTCATTGCTTTCTTTTAGCCTTCTATTGGCCAATAGGGATTCTTAGAGACAGATATATTCATAACTGTCTGACAGGGAGTATACATTATAGTATTAGGTTAAAGAAGCATAAAGAGTAGCTTTCCATCTAAAGTTATATAAAGGAGTCTTCATTGTTTATTTTTTATTGATTTAGTAAATTAATAGGATTATTTAAATTGTTTATTAGACAAAAACTTTAAATCTTCGAGCCTTCAGGCAACTTTTCCAGGAGCTTATAAATGCTGCAAAGAAACATTTCAGTTTATTACAGAGGGAGCTTTTTTTTGATGTCAAGTCAGTACTGAAATTGAAGAATTAGACAGCTGTTGATGTATCTGGTTGTATTCCTGTGCTGAGAGGTATTCTAGGACTGGCTGTGTAAAAATGTGTTACAATGAGGCTTTATTTTCCTTTTAATCAATAGTACAGAGCTTTTCTATTAAAAAAAAAAAAAAGCTAAAATACCTTCATTACACTTCACAGTACTTTGGAAATACCAATCTGAGAAGTATTTTTATACCATACTCATAGCACACACACCGCACCCCAAATCACTGTTTTTCTCAAGTTGCAGAACAGTGAAGTAGCAACAATGGGATATAAACAAAAGAAGCAACTGTTCATTTTTGTTATCCATTTGTATGATCAATAGGAAAGAAGTTTGAAGGAAGTATATGGTGCTTATCCTACCGGCACAAGATTTTATATAAGATATTACTCCTTTGAAAACTTTTAGGATGCCCTTGCTACCCATGTATTCCAGAGGAAACACTGTAGATCGAAGGCTTAGTTAAATAGGCAGTACATTTTGTAGGGTCTCAAGAAGCAGAAATAAACACATATATAAAAATTCGAGTTTTTCCTTGCGAGAAGTGTAGCTGATTGATATGTGTGTTCACTTCTGTTCTTACATCTTTCACTCTTAAGGTAATTTGAGTGTCATTTTATCCATAACAGTAGAAGGAAGCATTAGCAGAAGGAAGCAGACAGTAGTCTCTTGTGCATGGCAAAGTACGTGCTGTTCCTTTGCTGTACAAGAAGCGTAGCATGATTGTGAGTCATGAATGCAGACCGAAGCCATGTGCTGCATAATGCACCCTTCTTGTTTTCTGCAGAGCTCTGCTTTGGAAGCAACTAAGATGGTCCTTTCCTCCGGTTCAACAAATATTTATTTTAGATACATAGCAGAATATATACACTCAGATTGAAAATGTTAATGTGAAGCAGCCACTTAATTAATTGTGTAATTGTCAATAAGTGATTGGTAACTGTCTCTGCTGCTAATGGTGCTTTTAGTATTCATCTTGCACATAAAGCAGTAGTGGATTGGGTACAAGAGAATGTTTTTAATGGTTTTGTTATCTGCAGAGAACAGCATTTTCTGCATAGAAATTCAGACTCTTTAAAAGGGAGAATGTAAACTAGTTAGGACATTATTAACTCTCAGAGTACTGCAAAAGGAATAAAAGGGGAAAAATAGTCAAGGTAATAAAAAACGTGTCAATTAGAAAATTATTCAAGAACTGAGAATCAGGGTTTGGGCAAACTTCAACCTAAATAAAATATTAAGTGGCTTCTAATTTTCTGAAAATAAATTAAACAGTTTCTAGTATTAATTAATAGAAATGTAATTAATCTAATGAAGGAAAATACATAATAACGTCCTTCACATGAATGCCAAGTCAATTTAATGTGTGGCTGTAAGAAGGAAAAATTATATATAAAATAACCAAGGTGTATTACTTCCATAGGTGAAGTCTTTCTATCAATAGTGGGAGTTGTACTTTACCCACTACTGTGTAATCACCAGTCATGTGAAATGGAAGAAAGGAGCTGGTTTCATTCTTCAGTCATTGCTATCTCTCTCTCTGTGACTCAGAGCACCCAAAACCTATAATATAGAGAAGTGTTTTATCTCATGGTCCCGAGAGACAAATTATAAAACTTAGAGTATATGACAAACCATATAAAGTTGTATCAGTACAAATATTGAAAACAATCCACAGTCAATGCTGAGGCTGAAATGCATATTCATAGAGAAAGTGGATAAGAAGTGTTGAGAAAATGGGATCTCTTTCTGAAATAATAGCTAGGAAACTCATAAACAATGCAGAAACTCATACATTTTTTGGTGCTCATATCCCTGCCTGTCATTATAGTATTCTTTTTCATTTCAAGTCAACTATGCAAACTACTACATTAATTGTCTTTACATCCTTTATAAACTGTATAGAGATCCCATCCTAAGATGTGTAGTGAAGAACAGCTGAATTGATTTATTCAACAGAGGGCGTTTAAATGACTAGATAAAACCAGATTAATATTATTTTGTTAATGAAATTGGAGTTTCAGCTTGAGAGTCTGTTCAGCCTCAGCAGATGTTCTTGTAAGCTACAAGGGAAAATTCAGTATAAAATTATAGACATTACAAGTACCATTAAAATTAATGGAGAATTGGCATATCACACCTGCTGATGATTTCTTCTATAAACATATTAGAAATTTCTCTGTTTGATCCCTTATAATTTAATTTTATTCTCTCAGATTGTCATATGCAAACTTTTCACTCTTTTCTGTCATGTTTCATACATATATCCAGTCGGTACTATGTCATCCTCAAAGCAGAGCTGTCTTCTTTTGTCTAAAATAAAGTCTTAAATCCATAATAAAGCATGCCTATGAAGATAAAACTCATCAATACATATAGAAAATAGCTAGTGATACACCCTGTCCATGTTTTAGCCTTTTCACATCCTTTTTCTTTTCCTGATCCTAGTAATCCTTACTATTCTTTTGTCAAAATCTAGAAAAGACCCAATTTTTTTTCTACATGATCATGGAATAAGAGCACTTAAGATATCTGCAGAATGACATACATAGAGTTTCTCCAGTGGCATATGGATCTCATGTCCTAGTCTAGGCTGTGTCAGAGCATTGATGCTGCATTAGTTCTTCAATATTCTCAAAGATCTGTAGATGCCCCTGCTTTTTTTAATCCTTCACTTTTTATTGACTAGCTGTTTGGCTGTTTGGATTTCTTTGTCTTGGCACGTGGGTTTGTTTTTTTTCCTCAGGTGAATTAGCTGGTTTTACTAAAGATTGAATTCTCTTATCCTCTACAGATTGGTGAGGTCTCTACTTAGTTTATTAAAATAAATTTCCTTTTTATTATAATTGGAATTTCCTAAAGTAAAGGCTGCACAGGACCTTAATAATTATTACTATGAGACAGAGCTGTGCTATTACATATTCTATGAATAGAGTGTTAACAGATATTTGGGTGTTTATCTTCTTCCTAAAAGTGTGGAAAGCTGGTGCCAAAATATCTCTGCAGATTTTGACCTGCACTCTGTTACATTATTTCCTTGTGCTCTGAGTAGTTGCAAAGCTGTATAATCTAATTTCTTTTATTGCTGTGTTGGAGTTCCTCTTTTACATCTGCAATCTGTAATCCCAGTCATTAGCAATGATATTATAGAAAACCATATGTCACTTTGCTGCTGAATGCTTTCTTTAAACCAGGTCTTTGTCTAGTATTTTATAATTTTAATAGGCTTCAAAGTTTGCATGTAGTGGTGTTCTTTCTTACAAAAACAGAAATGATATATCCATATGCTGACTGGTTAGTGTCCTAAAGCAAAGAACAACAGCAGTGGCAAAAAGTCTTTTCTAAAGAACAGCTAAACTTTCCAATGAAGTACCTGATAACCTGCAGTCATTAGAATATTCATTAACTCTACCTACTTCACCACTCTAAATTGAGACACTATAAATAAGTTGTCATAGATTCCCCATATAATCGATGAAGAGATGGATAGACAGTGAAAGGATGTCAGAGGAGAAGAGTCAGAGATCTATGAGAGAGCTCTCAGAGAGAGTTCATTTGTGACTTCATCAAAGGGCTAATAAATTCAGTGGCAACTAGCGAAGCAGCTGAACATACAATTATAGCTGGAATGCTACCCACAGGTTATTTAATCAGTCCTTTGTCTCTATTTTTTCAAGAATCCAGTAGTTCTTCCTCTGAAATAACAATACATGAATATAAGCAAAATTGCTTGTTTTTTGGAACTGTCTGTATCTACCAATTTCATAATGAAGAACATGTCTAGTGTTGGTGTTTTTTTTTTTTTTTTTTTTTTTTTTNACCAGTGTCTAATCAAAGAATGAGATTCAAGGTGTCTTTCAAAAAGAGACAGAAAATACGAGACATTTAAAACCAAATATTTTCCTATATACACTTTAGAATACAATGTGTGTCACAGCCTAATGTAATATCACTGTCATAAGGCAAAGGGATTATTTGGTATGAGATTCATTGAAACAGTATTTTTAATCAGGTGTTTTTTATTTTATGTTACTCAGGAGAACAACATGCTATAAACACTGGAAATTCAAAAGATGTTTGGATTTCAAGGCTTAATAGGAAAACCAATATTATCAGCTAAACCGATTTGTTTAATCACAAGCAGATATTTAAAACTAGTAATATATGTTGTAATCTAAATACTATTAAAAAAGCTGTCTTGAAACATTCTGTTCCTTTAAAAAGAAAGACAAAAATTAACAAATAGAAAAAACAAGTCTGTTACATACATGTCCATCAGTCAACAGATACTGGACACCTTTAATTTTGTAATATCTTTATTGCTAAATTATTTCCATGTGGAAATGAAAATTGTTCTTTTTCTTCCCTTCCCCACATTCCTGTTTGTTTCTTTCTCTGCTGTTTTAAGAGGGGGAAAAAATTTAATGCATAAGGTGCATTCTTATGCTCAAACCTCTGCCTCTCGTGAGTTTACAGGATGAGAAGTGGGCAAGGACCCCCATACCCCATCACTACCCATGGGTTAATGTATTCCTGCAAGTACAGGTCCCTGGGGGTTCCTGTATTTGTTCATAAAAAGAGATAAGATGACAGAGGAAAGGCAAGCAAAGGATGGATTGTCGTGTGGTTAGGTGTTAGCATCTAGTTATGTCACTCAATTTTCCCTATGCAAGCAGGCTGTGACAACTTCATTACTTATTATCATTATGTTTCCTCATAAGGAACATTTTACTGACCTTTGTGGAAGTGCTGATTTCCTCTAAAGTGAGACCTAGGGTTTGCTGAAGCTTTTTGTACTAAAAATACCCAGTGAGAAAATGGGAAATAAAAATTCTCTTGGAAATATATGTTTTAATGGTATATTGATCTCAAAAAAAACCCCAAAAAACAAAAAACAAACAAACAAAAAAAACCAAACCAAACCAAAACAAAACAAAACAAAAAACAAAACAAAACAAAACAAAACAAAACAAAACAAACAACAACAACAACAAAAAAAAACACTACCAAACCAAACCAAAACAAAAAAAAAAATAAACCCCAAAACAAAACAAAACAAAAAAACCACAGTTTGAGTTTTGGAATCAAAGTTCTGAATTCTGAGGAATTTAAAATGGAAACAGTAATTTGATCACAACTGCCAAAACTTTGTTTCAAACTTCCACGTTACAAATTTGTGGAATACTCAAGCTCCTAAAACAATTGATATAGAGACTTGCTGTGCTTAAAGGTCAAAATGATTTCAAGTCTTCACGTAATACACAATCCAGCTTTTTCAAATAATTTTGAAAAGCTATGCTCACTTTCCAGCAATTCAATTTCTGTAGATGCTTAAGTGGGCATCCAAAAGCTGCTGCTATATCCAAGAAAAGAGGAGACTGAGAATGAGACTCATTTCAGTTTACAACTTCCTCATGAGAGGAAGAGAAGGGGCAGGCACTGATCTCTTCACTCTTGTGATCAGGGACAGGACACGAGGGAATGGCCTGAACCCATGTCAGGGGAGGTCTAGGTTGGGTATAAGTGAAAGGTTCTTCACCCAGACGGTGGTTGGGCACAGGAACAGGTTCCCCACTGAAGTGGTCACAGCACCAAGCCTGAGAGAGTTCAAGAAACATTTGGTCAATGCTCCCCAGGCACAAGGTGTGACTCTTGGGGATGTGCAGGGCCAGGAGTTGGATTTCGAGGATTGTTGTGCATCCTTTCCAACTCAGCATATTCTGTGATTCTGTAATTCTGTAAAAAAAATGTGGCTTACAATATGTTCATCTACCTTATTCATAAATGAAAACATTGTGGATAGAGCTAGGAAAAAGAGTTGTGTGGTTTCAGCGTCATGGAGGCTGAAGTTATGACCCAAGGGGTCAGACATGCTGCTGTTTAAGTGGAACAAACATGTCTAGTAGTGCTGGAGACTTCCCAATAGAAGACTTTAGAGTGAAATAACCTTGGGCTTGAGAAAAACAGTATTGTATTTTCAATACATTGAAAATACCAGTTATAACAAAAATCAGTTTGTCAAAAATTCTTTTGTAAACAAACAACCAGAATTGTGGTTGTATGAACAACATATGATGCGTTAAAAATAGGAAACTAAGATCTGTAAGTGGCATCAGTCTTCAAAATCTTCCACCTCAGCCTCTGAGTAGATGAAAAATGCAAGTGATAGGTTGGAAACTGAACATTTTTTGCTACCAGAAAATCCCTATATTTATCATGCTACTTGAACTTATTCTGACCACAGAGAACAGAATAAGCACTGTGACTCAAATAATACATTTTAACTCGTTCATTACATACATATTTTGAGAAAAGCCATACTATATATATGGCCAAAGGAAGTTCCAAAACACTGGAATAAACATTCAAAGGAAAAAGGAAAAAAGGAAATTCACAGGAAAAAAATATTGGAGTGATATTTCTTCTGTTTCCTTTCGTATATACTTATAATGGCAAAATTAGAGGCACGTTTAACTTCTGTACAGAGGCAGATATAGTAACACGCATACACATGAGGGACAGTATCATTGAGTTGTGTTAATTAAAATATGTCTTACAATAATGGTTTTTGCAGTCTTTTCAAAGGAACAAACCTGCTTGGATCAGCTTTACCCTGATTTTTGTTGTTTGGAAAGAAATATGTAATGCCATTTCACATTCTAAAAAAGGAAATAACAGATGAGCAGTGGCTCAGTCACCACATTTTTTCAACCACTGAGAACTCAAAAAAACCACAGCAATGAAAATTATAGGAAAATGTCTGAGGATTCAGATACCAAAGAAAGCCTAAGACCAAGTGCCATAAAATTTGGAGATGGCTGCCCAGCTAAAGTGGGCATGTGGATACCCTACGCTGAATAGTGAGAGGGAGAGGTATTACTTCATTAAGCCTAGAGACAGGAATGGCTTCTTGGAGCAGATACATTCAGGAGTGTGGAGGCAGCCAGTGTCTTCAGTCATGTTGGTTTTCCTGGAACAAAAAGGTTTTTCTTTTCTGGGAATGAGCACACTGTTCAGTTTGGCATATGTGATGAACCAGTATCAAACATCTGAGCTCCTGAGAGAACTTCCTGGAAGAAATTGTAGTGTTAGGAAGAGAGAAATTGTAGCATAGCAGGAAGAGAGATCCTGTTCCCTTTGTGCAATAAGACAGGCCTTTATTTCAGTATTAATTATTTCTCAAAGTTCAGACTTCTGTTGGCTTGTATCCCTTGTGAATATATATAGTCTCATTTGCACATTTTTAAAAATGACAGATATTACATTCAACTGTAATGTACAACATGCAAAAAATTTGTCGTAATCATAGAATCATGAACACATGGAAAGTATCATCAGTGATTTTTTATAGAACCATATTTTGACTGATTGAAAAAAACATACTGTCAATTTTGCAGGTATTTTTCTTCTAATTCTTTGTCTGTTTTAAAGAGTTCATGAACATGATGAGATACTCCAGGGAATTAATTATTATTATGAACTAATAATGAAATGTCTGTGAGGTTGCCAGCAATTTGTCCTCTTCTTTTTATCTTATGATGCCTTAAGATTGTAGCTTTTACAATCTTTAGCTTATTTATTTTTCAGTAGCCAGAATATGTCACTAGAATACCATAAGGCACACCCTGTTGTGCCATTCTGTTTGAACAGTAAGGGTCACAAAACATCCCCCTCCGAAAAACAAAACACAATAAATTGTCACACCACTCCCTCCAAACCTCAGAAAATGCAGGTTTCCAAAATATTTAAAACACCCAACGAAATAGTTATTCCTATTATTTAGAAAAATTACCTCCCTTATGATTCAAAAAATGAGAGAAATTGACTAATGATCCTTCTGCCAATTGCAGGTTTCTAGTGAGCTGCCTCAAAAATATGTTAGCTGAGTGTAGGACTGTACAAAATGACTTTATTTCATTGATATCTTGTGGGGCAGAGCAGGAAAACACCCTTGATTCTTTAAGACAGTTTGTGCCACAGCAAAATCACAAACCTCTACCTTCCCTCCTTTTCCACCTCAATAATATCTTTCCCACACATTCAATAATCCAATATCTAATAACAATTATGTTTTCCAATGAACTAATATCTTTCTAGACACTCTTCATTAGGTCTATAGCACTGCACGGGGTTGCTGTGACCCCAGTGCAGGACCCAGCACCTGATCTTGTCAAAATGGCCCTGAATTGACAATGTGACCCACCCAGATCCCTCTGCAGAACCTTCCTCCCTTCCAGCAGATCATCACTCCCACCCAACTTAGTGCTGTCAGTGAACTTACTGAGGGTGCTCTCAATCCTCTCACCCAGATCATTGGTAAAGGCGATAAACAGAAGTGGCCCCAGTACTGAGGCCTGGGGAGCTGCACTTGTGACTGGCTGCCAGCCACTCTTTGGGCCCAGCCACCAGTGAACAGTGCACCCATCCAAGCCACGAGCAGCCAGTTACTCCAGGAGAATGCTGTGGGAATGAGTGTCAAAGGCTTTACTAAAACACAAGTGGACAACATCCACAGACTTTCCCTCATCCACTAACTGGGTCGTATGTACCTACTATGAGAAAGTGTGACTAGTGTTTTAAAGCCTTTGACTCCTTTTTGCTGGCTAGGAAGGGAATTAGAAACATATGAGTGAACCTTATTCCAGAATAATTCAAGATATAAAGTAATACTTCTGCATATAGGTCTGAAGATGAAAGCGAGTTTAACATTTTTTACTAAATACTTATGTTTTACTAACACATAGAAGTAAATTACTATTTTTATTGCCTTTATAGCACTAGGAAAATCAATGGCAAATGTGACAGAATAATAGATAATGTATGCTTCCTATAAATAATTCTATACATGTTTTGCCAGTATTAGAAATTTGTTATAGCTAAAAATTATCTGCTTTCTTTTTAGTACTAGTGAACTAGAAGTTTTTGGTTCAGAACTATTCCATGACCTGTGAGCAAACATATTAAAAAACTGCATGTACCCAAATACACCTATACATGCACAAACAAGTGTGGTTTTCTTAATGAACCCCAAGTTGGAAAGACTAATTCTTGCCTGTTGTGTACATAGAGCACTGAAAGTAAATGCTTCCAGGTTACTTCTAGATGATTTTTTAGGGAATTTTCTAATGAATAATGGAAGGAAGACGATATGAAGTGTAAATGTAACAAAGGAATATTCTTGAATATAGATAATGTAGAAATACTGGATAATATTGCAAAGCTGTAATATTTTGACTTTTAAGAGCCCAGAGGATATGCTGGACATACGGTGATTTCAGGGAATTGTATAATTGGAATTGTGCAGAAAATTTCAAAGAGCAGCAGGCCCTGGCTTTTCTGATAGCTAACAAGATTAGTTAAAGTACCTATCAAGAAACAAAATCCCTTCCTGTTGCTTGAAAGACAGGCTTCACTGAGAAAAAAACATCAAAGAAGGAAAGAAAAAATAATTCTCTTAACTGAAATGTATTGAGGCATAATAATCTGCAGTTGGGACAAAATAATTCTAGTTTCAGTTTTAATGTCAGCTCATAATGCAGTTTGGAGTCTAATGCTATTCTGTAATATTAAAGTAAAAAGTTGAAATGGATATTCTCTGGAAATAAGGACACCAGTTGCAGTGGAATTGACACCCAAAATGAGATGTTGCTTATCTAAAACTCTGAAGTGAGTGTGAGTAGGATATTTACAGGAGTTTTTTTAACAATTAAGGACTATCACTGTAGAAGACATCAAAGGACTTGTATGGCATTAATATGTCATTAAATTTTAATGAAAAATAAACCTATAAGAAATCAAGATTGTATAGATTTATATATGTGTGTGTGTATGTATGCAAACTTGACTTTACATAAATTATAAACCAATTACAAATGTTTTGCCTGTAGATTCAAAAGTAATAATTAAAAAACCTCGTTGTGCACTAAGATGAATACATAAAATTTAATTCTTAAAAGTAAAAACAAGAAGAGCCTTATCATGATACAGCAAGTGTGACCAGACATGCAGGTGATATTGACCTCTAGGAGAAGCATCCCTTCCACATTAACAANTTCTTCCACCTCTATAATTATCTACAGTGACTATATAGTTACTATAAAACTAATTGGTATCTATTACTTTCTCAGAAGCAGTATTGAACCTCTCTAAGTTAGTGTTTCTAGGTATGCTATTAAACTGGGACACCAGCACAATCAGATGATCTCTCCTTTAGAGTCATGATAAGTATATTCCATAATTTTAAAAGAATATTGCTAAGTTACCTGTTACCTACAAATGTGAACCTGAACACATGTGAAAAATAGTTACTTCTTACTAGTTAATACCTTTTTCAAGACATCTTGAACGGGGAATTCTGTGATTTTGTTGAAATGAAGCTGAAAAACTGTAATTCAAGTGGACACAAAGTTTTCTGTGTGTTTTTCTTAGGACAGGTAATGTAAGGCAGATGAATTAAATCTGTAAGTGGGATGTGTCACATACAAGACATATGAAGATTTGAGATATTCCACATATTCAAAGGTTTGTTACTAAAGTCATAATCTTGGACAAGTGTGACTAAAGAAACAAAAGTTACTTGAGGACTGCAGTGGGTGTAGGAATTTTTCTGTCACTTAGTTGTGGGACTGGGTGACTGTCCTTGTTTGTTGAATATAATCTGACCTGTGCTTGCTGATGAGACAGTTTTTTGTGTTTACTTGTCTTTTCTTATTATCATTCTATCTGAAAAGATTTTTTTTTTAATTTAAGGAACACATTTTATTAGTTGTGATACTTATTACTCAATGAGTAGCAAGCATTCTACTCTTACACATAGTAATCAGTAAATGTCAATAAGGGTATGAGAGACTGAATAAATTAAGACTTCTTACACTGATAAATATTACCTCCCAGTACAGAAGCTCTGATTTTCACACAGAATTTTTTTTTAAGTGAAGAAGTCTAGGAAAGTGGAATTCTGAATTTTGATTCATTTAGAAGCAAAGTTTTAATTTGAGACTAAAATTTTGTCTTTTACATAAGGATATTTTTCAAATATTAAGGTGTTTTTATTGGCTTTAAACCTGAATTTTTTATATATGTATTAAAATGCTGATAAAAAATTATAAACCTCTTCCTAAAATGTTTGATTTCTATATTTTTACCCTCAGTAATTCAGAGAACATTTTTTCATTATAAATATTGAAAAAAAAATAAAATAAATGAGTAAGAATGAAAATAGTGCCATCTGCTTACTCAACTTGAAACACATTACTGCTTAGCCTACTCAGTAGTGTTCTTAGGATTTTACAGTAATTAATTTATTTCATATTTGCAATAAATTTGAAGGAAAAGTTTCCATAGTATCCCCGAAATGAGTTAAAATGACTGAAGACAAATGCAGAAAGAAAGATGGAAATAGATTCTGGATGGAGAATAGATTTACTGAAGCAAAAGATGTAGAACTCTGGCTAAGCTTTGTGCCAAACTTTAAATAGTTCCTTACTTGTAAGTTTATTTCACCTTATATAGAATATATAAGAATAAGAATATATAGAATACATTCTTATATAGAATGTCTTATATTGGCATGGTTGTTAACTAAAGATTTTTCTTTATAGCCTGTTTTAACTCTACACATGTGGAGGAACAGCTAACAAAGGATTTTGGTGTGGTTGTTTTGTTTTTTTGTTTTTTTTTTTTTTTTCTTTAATGCTAAACTTGTGCTTCAAGATAATGCATTGCTGGATTCCATTCCATCTATTCAGGCTAGACATCTGCAGGCTGCAATCTCTGGTTATGGTGGGCATTGTTCTTCAAATTCCCATAGAGCCCTGAAGATATTATTTTGGCTTCTTTTGAATAAGAGACCAGCTGCAGTATTCTTCTGTCATCACACCTCACCATTACACTGCAACAGAAGATCAAATCAAGATAAAAAGCCCCATTGTGATAGCTAGAAAACAGACATGCAATAAAAAGTGTACCCAAAGTATTCATAGTCTGGCTTTTGACAAGGATGAACAAGTAGATGAGCCACGTGGAGAGAGCTGGAGGAAGGGAGAGATAAAAGCTGAAGTAGAACAGGGAAGTCATTTTATGCCAAGTAGCTCTCTAGCAATTTTCAAAAGAGATGCTTTCTAGAGTATGAGAGTATATAAGAGGAATTGGTGGGTGGTCAAATCATTTTCTGTGTGAAAAGCTGTGAAAACTAAGGAACTGTTTTACAGAAATTGGACTCCTAAAAAAGAATGGTCTGGAGACTAAAATGAAGGCAATGTACTTCTGAAATTACAGTTTATAAGTAAAAAAACAAACAGGCAAACAAAAACAAACAAAGAGAAACCAAAAGACCCACCCTAAATATCTTAATATTTCAGCATGTTCAAGGTAAATTTACTACTAAAAAAGTAGAGAAATGGTCTAAGGAATTTTTTATATTTTTGACTGATGACTGTAAAGGAAGCTGAAAGGAGTCTCCAGAGCATGGGTCTATGACTGGTAATCTGATTGTGACCCTATAATCCCAGTTTTGTATAGACACAAGTTACAGGTCCCTCCCCTGTGGCCAGTGCACTGAGGAGGATCTGATTGTGTATTTTCCTCTAAGACTGCCTCCTCTAGAAAAAGAGGAATTCCTGAACTGAAATGTTCAGGTTTACTAGGACACAGTTTAGGACAGTGATCTTTTAAGTGAAGAATTTTGCTGGGCAGACAGGGTAAAACTGAAGGACACTGAACATGAAGCCCATCATGTGTTCTCTCTGCCCTTTTCTTCAGTCTTGCTCATATCAGCAGCTTGAAGAGCTTCCTGGTGGCCATAAACTGTTGTTTGTTTGACAGCTGTTCTGTGACATTAATTCTAATACTGTAATACTGTTCATGTCTGTGGAGCACATCAAGGACTCATTTTTATTTGTTTCATGGTCATTTTACAAAAGATCACATTTTTTTAGAGTTTGTTTTTTTCCTTCCCTTTCAAGGATTCTTTAAACCAGCTGAAAAATGCATTATAGCTGTATGATTAGATATGCTTCTTGCAAATGGATGAATAGGGAAAACATGCCTTTTATCACCTACTGAGAGTCTGATAATGAAGGAAATTATTAAATTACCACTCGTTGTTTAAAATTCCAGTTGCTCAAAAAGAGATTCTTGCTCTCAGAAGCTCAAAAACTCTACAGGTCAGAAATATTTTTTTTGGTATTTGGTGCTGCTTCTGTGATGGAAAAGATAAATTCAACTTGGTCAGATAATTAAAAAGGATTTATGATGGTTTACTACCAAAATTCAAAACCAACTGAGTAATTGCACTCCCACAATGATGAGTTAGAGTTATTAAAATTAATTCCTGACTCTCAGTTAAATTTGCTGGAAAAAGTTTGGGAATAACAGAGAAGGTGAAATTTTTAAAAGTGGGTTGAAGTCCTGAATAGTTTTTGTCTTGACTGGCTAAACTCAAAGACATTACTCCTTAATATTTTTTCCTTTTCTTTTTTCCTAACTTCCCAATCTGTGAAACATTATACAAAGTACTTCCACATTTGATTATAGCTCCTCATCAACTGAATGGCTTTAACTGTTGTCTAGGAGGATGGAAGACATTTTCTGAGCTGAAATAGACACTTTTCTGAAATTTAATTTTCTAGGACTACGTATTACTTTTTTGACTGAAAAGTTCACAGAAAAATGTTGTGATTATTTTTAGGAATGGTCCCACTATTACTAACAAGTCAGAGCTGAAAAGTATGTCAGAATACACCCCAGGTTTTTTTGCATATGGATGAAACCAATATTAAAGTTGTTATGAAAATTAGATTACTGCATTCTTTCTGTACATTCATTTCTACATACATACCAAAACAACAGTTTGTTAACTTTGTTAATTTTTGTTGTAACAGAAATATAATTTCTACTTCTGCGTAATCATGACCATTTTCCAACTGAATTTAGAATAATTTTTTTCCATATGATGCATTAGGTTCTCCTATTTCAATGTTTTTACCAATGAACTTGATAGACATTTTAGGATGAGGCCATGCTGTGTTTCAGGATTTTGATGTCAGATCATTTCACCCAAGAGTTGGATCTTAAAAAAGATTACGTTCTTAATATATTGTAGTCTGTTTTAACAAATATTGATTTTGAAAGACTTAATTAGCCTACTGAGATGAAAACAAGATGCACTATAATGTCTGTAAGTCTTTAAGTTTTGTAACTTTAAAGGAACATAGTACTCTTCTGATAAGAGTTGCATTAAGAAGATTATTTTGTTGCTTTTCTGCCTTCCAGGTAAAAGCAGATTGAATTTTACTGTAAAACAATAAATGTAACTTTCTGCTCAACAATCAAATAGCAAACATTTGTGTTTTGCAAGCACAGCTATATTTTCATACTTTTCCTATAGCTTTCCTGTAAAACACTCATTATAAACTTTGACATATAAAAATTATCACCTTTCTTAATAGTCTTCCAATTTTTTTTCAGGTTATTTTATTTTCCTATATTACTTGTAAAGTGAAAGAAAAAAATTCTTACAAATATGCTTAGAAAAGTTATATCAAAAATTAATCCCACTTTGTATGCACATGAAAAAATGCAAGGATTTTCTCTCAGGGATAATACATACAATTTGTATACATACCTACATTTATGCTCAGTTATATCTCATTAGGATAATTTTTATTTCAGAATATCAAAGTTTTAGATTCAAGTTATGTCCAACTGTGACTGAAAACCACAGCAGAGGATAAACTGTGTAGAAGTTTTTTGGTCTTTTTATCAGCAATTGGTCTTTAATAACTCAGTAAGCTACATATGTTAGCAATGGTACATCTGCAAAGCAGTGCTTTCCTTGCTCTTTAATACAACTCACACCTCACTTAGTAATTGCACTCATATTAAGAGCAATAGTTCATAGTCACAGGGCCCTGAACATCCTGAGCTAAGTCTGCTTTCAGTAGAGGGTAGGAAAAAATGCTCTCCAGGGGCCATTTCGTACATTTTTGTGATTCTGCACTGTTCCTTTAGTGAATTTTAAGGAACAGAAATGTAACAATACAGTACAATTCTGTGCTACAAGACATTTTCAAATGGGTGGGAGAGTCTTCATTAAGGATACAGTCCATAGCTGACAAAGAAGCCCTTTCTTCATATACAGCCATGTCTTCAAACTCAAACCTGCACAAATTTTGGCTCAAATAATGTTTGGGAATTTTTCTTTCTTGGTTTTTTTTTTTTTTTTTTTTTTTTTTAACTCCCTTGACTATCTCTCACTATCTAGAATTTGCATTGCCAGGAACTTCTTGCAGTACTTCTTCTTGAAATACATTCACCAATTAGCACTCCATCTACATAGGAAATATGTATTTCTTTAAGATTCTCAAAGATGGAGCTTAACACTTTACTGCATTCATTTTATAATCTGTTTTAATTCTGTCAAAGAAGACTCAACTTTTTTTTACTATTGTCCAAACTGAACTGAAGATCTTCTTCACCCTTTTTTCCCACTACTAATCCAATTCCGGGAAATTTTCTAAAATGCTTATAGAAATTAAATTTCACTAGTCAGTTATAGTGAAGGAAAATTGGCTTCTGAAGTTTTCAAAACCTGCATCAACCTTCCTCATTAATTCAAACAGTGTAAATCCTTTTAATTTGTGTGAAAGCTATGTCATGATCCAGTAAAGCACATAAGGTTAGAGTCAATAAGAATCAGAAATCCAAATTCAGGCAAAACTAAGTTAACAAAGCTTGCAAACTAAAAATAATAAATAAATAATACAAGAATGGTTTGACACTAAGACTCTCTAGGAGCACTGTGTTCTTAAGCAAGCAGTACTTGGGCAGTACCTCAGGCAAGTATCAATCAGCCTCTCTCCCTGCTGTGCCTGACCTGCTCTGAGGAAATGGGAGCTCTCCTGTGTCAGACCCCATACCAACTGCAAGATGCAGCCTAAGTGAACTGGTAGCATTAGGTGTGTAGGGCCAGTGCCGGTGTGAGAAGAGACAAGCTAGATTGAATTGTCCACCAGGTGCTCATGACCAACAGAGGCATGCAGGCTGGGGAGTGAGAGGCTGGAGAGCAGTGCTGTGAAAGAGACCTGGGTGTTCTCATCAGTGGTGAGCTGAACATGAGCCAGCAGTGCCCTGGCAGCCAGGAGGACCAACCCTGTCCTGGGGTGCATCAGGCACAGCATCACCAGCCGGGCAAGGGAGGGGATTGTCCTGCTCTGCTCTGCTCTGCTCTGCTCTGCACTGGGGCAGCCTCACCTCGAGTGCTGGGAGGAGTTCTGGGTGCCACAATATAATAAAGACATGGAGCTGTTAGAGAGCTTGCAAAGTAGAGCAATGGAGATGGTGAAGGGTCTTAGGGGAAGCTGTATGAGGAGCAGCTGAGGTCACTTGGTCTGTTCAGCCTGGAGAAGAGACCTAGGGGAGACCTCATTGCAGTTACAACTTCCTTGTGAGGGGAAGAGGAGGGGCAGGCACTGACCTCTGTGGTATACAGACAGGTGACCCAAGGAAATGGCCTGAAGCTGTATCAGGAGAGGTGTAGGTTGGATATCAGGAAAAGGTTTTTCACCCAGAGGGTGGCTGGGCACTAGAACAGGCTTCCCAGGGAAGAGAAGCCTGACAGAGTTAAAAAAATATTTGGACAATACTCTCTTACTTATGCTGCAATTCTTGGGGTATCCTGTGCAGGGCCAGGAGTTGGACTTAATGATCCTTGTGGATCTCTTCCAACTCAGCACATTCTGTAATTCTGTGATTTATTTATTTTTTTTTTCTTTTAATATCACAGTCTTGCTGTTAGATACCCTGTGTATCTCTGTTTCTTCTCACACAGCTGTGCTAAATTTCCAGACTCTGGTCCCAGGACTGATTTTGTATTTGCCCACTGAAACTTAATTTACAGCTTCTTTTTGGAGCAGTGCTTCGAAGACAGGTTTCTCCCAGCTAGTGTCCTAATCACTAGAAAGTATAAACTCAGCCTATTCATCAAATTATTTTCCTGTGTTCTCTCCTGAAGTGGGAACTTCCAGGAATAGGTTGATATAACAGTTTCTGGTTGTGGAAGCTCTCCAACACTAGCTATTTCCCTTATTATATTGTGCAGAAGTGAATGGTAATGGTTTATACATATTTGCATATAGAAAAGGCACTGTGCCCATTTCATTTCTATTAGATCATGAAAATCTAGTAATGCAGTTTATAGTCAGGCTGTTGGAGACTTATTTCCTTCAATAAATGTAAGAAAATGATATGACTTTGTCCTATTACAGAAAATTCTATCTATTTCTTGTCTCTTGCCCTTTATAAGATAGAAAATTAAAATTAAATTCTGCTTGATATGTACAAAGATTTTGAAATGCATCTGTCAGGCTGCATTCAATCTCTGGCTGGGGAGAAGATGTAGATTTGTCTCAGGAAAAAGAAAGAAAAAGGCTTCAGAGGCTAGTGGCTTGCATGAATTTGTACAAGAAGCATTGTGAGCCCTTGAGTATATATGCACAGTGACACGCTTCCAGGGCCCTCATATTAGGGAAAACAACAGCATTAGCTCTTGGCAGATCAATCCTTGCTGCCAACTGGGGAAAGTATTCTCTGATATACATTACAGAATATGGAAAATATTTCAGGTAGCAGTGATTTACTTGAGAATTTTACCAAACTTTAGCCTAGTTGTGTTTGATGAGACTGTAAGATCTTATTTCCTGCTCCCCCATGTTCTCTACTGGTTGCATGATTTCTGACACACTGGTATTTTCCAGAATAGCTGTGTGCAGACAGCTGGAAGGAATATCCATTACAGATGTCATTTCCCACAAAATGTCCTCACATAGCTTCTAATATAATTGTTTTCCACACTTCTACACAGTGGTGTCTTATATAAAAGTATTTGTATAGATACTTGATCATGTGTTTTAGGGAATTTCTTTATATAATTTTCTAGAAAATATGTAGACTAAAAAAAGGTAGCATTTAAAACCTAATCAAATACATTAATTTCAACTGATCTGGGGTCCAGTCACCACATCAGTTCCATTTACTTTGGAGTTCTAGTAGCGTTTTGATGGATTTCTCAGTTCAGATGGCCATATTTTGTGGCCAAAGCTCTTAGACTCATTTGATAAAGATAGATATATTGCCAGTATATCTTTAGAGTACAGATAAATCATAAAATACTTCTGTAAGTACATAACTGTAGCTTTGGGCCCCATAGGAAATATTTTGGAAAGCAAACTATACAGCTTTGGAATGAACCAGAACACTTTCTCCTCAGATGTAACAAACTCTCTTTTCAGATTAAAGTACATAGCTCACACACTGCACAGTTTAATCACAGATAAATGTAAGTTTCTATATATAGCTAGATATTTTTTGTCAGGTTTCTTTTTTTTTTCAAGATTTCACAGCAAGTTACAAATCAAAATATAAATGCAAGGTATTAATTATTACTTCTGATTCCTGCAGTGTCAATTAATGTCAAATCACTCACTACTGAAGAAAATCTGAGGTTCTGAGAGAAGTCCTTGGCATTAACAAGAGCTCAGCAGCCATTATTTGCTTCATATACTCCAGAGTTATCTTGATTAGTGCTTAGGAAGCAATGTGCTATTACTCTAAGCTTAATGTTGATGTAATTTTAAAAAGAAAATGAACCTCTGTCTGTTATCTGATACGAAGATATTTGAAGAGTGTATTTTGTGCCTCTGATAGTAATTAAAACAAATGCACTCTTTTATGAAATTACATTGATGTTGGCACTTTGCTTGTGAGAGAACATAACAATAGAAAAAGGTGTACCATATATGCTTTCCATAATTTATTGCAGTTTGAGACATAAAAGAAGAAAAGAGCAAATTTAAGAACCGGAACATGAGCTGATGAAATGTAGGGACAGAGATTTTAAAACATCTGTGAACTTGTACAATTAGTTAAGGAACAGCTTGAAAACAGTGAGGAAGAAATGCAGAAGGAAAAGACCCAGGAAATGAAGTTGTGATAGAAGTTGTGTATAAGTATTGTGAATAATAAACTAAGACTAAAAAAAAAAAAAAAAAAGACACAATATACAGAATTTGTCCTTCTGTTTAAAACTGTTTCTCTTATCACATTTATTACAGCAAATTAAATTATTGAACTTCCAGTCACTGGTAGCAGAACACCTGATATGAACCAGCATCTTTAAAGTTAAAAGCATTTCTTATATGTGTGTGATGCCTTACTGGCATGGGGGAGACGGGAAGAGAGGAAGGATTAATTGCTCTCTTTGTTTGTGCTGCTTTTAGACCTCATGAGTCTGTTGGAGAAAGTCCTGCTTCCCTCTTGTAAACCTACTTCTTTCACTGGGATGGGGTGGTTTCCAGAGAGATTTCTTCCTGTTGAAAGAAACAACTTGTCCTGGTTCTAGACAGGACGCTTAATTTTCGCAGCAGCCAGGAGCTCGGAAGGCCAGGACCTGGAGGTTGCTCAATTCCATATCATGTCATTTCCAGGGATCAGGGAAGGGCTCGCTTCTAGGTCAGCATGGTGTGATGGAGGGAATGCTTGGGTGTTGTCAGGGGGGTTCCACCTGAGTTGTTCATTTTTTTGTACCCTCTGTCATTAGTATTGTTGCTGTTACTGTTACTTTTTTTGTCTCACTGCTGTTTCCAATAAATCGTTCTCTTCTCAACCTGTGATCTTTCCATTTTGTGCTTCCAATTCTCCTGTCCAGATGCAGGGGAGCACGAAGAGGAGAGAGGGAGCAGGCAAACAGAACATGATTGGAAGATTCTCAGTGACAGCACTAAATTCAGGAGTACCAGTGCTAAACCCCCCCACAGTTTTAGGGTGGGACAGAGATGATAAGCACTTTGGGTCTCTTTAAAGCAGTCTGTGCATTTAGGTTTTGAGAGCAGTTATAGCCTTGATGAGATTCACAGCACTCAATAAAGAGGTAGCAGTTATTGAGGGCCCTGGAACAGATTTTCTCTTCCCAGGAATACAACTAGTGGGGCTTCCTGAAGCATGCCAGATACCAAAATGTACACTTTATGGTCATTAAGTAATAGTCCTCTCATGCTCCTTGTTTGTGAAGTTGTTTCCAAGGTCAGCTTGTCTCTAGATCTTTCACCCTATATTCCTGTTACTTGGTGTGTGGGAATGCTGACCAGCCTATTAGACAGATAGAAATAATCAAGACCGTGACCAGTGGGTTTCTGCTCAGTGAAGTGATCCAAAGGAGATCAGGCCTTATCTGTATTTCTTAACATGAATTTTTCTGTTGTTCACCACCATTTCCATGACTTGTGCTTTGTGGTTTTTATTTTGTTAATTCTACAACGTAGAAACTATACCATCTCTTCACTGACCTACTTAACTGATTTGAAAACCATGTACTACCTACTTTTGCCCACAGTTGGGGTTTCCTGAGTCTAACTCTAAATCTTGACATTGAAGTGAATCTGAATTGGTCTTGGTAATTTCAGTCTGCAGTCATTTTATTTTGTCTGTGGTGAAACTTAGTGCTAATGTTTAAAGTTAGGTGTCTTACATTGTGGGTAATTCCCTTCCTCTGGGTTAGTGAAAATGTTATGCAATAAATTTAGTATTTATAAGAATATCACTTAATATTCATCTATTTGTTAGTTGCTGTTTGTAAAGCAGAACATGAAGTCTTATTTTATCCTCATTTTTCTGTGTATTGCAAAAGCAATTTTGCTTGCCAAATTACATTCATTCTTTCCCAGAAAGCTTATAAAAAGATATGGAAGACTATTATTCATCTATACTCTTTACTTTCACTCTAGTTTGCATTGTAGTCAGACTAATTTCATCTACTATCTTGTGGCAGAGTAATTCTAAAGAATATAATTATACTATTACTAAAATATATTATTTAAATGTTTTCATATCTCATTGTATCAGGTTATACCACCTCTATGTTTTGATATCTAGCAGAAATGTCATTATTTTAAGCAATGAAACAATAATGTGATTAATGCAAAGAAAAGTAAAATACAAGATACAATACAATGTGAAATACTGCTCTTCCTCTGTTGCACAGATATCTTTTTTTAAAATAGGAATCCATTTTCCTTTAACATCTGCATTTCCTGCAAAGGGAGAAGAAAATAAAAACTAGCACTTAGAATGGGGAAAATATAGTACAACTGATTTTTTTTTTTTAATTCCAAAAGACTCTTCTCATTATTACCATTACTTTAAAAAGGAAAATCACACACAAAAGGACAAGAATTAAAAGTTTATTTTGTTTAGGTTTTTTTTTTCCAAAGTAGCTTTCTCTATATATTCTAGTTCAGTATCATACAGTAGTTAAAGAATTTAAGGAATGAAAAACCACTTTAAAGGCATAAATTTGTAGCTGCATGGTCTCAATTTCTAGGAATTTTGTAATGTAGTCATTATTCTATTTACTGCAAGAATTTAGCAATCAAAAAATGGCACAGATCAAAAAAAAAGAAAAAGAGTTCCACTAGAAGAAAGAAGAATCTCCCTTGTGCACGCTAGATCAATGCCTTAGTAGTCTGGCAGTTTTGTCTTGAGCTAATGGAAAGAAGAAGCTAGACCGTGTTCCAGAGCTCTGTGTATGGAGAGATTTTCCATAAGTTATTATCTCCTTTCTTTGGCAAAAGATATTCAGATATCTTCAAGACCTAGGCTTTTTTCTTTTCCCAAAGCAGAATATGGATGTCAGGTAGACTTTGTCTTACTAGGATTTTCCATAATAAAGTTTTGACTTTTGTTGAAATGCATATATTGGAAATATACTTGATTTTAAATGTACATTTGATTTTCTTTTATTTTCTCTTAAATTTTTAATCTAAGAATATTTCAACATTTCATTTAATGTTTTACCTTACTTTGGGGTTTTATGTTATTTTATATAATCTTAAAATTATTTTATTACATGGAATTTTACAACTGATTGCCTCTAGAAGTATGGAAACTTTAAATTTCATTTTATTATTTAAATTTCTGGTTTATTATCTAAGTTCATTTATGACAGCCTACTGCAGTTTTGTTAAGCAGTAATTTTCCTTAGTCTTTTAAAAACAGAATCGTAACATTATGTTATGGCTTTTTATATTAGTAGCAGTCACTCACTTTTCTCTATTTAATCATGTGCTGTACCTGAGCCAATGGGTAGATACAGGTAATATGCAACAAAAATCTTACATTCCCAAAACACAGACAAAAAGATTTGTAGTAAACTCACAGAGGAAAATTAGTGGCCTAAATTTGAAGAAGTCAATATTCCATTGTCGTGTCACTTAACCTTTTTTTGTAGTATGTTTCTTGGCTTGCATGTAGAGGTTAAGGTTACCTTTTTTCAAACGTTTATGTAATTTTTATACCATTTTAGGGCACTTCTATTCTCTTAAAGATTTGCTGTAAATGATTCCAAAAGGTGAAATCTGTTGATCCCTAAAGGCATATTTGCATATCCAGGTGTTTCAGTGGATTTCAGTTTGTATTTTTCAGGAGTGGATTTGATATCTAAAGAAACTGTCTTTCTTAATTTGAAATTTCTGATAAAAGAGTACTTGTTTACACATCAGAACATCAGCTTTAATCCATGTATTAACACAAAAATTTTCCACTGCAGCTGATATGTTAAGAAAATTATTATGATTGCATATTAATTTTGATAGAAAAGACTAGTGTTGCAGAAGTCTTTATAAGCTCAAAAATCAGATCGTCTCTATTACCTAATTCATATCTTGCATTAATTTACAATTTTATCTGAATTTAACATCCAAGATATAAAAAAAATTTCTTTTGGAGAATATGGAATTCCAAGTAAGTAATTTATAATGAGAACATGGCATAAATATAATAAGGAAAAAAGTGAGAAAGCAAAGAGGAAATACCTTCTCCAAACGATAACATAAGATAATATGTGGATTTATTATGTAGGAGTAAGAAATATACACACATTTGTTTATCACATCCTATGTATAGCAGCCTTGACCTATTGAAGCAAAGCTCCCATAAGATTAGTAAGAGTAAAAATACTTATTAATGTTGAATAATGGTGATGAAATAGTGAGTTTCTAGCATTTACTACTTGGAAATTCTTGAAATATGTTTTTCAAAAGTGTTCAATAGAACTTGAGGACAGAACATCACCATCCTTGGCCCTCCTTGAGTTTTGTGAGAAGCAGCTTACACCATGGGCAGGAGGGCTCAGTTCTCCCCAACTCCGAAGGCTTTGAGAGCTTTTGTGCTCCCCTAAACTCCTCCTGGTGCAGCAGAAGCTGCTGCATGTCCACGGTTCCCTTTAAGTCATGTACCAAATGTGGCTTTCTCCCTTCTTCTCAGTCATTAAGAAAGGTAGCATGGACAAGGTAGAGGAAGGAGGTAGCAGTCTGTTCAACAGGCAGTGGCAGCTCTCTGTCTCTTTGCTGCTGCAGAGAGGCAGAAAGGCAGAAAAGTGGAGGGCTGGTGAGGGAAAGCTGTGAGAACTAGTTCAGAGACAAAGCTGGCTAGAAAATCCCCTTCTAAACCCTTTTCTGCTGAATAACATTGATATACCAGATTTGTAGCACGTCTCAGTGCAGTTCCATTCTATTTCATCAACGCTGCCCAAACTCGACCACACCATTCTCAAGTGTGCTCACCCATCACTGCTCTGCTAGCAAATCTGATCTGCTCTGTACCCCTGGATCTGAGTGTCTTGCTTTCTCCTGCCTGTGCTGATGTGGGTCTGGATATACCCAAAAGCCATGGTTAACTAGTGCCAGGAGAATACCACCAGAAGAACTGGTGATAATCTATCTGGCCATCCAGCACTTGTATGCTGCCTGTTCAAGTTAAATAAACAATACCAGTGGGTCCAAGCACTGTCTCAAGCACACTCCCTGTGAGTTTCTTGATGCAGGTTTAGCTTCTAGAGGAAATATTCTGCCACACATTGCCTGAGCCTGGTTGAGGGATGACACAGGGATAACAAGTTAGCTATTTTGGAAGGGAAGATATTTTGGCAAGTGGAAACAAGACACACCGGAGTTTTGTTGAGGGATATGTCTTTATGCCCAATTTACAAGTTATTCTACTATTTTTTTCTCTATTAAATAAGCAGTTCCCTAATGAACTGTACCTGACCATTCTTATTAATCTCCTTTCCAAGGAGGTAGTTGTGACACATGCAAGGATATTAAAATTGCCTTTATCTTGCCAGCTGAAGAATTGAAAAAAATGTGTCTACTGCTGAACATCATATATGCACACTTCCTTGAATCAGGACAGCTTTTCTGCTATCAGGACTTGAGATAGCTTGGTTACTAATCACTTTTCTGATTGCAAAAGTGACATACCTTTGGAATCGAAAAGAGTAAAAATTGAGGTAAAATTATGAAATAGAATCATTTTCAAATTTCACTTGAAAAGTATCTAAAGAGAGAAAATAGAGCATAATTTAAATTTATAGTCTAACAGCCTTAGTAGAGAGCAGCAGGTTCATGAGTTCTATCATTTGCTCTGATAGAAATTCCTTTTGGTGTTGCTTAATTCATTCACCCTAGCTGATTTGTCATGGAAATGCTACAAGACATTGAAAAGAGGGTTTATTGTAATAGCATCACAGGTATTTATGATAAACAATTCACTGCAAGTTTTACATTGCCAAGTGGTTTGCAAGCATATCTACTTCAACTGTTAAAAATTGCATTGTGTCCTGTAATATTTTTCCTTTTTGTTCTCCATGTATTTTCTCTATAACATGAAATAACTAAAACTTTTGAGGAAATCAGTAAAAAATGAAGCTTATACATTTAAACAATCACTTGAAAACACATGCCATTGCATGTAGATTTTGTTACAAACATGAGAATCTTTAAAACATCAGAGGCAAAAACCACTTTTATTTTTGGAGAATCTTCAGTTAAATTGCAACAGTCTTAGACAGACTGCTGCAGGTACCATAAATAATTACTTCAGCTTATTGGTATTTCCAGTTTCTTTTCCAGTTTTTAATCATAGTGTCTGATCTGATATTTTTCTCTGTTCCATGGTAAAAAATATTATGTTCCCATTTTGGCTTTAGAGTTTTAGAGCAATTAAAAAGTTTTCAGTGGCCTGAAACTATATACCTGGAGGCTAAAATTTTGAGTCAGTTTTACCCTCAGTCCATCTGTGTCATGGAGTGAGTAAGCTCTGAAAACAAATGCTATTTGAAACACACACTGAGTATCAAGGCCAAAGGGACAAACTCTGACATGAGTAGGCAAGGTCAGCTTCAGGTTTGTCTTGTGGAATTAAATTCCATAGACTTGTTTTGGGACTGGGCTTTTATCTCTGCAAATATTAATCTCTGAGGGATTAGTAACATTAGTCAGTAGCAGAAGGCAGAAGATGGGCACATGAGTTTACTTGCAATGCCTGGATACTGCTGGTGAATGCTTTGGCTGGGAATCAGTCACATTTCCTGCTCCTTCTCCCTAACCTCCAACACCAAATTTACATCTCCATGACCCATGTCCTGTCTGGACACTTCATTGTTCAACAAACCTTAGTCATGGCTGGGTCTTTTTGTTTCACTCCTTTAAAAACAGAGACTTTTGACTTGATTTGTTCAGTTGCTGTTACTTGAATTCTTTGTTTTTAAGTCAAAATTAGACAAAATTTAACAGATGTGAATATATAAAAAGAAGTATTGACAACATCTACTGGTATATATTAACAATTTTGAGGGGCTAGAAAGAACAAACTCTGAGGTGATGGAAAATGGTCTTTTTAAAAGCTGTAAGTGTGCACTATATATTCCCATTTGAAGACAATTTTTGCAAGTTACTTCATTATTGCTTTCTATAAATCAATAACTAACTCCCCCAACTTTCAATACAAGTCTCTAAAGATATGCACATTGATCTGAGAAAGACAAGACCTTGAAAGAACTTAAAATTAATGAGTTTCCTATATGGTATTTAAGAAGATGAATACACTTCTTTTAACCTATAATAATTTCATGAAGGTGTATTTAAGAGAATGCATAGTTTAAGTATGACCACAACTTTAGCAGCTGTGTGATCAAAGGAGAGTAGAATAGAATAGAGTAGAATGGAATAGAGCACAATAGTTCCAGTTGGAAGGAACCTCCAGTGATCATCTAGTCCAACTGCCTGACCACTTCAGGGCTGACCAAATGTTATAGAATGTTAAGTGCATTGTCCAAATTCCTTCTAAATATTTGACTGGCTTGGGGCACTGATCACTTCTCTAGGAAAAAACTATGTTTCAGAGTTTGACCATGCTCTCGGCAAAGAAATGCTCCCAGAAGTCCAGTCTAAACATCCCCCAATGTACTTTGAACCATATCCAGGCATCCTGTCACTGGACCCCAGGGAGAAGAGCTCAGCACCTCCCACTCCACTTGCCCTCCTCAGGACACTGTAAAGAGCAATGATGTCACTCCACAGCCTCCTTTTGTCAAAAGCAGACAAGTCTGAAGTCCTCACCTAGTCCTCATAGGACATTCCTTCAGGCTGTTTCACTAGGTCTGTGGCTTCTTCTGGATGCATGAACCTTCGTATCCTTCTTGAATTGTGGGGCTCACACAGTACTCCAGGTGAGACCACGCCAATGCTGAATACAGCAGGGAAATCAACGCTTTTACCCAGCTTTTTCTGCTGTGTTTGATGCACCCAAGGAGAGGATTTGTCCTCTTGGCTGCCAGGGC
>VZTR01012075.1:126582-141588 GCA_013400775.1 Chaetops frenatus
TCAAAATTAGACAAAATTTAACAGATGTGAATATATAAAAAGAAGTATTGACAACATCTACTGGTATATATTAACAATTTTGAGGGGCTAGAAAGAACAAACTCTGAGGTGATGGAAAATGGTCTTTTTAAAAGCTGTAAGTGTGCACTATATATTCCCATTTGAAGACAATTTTTGCAAGTTACTTCATTATTGCTTTCTATAAATCAATAACTAACTCCCCCAACTTTCAATACAAGTCTCTAAAGATATGCACATTGATCTGAGAAAGACAAGACCTTGAAAGAACTTAAAATTAATGAGTTTCCTATATGGTATTTAAGAAGATGAATACACTTCTTTTAACCTATAATAATTTCATGAAGGTGTATTTAAGAGAATGCATAGTTTAAGTATGACCACAACTTTAGCAGCTGTGTGATCAAAGGAGAGTAGAATAGAATAGAGTAGAATGGAATAGAGCACAATAGTTCCAGTTGGAAGGAACCTCCAGTGATCATCTAGTCCAACTGCCTGACCACTTCAGGGCTGACCAAATGTTATAGAATGTTAAGTGCATTGTCCAAATTCCTTCTAAATATTTGACTGGCTTGGGGCACTGATCACTTCTCTAGGAAAAAACTATGTTTCAGAGTTTGACCATGCTCTCGGCAAAGAAATGCTCCCAGAAGTCCAGTCTAAACATCCCCCAATGTACTTTGAACCATATCCAGGCATCCTGTCACTGGACCCCAGGGAGAAGAGCTCAGCACCTCCCACTCCACTTGCCCTCCTCAGGACACTGTAAAGAGCAATGATGTCACTCCACAGCCTCCTTTTGTCAAAAGCAGACAAGTCTGAAGTCCTCACCTAGTCCTCATAGGACATTCCTTCAGGCTGTTTCACTAGGTCTGTGGCTTCTTCTGGATGCATGAACCTTCGTATCCTTCTTGAATTGTGGGGCTCACACAGTACTCCAGGTGAGACCACGCCAATGCTGAATACAGCAGGGAAATCAACGCTTTTACCCAGCTTTTTCTGCTGTGTTTGATGCACCCAAGGAGAGGATTTGTCCTCTTGGCTGCCAGGGCACACTGCTGGCTCATACTGAGCCTGCTGTTGACCAGCACACCCAAAGCACTTTCTGTAGGTCTGTTCTCCAGCTGCTCCTCTCCCACTTTATATTTGTTTCTGGTGTTTCTCCAGGTGTAGAATTCAGAATTTGGTCATTGTCATGTCATGTCAGTGACAGTTGCCCAGTGCTCCAATGTACCAGAACATGCTACAGACCCTCTTAGTCCCTGAGAAAATCAACAGCACCTCCCACTGTAGTATCATCATCAATAGTATTGTTATAATTATTCTATATTAATTTTAAGTAAAAGAAATAACATTACATACAATTATTACATAGCATTTTTAAAACTATTTCCTTCTCATCCTCTTTCTCCTGCAATAACATAACATTCTCACATATGTTGATCAGACTAATTCTACCACCAAGAATGACTAAGAGAACATTTTTAAAATAAATATCATAACAAGGTAAGGGTTCTGCAATGTTTTTGTGTTACACTTCTCTGGACTCTACTGAGTGGTTTGTCTAAGACTGAAATGGGTACCTGAAGTGTGTTTATTAACTCTTGGTAGCTCTTCCATGAATTTTTATAATTGCTCTTGATCTTATATACAATTTTTCGAACACAATGTCTCATTGCAGTGAGTTCCATCATTTAACTGTGCTTTTTGTGGAACCGTGTTTTTCAGATTGACATCTAACAATTTCATCTGCTGCCTTCTGTTTATTGCTTTCTGAGACACTTAAGAAAAACTAATGATAAAACTCAAAAAAAACACCCAACCAAAAAAAAAAAAAAAAAACAAAAAAACAAAACAAAAAAAAAAAAAAAAAAAAAAAACCCAAAACAAAATACCCCAACAAACCTGTTTCAACTTTCTTGGACATTTGTGGTTTGTTAAATGTTTACTGTGTTAAAAATTAAGTTTTTCTTAGGATGAAAAAAATGACATTATTTTATTCAGGAGTTATTGCTCTTTTACTTTTGCATCATGTTACCTTTCCCTCTACTTTTTCAAAGTTTTAGTTTTGCTTTGGGGTTTTTTTGTGTGGTTTTTCTTTGTTTATTTGTTTTTTTGTTTTGTTTTGTTGTGTTTTGTGTTGTTTGTTTTGGGTTTTTTTTCGATAAAGTGATTTGGTTTATTTTAACCAAATATTCCTGTTCCAGGAACATTGTGTATTCTACAGTGTCACAATATTGCTTTCTGATTAGTTGTCCATTCCTTACCTAATAAATTATAATACTAAATTTGCTTGTTTGACTGCTTCTGAACATTAGGATGATTACTCTGTTTTCACAGAATTATGTATTATAAGTCTGAAATGTCTTTCCTCTGTAGTACAAGCTAGTGCAGAGTCCTTCACTGTGCATACAAAGTTAGAATTGATTTTCCGATTATTTTTCCCCATGAGTATCACTAACAGTAATAATTTTCAGCCTGTGAATCTAATCACCATAAAAAATCATTAAGGCTAATTGAACATTTATATAGATAATCACAAAGCCTACCCTGTTATATTAGAAAGTAAATAGATAAACCCTCATACTTTTGGACAGAGTTGTTTCTAATAAAGAAATTAAGTTTTATAGTGCTTTCCTCCCCACCCCCCTTCCTCTTAGTTAGGAGTAAAACCCAAGAATTTCTCAGTCTTCTGTAAGAAAGCTAGGAAATGCTGAAATTTCTCTCTCTGCAACACTTCAGCATTTTGTCACACATTACTCAGTTTCATTGTCAAGCATTCACTTGAATGAGGAGATGGAAAACCAGTCAGAATTTAAAGCCAGCCTTTGAGGAAATGTTCCAGTAAAATGCTCCATAATATTCAGAGGGAGAAATGTTTACATTTTGACTGATTGCTATATTTCTCTGGTTAATTTTATTGGGTGAATCTAAGAAGTGTTTACTGTAACTTAATTTTTCAGGCTATAAATCACTTGCATTTTCCTGTAGCATGCCTGGTGTGATGAATATCACAGATAGGACACCAAACAAGAAAGTCTTATGTACATGTTGGTGTAAAAATTCCTGTGTTACGATGATACACTATGGCAAGGTCCATTGACTTTAATAAAAGCGAGAATGGTGTGAAAAAGATTTTTAAAGCATATTTTGAAGATAAGACACCCTTTGCCTTTATGTTTTCTCTTCTCCAATGTGCTTCACAGCAGAGTACCCTTGAGTGAAAGCACTTAATTGCTGTCATGAAAAGCAGCAAAAGTTTCTGTTATAATGTTAAGCCTGGTTACTAAGAACCTATATGAGAAGCAACCTTATATTAATGGAACAAATTGAAATCTTAATTGCTATCTGTGATCTAGGCATACAGCATATGAAGTACTGGAACAAATGCCCTCATTAATTTATCTAGAGCTTTGGAAGAAATGACTTTCATGAGGAAATGCAGAAGGAGGTGCTTATTACCTTCAATGTCACAAGCAGGGTGCTCTAATCTTGGAGAATATTATTTGAGACAGAGATAAGAATGAAATATAAGCTATTTTATGGTAGGAAAGCAGAATGCAGAAAGAGAATTTTGCCCCTTTTGGTATACTTGTATTGGATGTATTGGATTACTTCAATGGATTTGCAGTTAAATATATGGGTTTAAATTGAGGTCAAATTACACTAAACATAATAGATGGGTCACACATAACCATACCAGTAAAAAAATATAATGAGATAGAGTATAATAACAGATATTCTTTTGCATATGGAAATAAATTGTCTTTTTCATTATTTCAGAGATTGATTTAAATGCAAAAATGAAAGTCATGGGAAAAAAAAAATCCCTTGATCTGCCACTCTCTTTCCTATAAACTTCTAGTGACAAGGCTGTGACAGATGGTCTTTAGGACTCTTTGGCTATCCTACTTTATGATTTCTAATTAAGTCCAGATCACATCTTCCATCTGGAAAACACTTTCTAGCAGCAGGAACTCTGGTTACAGAAGGCAAATAAGAAGCTGTACTGCAGGTTTAGAGACTCAGGGCAGCTAAAGTCAAGCTGCCCTTAATATACATGTAAGCTTTAGCACTAGTTTTGATAGTAGTCAGATTTCAACACATATATTCCTAAGTAAAATGAATTAAAATACAGCATGGACTCATGCAAAATTGACTATTCCAGTACAACTTGATATTTTTATCTAATAAGTCGGATGATTTTCTAGGTTAATTAAATGAAGGAAAGCTCATTGATTTGTGTATCGGAAATGTCATCAGTGGAACATCACATAGATGCGTGGCAGCTGCTTTAAGCTCAAATAATCCATTCCAGGTGTACTTGTGTAGAGGTAGAACTCAAATGCCTCATTCTCTTCTGGATGCCATAGGGCATCCCAGACATTCATGTGGAACAGGTTGCAATAGCATAGGACCTATGGGAGATCTATGCTTCCTTGGAGTGGCAGCTGAAGGTGTGGTGGATATGGCAAAGCCTCAAGGTATTGCTAGGCTTCTAATAACCAAATCTCAGCTTTCTTGTCTGCCTTGAAGTGTATAGACTCTACCCTTAAGCTCCACCAGGTGTATTAACTAGGCCTTCATTTTTCTTTTTGTTGAATGTAGATCTGGTTTACGTTAAAACTGTGAAAGGAATGAGAAATCAACGGATTTACTTTATTAAAAAAAAGCTTACTGAACTAAATTTTACTGGAGAATTATAGTAATGACCTTTAAATATTTGTTAATAGAAATAGGTAATAAAATAAATTAGGAGGACATCCTAAGAATTCTATGTGATCTTTTAGATGACCTTAACAAGAACTGAAATATTAGGAAGAGACTGGAGTAAAATAGTGCAAAATAGCTAGTCACACGATTCAGGAACAATAAGTATAATTCCTGGTATTGGCCCAGAAATCATCAGCTGAAGACATCAAAGGACAAAAAGGACCTATTGTCTGAGCACAGGGTGATTTGGAATCACTAATAGGGTATGACAGTGGAAAAGCAAATATTCTTGAGTGCATGAGAAGACATATTTCCAGTAGAAACAAGAAATTGTTCATGTCATGCTAACCAGTGAGCACATGTAGTTAGAGTCAAAAAATGATNCCTGCAATAAACCATTGTTGAGATAGGCAAGAAAATCAGGAGAAAAAAAATCAGTTTTATAGAAAAATATATATTCTTTACATATATATTAAAAGAAAAAGATCAGTGAGTAAGAAAATAAAATCCTAAAAATATAGAATGTTTGTGGAAAGAATTGTAGACTGGTAGATAGAAACATGTTTCTAGCCAATAGAGGAATAAAGTTTTGGAAATTTCTGATTTGGTTAGTAGACATTTCAATCCCAACACAATTTTTTCTTTTCACTTTTCAGTTTTCAATTCTGGGTCTTTACACACTCAGTATCCTGTGGTTTTAACTTCTGCATAAGTTTTCCTATTCAAAAGAATAAAAAGAGAAACATTTACACAACTATACTGCCTAGTACAGGAAATTTTTGGATTTTTTTGTTCTTGAGATAATAAAAAGAACAAGCAAGGCATTCTAAATTGATATTTGTTCATTGTCATGAACATTCTCATAATTCCTATCACTTGTTCTTATTGGGCAGGATGAGACTATCAAAAGTGCAGAATGCTTTTGATCTGAAATGACTGTGTACAAATTACACAAAGAAAGAAAATGCGTTGTTCTTTTTAGTATCTTTTTCTTTGCTTTGGTTTAGCCCAGATATAGGAAGTTAATAATTTAAAGAGGTCCACTTCCTTTTAATAGAGGAAAGGATCACAAGTCATGACTCTACCTAGCTATAAGGTCAGAAACGTGATCTCTTCAATACTTTCACTCCCCTTGAGTCAACTGCCCACAACACTCTACTTAACAAGTCCCCCTATCTCAGGGTGGAAGATAATTTAGTCCCATAGCTCAGCTGAGGCTCTGGGAAATTTCTGTGTCATGGTGGCAAACTGTTTCCTCAGATTCTGCATCAATGCTCTTTACAATCAGAAATCCTATAGAAATTTCAGGATTCAGAAATTTTCACAGCTGAAGGCAAGCTGAGAGTGCACAAGATACAGGAAGACATATTAATAATCTCCAGAATTCCTTCTGTCTAAGGAAGTCAAAGTGTAGTGGTCTATCAGCTGCACTGCTTCCCAAATTCCCTCATTAATTAGGCAAAATTTACAGGGAGAGGACAGAAAAAAAGATCCAGGAGGCTGAACTTGGAAAGGACAAGAATAAAAATGTGTTTGGGAGATGCATTGCCTTTATGAGCCAAATGCTGTAAATAGCTGCTCTTGCCTTTATAAAGATAAGACTGATAAAACTTTGTAAAGATAGAAACTTATGGAATTTCCATATCCTCCTCAAGCCATGGTAACACAAAACATTTTAGATGTTTATACAGTTTACATCCTGAGGGATAATTTTCTAGAATACATGTTCCCCTGAAAGAAAGAAATGAACAGATTCAGCAACTTTTTCTACTAGTGGATGTCAAAACCAACAAAATTAAAGTCTTGGAAGAAGTAGCAAGGAAAAGATATTTTGATAATGAAAACATAATTAGAGTGTTCCTGATAAAGCAAGAGCACAAGAAACTAATTTACATAATAATTTTCTGAAATACATGAAGATATATTTCTTTTTGTGAAAACCATCTATTTTCCATTCACATTCCACTTTTGAGATTAAACTTCTAAAATTTTATTTCCAAGTAGGAACAGAAGCACATACTTGGATCCTGCAACCTAACCATATCTAGGAATATCACCTGCAGCTGTCAGAAAACATAATTTAGACTTCCTTACATCACATTCAGTCTGTGACCTCTGTGTTTCTTTTTTTTTTCCATGCATAACCCTAAAAAATACCCACTTAATAGACTTACATTTGTATAAATAGCTAGAGAAAGGGCTGGGAATAAAGTGTTGCTTAATTTTGAAGGATGATGATGTTGAAATCCTTGTACCTCTAAATGAAAAGGATCTTAAAGCTGAGCTTAAGGCATCTCAGCTGTGCCTGACCTTGTATGCTTCTCATACACCAATCAGTGGATTCCCTTAGGCTCTGTACCTGAAAAAGAATGCTTGCAACATAGTTTGCCTAATCCATTTGTATATTCTTAAATTACTGAGACAGGGGGGTTTGTTTTTGACTATTAAAATCCCAAAGAGCTGTGGCATTAACTTGTCAAGTTTGATGAAGAAGACCTGATCTTACAAATGATTAATGATTTTTTTCCCTCTCAGAGCAAATTTGGTTCCTGAGAGTCACAAAATTATTTTCATCTCGTCAGTCTCATTAGGAATTTGAAATAGAAATTATCCAGTTATTTTGATTTTTCCTGTACAAAACAACAATGAAAGAGTCTGTACTTAAATCATTTCCCTATATGAAATTCTAATTAAAAAAAAAAAAATGCAGGTCTTCAGTTTCTATAGATCAGGAACAATTAAGAATTTAAAAGGAATTTTAACATTTTATTTTTCTGTAAATAGCAATATTATTAAATGTCAAAGTGCAATTCAACATTACATCTACAGGACCACTCAAAAGGACCAGAAATTGAGTTATTAATAAATTCCTTGCTCTTCTTTGTTATTGAATTAGATTATTATATATATAATTGTATCATCATTATTAGCCAATTGGATAAAACAAAAATTATTCTCTGATGGCTAATAGCAGAATGAATCATTGCTAATACTTTAATCTTCGTAATTTATTGGGAAAATATATCAAACCTGACCTGGCTTCCGGAAGATCTGGAATGATAAAACCATGTCCATAGCAAAATGAAGTTGTGGGAATTTAGGATATATAAGACTCCTTGTGGAAACTATCATATTCCTTGATTGTTTAGGGTGTTTCAAATAGGAATATTTTATAGGATAATATTTGCTATTATTTAGGTAAAGTTACAATCTTTCAGTTGTGACTATTCAAATGGTCTTTGGTAGTAACTGTAAATACCTACTTACTAGTCATTTACCCTTTAGTTATCGTGTAATTTTAAACCAGTTGAGTGACCAGCCTACACCCCTTACACGAAAGCACAAATCGTAAGTGGGATGGGGCCATTTTGTAATGATTTCAGTAATGATTTTTTTTCCCCTGCACTTCTACCTTACTTGTGCCAAGCCAATCCTTCATAATATCAAAAATTGAAAAGCAAAAAAGAAGTTCTTTTTTATAGTCTCATAACATGCATATTTATTTCAATTAACAAGAAATATACCTTCCTCTGAGTTATTTTATTTATTTACTCAATGCCCTGAAGAAAAGAGGTGCATGATCCTTTACTAGATATATTAAAGCTACATGTGAAAGGTCCTGTGCTAAACTGCCCTGATTTCTGCTAGGGTAGAGTTAATTCCTCCTCAGTAGATGTTACAGTGCTGCGTTTTGGTAAGCAATTGCATTGTGCATCACTTGTTTGTTTGTTTGTTTGTTTTTTCTTTTATTGTCATTATTATTATTATCGTTTACCACTATTATTGCATTTTAGTTTATTATTGTATTTTTCTTTATTTTCAATTATTAAACTTCTTATTTCAACATACAAATTCTACTTCAGTTCTCCCCTGTCCACTTGGGTGGCAGAGAAAAGGAGGGGTTGAGTGAGAGTTTGTGAGGTGCTTCATCTCTGTCTGGGCTTAAAACCACAAAATAAGCTTATTAAATGGGGCCATCAGTTTCAGCATTGCACATTTATATGGGTTATGAAATTCTTGTAAAAGGTATTTATGTATTGCTTGTCACTTTCTAACACAAATCATGCTAATCCCTTGTAATCTGAAGAAACACATTTTGATATCTCTTTTGCCCTTCATAAAACTTTCCCAGAAATAGCCTAATACCAGTATTAGTAACAATGGGTCCAATATCAAAGTTCTTATGGATTTTTTATGCAGAGAAACACAGAAAAGAATGCTTTTGTCACAGTGAAGTCTGTGCAACACTTGACAGAATTGCAGTATTTCGCACAGATTTGATAACTTTATTTGCTGTGCAGGGGAACATTTTGCAGTGGCAGGGCAGGAGACAATTCCATAATTTTTGGAGTGCTAGTATGCTCAGAAGATCTGCCCTATGAATGATTTTAATCAATACTGTGTCTTCATTAGAGATACTTCTGAAGTACTTTGAAAGCATTTAGTACCTCTGCATACTCACCTTTCTATTGGCATGTATTTCTTATCTGTGTGGCCCTTATCTCCTGACTTCCAAGACAGCACTGAAGCGATAAAAGGATCATGAGAACTGACTTTAGCATACAAAGCTTTCTTTAACTAAATCTTTTCTCCTCTGTTATCCTCAGGCATTTAGGCTGGTGACAGAAGCATATCTACAACTGCAGATGGAAAAGATTCAAATGCCTCAACCCAGGAAAAAGATATTTATTCACAGATGTTTCTCTGTTGCTTTGACCAGTCTTTTAACTAAAACAGACTACAAAAACAATGGGACTACTATAATTCGAGATAGGAAACTAAGTATAAGAGCTAATATTACATGTTGATAAGATACGTATCAACTAAAATTAATTTGATATACAAACGGCAAAGGAATTTAAACTTAAAGGGTGCAAAAACAGGAGAGAACTGGCCATTACTGGAGCTTTCAGCCCTTCAGGAAGATGACTATTATTGCCATAAATGCCTATGGATATGAATAACACAATTATCCCTTTGGGAAATTATTTTGAATATTATGTAATTCCTTCCTTATTTTTCTGCAATTCACTTGGCATCTGATTTAAAGCTAACTAAAAACAGTGGTAAAACTGTGTCAAAAAGTACAATAACTTCTAGAGGTGACAGGTGAGGTCACTACTTCGCCACACAGCTGGATTTTGCACCCAGATCTTCTAAGATTTTTCTCTTTAGGGACATGGTGGAATTGAATGTTTATGAGGAATACATTTCCTATATCAACCTCAGACTGGAATTTTCAAGAACTATCTTAAAACAGAAGAGTACTCATAATGAAGGTGATACGCGTCCTCTCCTGTTTTGTGTCACAGCTGTGCAGGTTACTCAATATCCTAAGAAGAGTTAACACTAAGTGAAACACATACTTCAGTAGCTGAAAATTTCTATAATATAACTCTGTCTCAGAAAATGAAAGCCAGTGTAGGCATACATGTAAAAATAATCTTTTTATAGTAATCTACAAAAAATAATTTTTTTTTTTTTGAAAATGCCAGTGTAACAGTGGGTGAATATTTCAGTTACTGCATGTAGGTAAGCATAGTTTTTTCTGATGAGGAAAAAAATAGATAGTTATGCTGCCACACTCTTTTTTTTTTTTCCTAAAAAATGAAACCTGTTTCAATAGATATCTGTGCTAAGAACTGAGCTAAGGATTCTTTGATAAAATCTTCTTCTGCATTAAAAACTGTTAGCTCTGTTGCATATGAATTAACTTCTCTCAAGTAATTCACAAAATGACAGAAGATAATTGCTCTGAAGAAAAAAAATTATTTTAGTTATGAAAATTTATGCAGACTTGTAGGAGAAAAAAAACTGTATGAATAAAAGGTGTCTCCCTATCACTTCACTTTGTGGTTTTCAAAAAGGCATTTTCATAATATGGGTCAAACAGAAATGCATATTATGATATAAAAGGAGTGAACATTCTTAATTCTGTCTGTAGAGTAACAAATTGCTAGTAAAAGTGATTTGAGGTGTAATTTATGCCATCTACTCTAAAAACTCCTCAGCTAGTGGTATCTAGATTATTTTCATTACTTCAATTTAAATAAAAAATAAAAGGTACTATGGCATACTGGATTCAGCATTAAAAACAATAATAAAAAGTGCTCTGTGGAGTTTACATAAACTCATATATGTAGAGGTGGCCACAGAAGCTAATGCTATGTAGTGAAATTGAATTGAATTGAAAATTAACATATTAGTGTAAACATTCAAATTAATTCTTTTCATTTGAAATCAGCAGAGACAGCTGTAAAAGCATGAATAGCATAAAAAAGAATCCCAAAGGATTTTCACAAGAATTAAAGCCATTGTTTTTGAAAACCATCCATCTACAGAGAGGCAGTGGGAGACATAGAGAGGACTATGAAAATTCTTGCACTCTAAGGTGCAGGCTGTAGTAGCGCTTCCAGGCTCCAGAGTGGTACTTCATGAGTGCAGCCTACTGGTGCTCATTCTGAACATCAAAGAAGAATTTTACTCCAGCTGGGATGTATGGTGGCACAGATCTCATTGACTTAAGAATATTTTTGTGACTGATCTCAGCAGAGAATTTAGACTTGAAATAACTGTACACATGGCAATAGGAGTTATCTATAGTTTTAGGATTATGTCCAAACTTAAAATATCCTTTTTTTTTGTAGCTGAAGTATGTCTTTTCGAGTACCATCAAGATGTAAATTCAGTCTGATGATGTTGAGTGGTCTTTATGTTACAGTTAGTCACACAAATCTGTTCTAATGTGACAAAATGTCAGAATTAGGACTTCCCACATTTTTGTCTGGACTGACTGTACCCTTGTGTGCAGTGTGAACTGTCTATGAACCTGTAATACAAATGCAGCATAGAAGAGTATGGGCATGGGAGGGTGGCAGAGGGCTTGAGATCAGAAGCACAGGATGATACCAGAGGCCCAGGGCTATAAATGCTACAGCAGTGGTCAATTAGTGGTCACTTCTGGAGTGTAATCTGTGCAGGTGGTTTTACAGATAAAAAAGGAAACACAGAATAAGTACCCAACAAATGGAAAATGTACTACACAGAGTAGATCTGACAGAAAGTGGAATCAAAGACCAATTTAGGAGATGCTGTTAGAAAACACATAAAAATATCCCCAAAAACCCCAAGAGTGAGGAGGAAGACACCCCACAGCTCCCCCAAACCGCATTTTATTCCTCCTAGAAAATTATTTGGACTAATGACTTGCCCAAATACGTCTTGTTTTTTATTAATGAGAATTAGCAGCAACAGTAGTTTCGTTTAAAATGTTAGCATTACTAGAAAACTAAGAATTATATTAATTAGAACACTACAGTTATAATGCTTAGTTGTCAGAAAATTAGTGATTTCTTGATTATAATGCTAACAGAATTGTATAAGATCATTCACTGATATAAATTCTTTGTTGTGCTTATATTTTGAGTTTCCTCAGCACACACAAAACACACAAGGGATGCTATCACATTTTACATGTTTGATGAAGGTCAGTGTCTCCTGTGGACAAAGTTCAGGCACTAACAGAATCATGTTTATGAGGCTACTTATAACACAAAACAGTTGTATTCACTTTTACTGCCTCATTTCCTATACAGTCATATATTCAAATACTTATATGGTTTCTTTTACATCAAACATAACTTATCCTCAAAACTCTTTATGCTGCTCATCACTGAAACATTTTGAGTTTGCAAGTTTTACTGTTACTGTTTCACATGTGGCAAACAGACATTTGGCATATTACTACATTCTATTTCATCAAAATGTCACCTCTCTCCCCAAGGAAACATGTGTGATTGGAGGCACAAAGCATGATTTGAAAATACCAGCTAGTAACCCATCTGAGTGACTGTTATGCTCATATGGCTGTAGTTTTTCCAGGCATGGATCTAGATGCCTTACTGCAAAATCTATTTACACCTTGAATGTCTCAGTGTCTTAAAGGTACATAATCATACAAAGAATTCAGATAAATGACTGAGAAGGATTTTTAAAATCAACCCTCACACATTTCTCTGAGGAGCTGAAGATAAAAAAAGAAAATTGATTTTAATAAAGAAGAAATATAAGTCTGTTATCCTCAGTTACTCAGAGCCTTAATCACTGAACTGTCCTTCCTTATTTACAAAAAATAATGATTGGTAATGTACATTTTCACATTAATCCCACCACTCACTTGACATGTATTTTTTTAAAAAAACATCTTCAGTAAAAGTTTTGCAATTATGCACTCTTTGGAGCAATTTTACACACTTAAGTCATTTTGCATAGCAAAGAAAATAAACAATACAAAGGGAATTCACCTTCTACTTTTCCTTCTTTAGCTCTGTTTTGAGTTAAAAATTACAAGATACCTCTCTAAACACACAGGAGATAGAACAGATAATCAAAAAATGCCAATTTGCATGCAAGAAACTATCAAGTTACAATTCAGATATTCAGATTTTATATAGGAACTCACTTGCATAGTGAATTTGAATAAATTCTCAGATTTTCATAGCAGGATTTTATTTTTGCTGTTTTTTTCTTTTTATTTTCTTGATAGATGCTATCATGAAACAAAGCTTTGTGCATAGCTTGAATCCACTTCTATCAGAATAAAAGATAGTTTAACACAGAGAGACTTTTGCAGAAGTGTTAACTTCATTTGGACTTGAACAGAGTCTGCTATGGCAGGCAAAGCAGGGTCAAATCCTGCAGCTGTAACAATTTGATCATTGATTTTATGAGACTGAATATCACCTTGATTTTTCATAACTAGTTTTTGAGATCATTTTGTCTACAGATGCAATCCATAGCTGGTAGAATTAAGATATACCACAGAAGAAGCTTTTAATTTATCCATAAAATCAGTTAATTGTAATGAGACCTTTATGGCACAAATTAGGAAGGGAGCCAGTGCAAGCTGACTCACAGGAAACTGTTTCAGAGTTGAGTCTGTTTAAGCATAATAATAATAAAAGGGATTGTCATTCTTTGACAAAAAAACATATCCCATGCTTATACAAGTGGTGATAATAGCTGAATGGATAGATGAAAATATATTTTCAAAGAGAAGCTTTTGATCTTAAGGACTCCAGAATGCTTTTGACATGAAGAAGAGGAGTGGGAAAGGTCATGCCTGTATCTGTACTATTTTTTTTTTTTTTTTTTTTGGTGGGTTTAGCAATCAGTATATGAGATTACAGAAAAAAAAATTACAATTTTTCTCTTCTCAAAGAAGTTGGATTAGAAGAGAATCGGATAGAATAAATAATTTGAAAAATTGATGTTTATCTTCTCAGTGATGTGTCTTCTGTGGAACGTTATCAAAATAGTGTAGGATGCAAGCTAAAAAAGCCTTAATTCACTTGCATGTTGTTATTCACGTGCTACTGCTAAGGTAACCTAAAGACAAGAAAAACAGTATCATGACATCCATGAAGTTGACATGCTATGAACAGCCTTTCAGGGAAAACGAAACAATCAAACAAGATGCTAATTTGTTGAAACAGTAGGAATCTGTGCTCTAAGGCCTCTTTTATCCCTGCATTTTGTTTTATACACGGTCATGAAAAATTTCACAGGTGCTCTTCTAATGTGACTGGGTTAACTAAGGATAACCCAGTGGCTCTTTCTGGTCTGAAACAAATAGGTGTCACTTGCAAAATTCAGTTCCGCTCCCATTCTGTCATCTGAACTTTGACAACATAATAAGAGGTTTGATCTAAGAATGCCTGAAGGTGGCAGTTAGTGATGATCTGTACCTCAGGATGCAAAGGGAAAAATTAAAAAAAAAAAGGGATTGCAAACACAGAGGAATTTGATTCAGCCAGCTGAATAGGCATAAGAGGAAATTCAGAAGTAGAAAATCTAATAAATAAAGTTCTACTCTATATGTTGCTTTTAGTATCATTTAAATTTATCTTTCTTCTGCCTCATTCCACAGTTTTCCTTGAAATGCTTTTCTAAGTTACATACTGGAAAAAAAAAAGAGAAACTCAAGTGAGAATTAAATTTGTCTTTAGTGTAAAAGCAGTAAAAAACCTCTTTGAATCTGGATAGTAAGGGCAATTTAATCTCACATCAATTTTGTATAGATGTTCAATGATAGAAAGGTAAAATATCAACACATTGGGATTCTGCCAGGTCTGCTGGCATTCTGTTTGTGACACTTTATGGACATGGATGAAAAGTTTCCAGAAAAAGAAATATTCTTTTATGTGGATGCCCTGGAAGGGCACCCCCTAGCTTCTGGCCTCTCCTATGAAAAGACCAACGACGCAGACATCAGTT
>VZTR01012075.1:143837-156397 GCA_013400775.1 Chaetops frenatus
CCGCCCCCCCGTTTGCCTTATGTAGCCAACTTCCAAGTTCTGTAACCCCATTGGTTCAAACCCTGTTGATCCCTGTCCTCTCGGCCACTCCTCCCCTGTCATCCCATTGGCCCTCACACCCTGGCCCCTCCTATGTACCACCCTCAGGCTCTCAGATCGTTGGCCCTGATGCTCTCCCCGCCCCTTGCCTCCCCGGGATAAAACCCTGAAACTTTCCCCAGTTCTGTGTTCTTTGTGCCTGCCCCTTTCAGCACGTGTGGATGGGCATTGAGGTCTGCTGCTGCGTAGGCGTCAACCTCCACCCTGAATAATCCACCACTGGGAATTCATACCAAGGACCCCTCCTTGCCTCCGTAGCCTTATTCCCACTGGCTGTGTGTGCCAGCGTAGTGAGCCCTCTCCGCCTGACCAAAGCACCTTCCCCCGCGGAGACACTTCAGGAAGGTTCAGGTGCCAGGCAGCCTGTGTCCACGCCACAGTAATTTTATGTATTTACAGGCACAGTATTTAGGTACATGCGTAAAAAATGCTGATTAAAGATAAGAAGAGGTCTGCAAAGAAACAGGCAGTAGCTGACAGGGTCTGCAACTGACATAGCAGTGATGTGATCGACAATGTATAGGTAATTGATTCTCAAAAAAGTTGAAAAATGGCAGAAAAAAAGTGCACATATACAGAAAAATTTAACCTTTCTGATAAAAGTGCAGTTTAGCTTCTCCAGAACAGAAACAAACATCTTCAGTTAGTGTTAGCATACTGAAACCATGCCTGCAAGCTAATTAATTACTGGCATTTATCAGTAATTAACACTGTCTTCCCCATCTCACTTTTGCAGTAATTAGATTGTTTTTCATAACTTAAAACATTATGTGCCTGGTTGGGCTTGAGCTTGGGTTTAAGGAGGATCTGTTAGAGATGGGAAGATTAATTTCTGGAGGAGCATACAAAGACAAATTCATCAAAACTAGACTGTATTTACAAAAAGTTGAGTAACAATTTTACAAATCTCAGTAGTTCCTGAACTCTATTAAGTGGGTGATTAATTTCCACATAAACAGCATTTTACAAAACGAGTATATGAGCCAGTATCTTTTCCAGTTTATGATACCAGGTTGATATGGTGTGGCGAGGGAATTCTGCAGGAGCTCAATACAAAACTTGTGTCTAGGAAAACTGGACCCCAAGCAGATTAAATCACTTCTCTGTCCTCTTTTTTTCCTTGAAGAACAGCAGACACCCCCATCCCTGGACTTCTGACAGAGAAACTACCCTTAGTTGAGAGACTGGTATAGATTATAAGGTTCCTACCATTATGCCCAGTAAATTTCTTCTTCAAGAGAAAAATAAAGAACGTTAAAATTTTTAGATATCTGCTTCCTTCCTGATACTTTAAAACTGGTATTATAAAGATTTTTGAAGGAAGAACACCTATTAAACTCTTACATAAGTTTTACTTCAGTGAAAAATATAAATTTGGGTTCTTACCCAAATAATAATTATTTTTATTTGATTTTATGACTTCATGCTAACTTTGTTTTTGAGAAGATCTCTGCTTTCCTGGAAAAGACCAAATGCGATCACACACTACAAACAACATAAATGATTAATTTAATACATTTTTTGCTGTCTTTATTAAGAGGTAGAAACCTTCGCCTCTTTCACTTTCCTGAATACTTGAGCCTGAAGGAGATGTAACACACATAATCTCTGCAAGTCTATTCAGTCATGTCTTCTGGGCTAATTTCTGGGGTTTTGTACAATAATTAAAACAATAGCTATTCATGCTTAATTTGTCAATGTAATAAAACCCAGGTTCATCTAATTTCCTGTATTTGAGAAGTTTTGTTTCTTTGGTTTTTTTAATTTTTTTTTCTTTTCTGCTTCAATAATTTTTGTTACAATAGAAATACAGGTTCAGAAATATTATTAAAGTACTGTGGACCATGGATATATAGTCAATTTAACATCTTCCTGTCTGTTCTATGCTGTCAATATTTTGCAAAAGGAAACAAGTTGAGTCTTGATACACGAGCTTAAGATTTGCAAGAAGTTGTTTATTCAATTACCAAAATTTCCAAAAATATTAAAAAAAAAATTACCAAAATTTCCAGAAATATAAAACAGGAAAGTAATCTCTTTTAATACTAGGTTTTCCAAATAATTTTGGTTCATATTATTATTTTAGAAGGTGTATAGGTTTTAATAGAAGATTTTGTACTTAGTAAGAGCAAAATTATTTTCTCACATTCAAGGAACTACCCAAAATCTAGAACACCCCCAGCACCCCCCATCTTGTTTAGCAGATCTTCAGTACTCATTTGAAAAATTCATGTTGAATTCACCATTTTCTATGGCTTTACACTGAATCAATCCTTTTGGCAGTAAAACAACTTTAAAGAGTAAGTATTAAATCATGCAAAACCTTAATATTTTTCTTGTTATTATTTGTTTCTTTGCTTTCCAGCAACTCACAGTGTTTTCTCTACTATGTCTCTATATAGCAGCAAATCTTAAAATAACTTGATCTATTTATTGTAAAATATGTCTTTTGATGAATCACTTTCTTGACCCCACTTTGTTGACAAGTATTTAGCTTTCAATAAGTTTTCCTTCAGTAGAAAGTTCTTAACCAGCGCTCTGCTCAAAGATCAAGATTACAGACTTGAAGATTAGCTTCTGAGATCTTTCCTGAAATAGTCAAGAACAAGTCACAGTTTCAACAAACTTCTTTTAAATAAACTTATTTATTATAATGCTTCTGAGACATGAACTCAGACGTAAGTATAGTCAAGCAAGTTGATTTATAAAGTAAATGAATATTCATGGTCAACATTTTTTATGCTTTCAAATCAACCTCCTGCTGCCAAGAGAAGTCAGCAGAACAAGTGCATCTTGCAATGTGCCCAGAGACTCCCACTTTGCTCTCTTGCTTAATCAAGATGGAGTGCAATCGTTTAGTGAATTCTGAATGCTCAGTATCCAAAGAGACTTTTAGTTACCTGCAAACACCTTTTCCCAGTATTTTTTTTCTCCTCCTCTTGACAGAGACCTCATTTTCAGACCTCACCATGAGTTCACAATGAAATTAGTAAGGGAAACAAGGCTTTATGTTGTTATAATAATTACGTCTATGAAGGTCAAACAAAGCTTCTCTCCCACTAGCAGGACTGCAAGCTGGTAAGAGTGGAGGAGAAGGCTGAAGTACTCAAAACTGTTATGGACTTTCAGTAATTGAAGAGATCTTATAAGAAAGATAGGGAAAACTTTTTAGCAGGTCCTGTCATGAAAATACAAGAGATATTGGTTTTACACTGAAGGAGGATAAATTTAGATTAGAAATAAGGAAGAAGGTTCTTACAGTGATGCTGGTGAAACTCTAAAACAGGTTGCCCAGTGTTGCAGGACATTTTGATATTTCTTAAATTTTGTAATGGTTTTCCTCGTTTATAATGGTTTATCCCTTACCCCTTCATTGCTCCCTGGTTGGTATTCCCCGGATTTCCCCCTCCCAGTTTCCCAAAACATCCCTGTCAGTCCCTATTCTCCTCCCTCGGGTCAATCCCTGACTCCTCTCTCTCCCACATCCATCACCCTCAGCCCCCTCCTCNGCAAGCTTGCATCAGCCCAGAGGGTTGATGTATGCTCCATTCCTGGAAACATTCAAGGTCAAGTTGGATGGGCCTCTGAGCAACCTGATCTGGAAGATTATGTTCATGCTCATTGTAAGGGGGTTGTGCTAGACCATTATCTCCTGTCCTGTCCTGGAGATCAAGTGCCTTCTCAGTCAACTGACAGATGATACCAACTTGAGAGGAATAGTGTGTCTGCCTGACGGTAGGACAGGCTGGATTGCCAATTGGATGAGGTTCAAAAAGCCTGGTTCCTGCTCTTGCCTCACAAAAATTCCATGAAAAAGCTGCAGGACAGGGAAAGAGTGGCTCAAAAGCAGCCCAGCAGAAAAGGACCTGAGGATGCTGTTTGACAGCCAGCTGAACAAAAGCCAGTGTGTGCCCAGGTGGCCAAGGAGGGCAAGGGCATCCTGGCCTGTGTCAGCAATAGTGTGGCCAGCAGGATCAGGGCAGTGATTGTTCCCCTGTAGTCAGCACTGGTGAGGCCGCACCTTGAGCTGTCTGTTCATTTTTGGGCCCCTCACTACAAGAAAGGCTTTGAGGTGCTGGACTGTGTCCAGAGAAGGGCAACAGAGCTGGTGAAGGACCTGGAGTGTAAGTCTGATGAGGAGTGGCTGAGGCAGCTGGTTGTTTAGCCTGGAAAAAAGAAAGGTCAGGCGGTCCTTTAAACTCTCTACAGAGGAGGTTGTAGTGAAGTGGGGGTCTCTTTTTCCAGACAGATGAGAGGAAATAGCCTCAAAGTGCACCAGGTGATGTTTAGATTGTATGTTAAGAAAAATTTATTCCCCAAAAGCATTAAGCATTGTCAGGCATTAGAATGGGCAGCTCAGAGAAGTGGCTGAGTCACTGTCCCTGGAGGTATATAAAGTGATGTGTAGATGTGGTGCTTATTGCCACCATTTAGTGTCAGACTAGCAGTGCTAGGGTACTGGTTGGATTCAATGATAGTAAAAGTCTTTTCCAAATGATATGATTCTGTTTCTATGAATACAGATCCTAGTAAAATGTCTCTTGCTGTCTTTCTTTTAAGCCTTCTTTAGTACTGAACAGGCACAATGAGGTCTCCAAGCAGAGATATCTCTACTTCACTGTATGATAAGCAGTCCTGGAGTGAGACTGTCTCACTCTTTTTCAGCCTGTCTACTTTCGTTTGCTTACAGTATTCACAAGAATAAAACCTCAGCCTCCTCTAGGATCATTATAATAACAAAGTTATCATATCATTGTCCTTTTGCTGCAGTAAATTCTTAATCAAATATAAAATCTTATAATTATTAAAGTTAAATCATGTTATCACCTCAAGTAATTCAAAGCACTATGGTTAAAACAGCCCAGTAACTGAGGAATCATTTTAAGTGGGAAAAGCATAAAGAGGAATCTTACCCATATCACAAAGAGCAGGAAGTTAGGTCTGAGTATCTTGTCTTCAGGTAATATTTCAGCTCATGCTCTATTTTTTTTAGTTTTTCAAAAGACAAGCTCACGTTTTGAAAAAAAAATTCAAATCACACACCACAGTTAAAGTGGTCAGGCCAACACCTAGATGAGAATATCTTGGTGAATGGTATTAGACACTGCCAGTTGGCATATTATGTTTGAAATTATACAGGATTTTATAAAGTAGCACAGATTCAGGGAACCTTACCAGAAGAAAAGTAACATCTTAGAAAATGTAGAAGTTTTCAGTCTTTAGTGGCATGAATGGGGGTTTCTGAAAGACACATTTTAGTTTGGGAAACTATCTCTAGCATCAAGGCCAAACTGCAGAAAGTTCTGCTATGTTTTGCGATTTATTCTTCTACAGTAGACTGATGTGATCACAGCACATAGACTTTGTTCCCCAAGTTTCTGCTGGCACCATGCTGTGCCCCATGGCTCCAAGATATATATATTTTGTTTTAATCAAACATGTCTGAAATGGTGTGAGTGCTGTGCTGAAACCCAGATGGCTTTTTTAATAACTTGAAAATGTAGAGATGTGCTGTGTGACCACGAAGCAGTAGTTAGGGACACTGAGACTTCAGAAGTTTGTGATACAGTCTTACAAGACTGTTTCGATGTAGAAGACGAAGTCTACTGTGGTCATATTCTTCCTGTCTTGTGGGAGGAGTCTCACAAGAGGAGAATGTATTATTGGATACACTGGGCTGAGATTTTGTCTGTAAGAAAGAAACCTGGAGTGCTCCAAAACATTCAAATAGCATAATACCTGATCTTTAGTGTGATGGTTTACTTACTCTGGTTTATTCACTGACCATCTTTTATTCAACATTGGAGATACCTCCTTTTCATCATGAAATAGTTGAAATGGATCAGGGAGCATTTGAAATGAAATTTTGCTCTGTGATGAGTGCATTAGACTCTTCTTGCTTCAATTTCACCAATGTGAGATCTAACTATATTTATCTCCAGAAAATGTTGCCTCCATGTAACTTCACTCATATAACTGTAGTTTCCTCAAAGCCTAGACAGTACATTTAATTTTAAAAATAACACCTCTGGTGGCATTTATTTTGAGATCAAGATGCTGAAATGTGGCTGGTTTTATGCAAGTATATTTGTATAAAATAGTGAATCATCCTCCATTTAAAGGCTTCATTCATTTTTCCTAGATGTAAATGTCTAGAGCCATCTGAGATACTCTCTAGTGTCACAGAGGTACAGAAAGTAAGGAAACTCATGCCCTTCCAAGAAGTTCATGTGAGACTGCATCTCAAATACCATATGCAAAGGCAATTTAAACATGGTCTGAGTCAGTGGCAGATGTCCAGAGTAGTTTAGATGAATGTGCAGAAAGGGTTTGAGGCAAATATCTCAACACAGGTGTCTAGACACGAGATGACACTTGGGTATCCATTGGATCTCTAGGTTCCATTCCAAGAAAATAATTTTCTCTTCATTTTTATGCAATACCCGCCAGCCCTGGATATTGAGTGCATCCCAGTCAGCATTAGATATTGAATCAAGCCCCAATATCTTCCTCAATCTCATAATTCTATGGAAAACATTTAGCTAACCAAGGAACTGACTTGGTTTTAGCATAACAACAGAACATTTTTGGACTAGTTCACAGGCGTACACTGTACATGTAGACACCTAAATTGCAGTACCTTAATCTTGTAGCAAATTGTATTTTCTTATGCATGTTTTAAGCAGATTTTCTTTATTTTGAGAATTTTAATTTAAAAGTTCATAAAATGTTGAAAATAAAAAACCATAAAGTCTATGCTGTAAAATATTACAATAAATTATTTGAGCAGATATGCAAACATGCAAATCCCCCACTAATTTAATACAGTATTAATTTGAAGAATAGTGTTTCTGTTTATAAAACACCACTTACTTTACTTGGCATATGTTTTTTGTTGTGCTTGGTGCTATTTGTGAATTAAAGGGTCTGTGTTCATCACGTTTCTAGAACTGGATCAGTAGGCTGGGAAATTGTGTTGCAATGCAATGGTATTAAGATACTAAAATCTGATATGGTCTGTGACTTCTTAGAGGAAAGTACATTCAAATAGAACCTAATAGGACTAAAAACTTATCATCACTAAAAATACTTTTTTTTTTTCACTTTTATGGAAAATATTTGTAAATCATCTGAAATTAAAAATAAGTTTGAAAGGTAGAAGAATGGTGTGTTTTAAAAGCTTTGGAATTTGTTCTGAAGAAAAGAATCATATAGTCAGCTACTCAAAGATTGTCAATCATAGTTTAGAATTTCTTTGGCAAGGGCATATACTAACAAAAACTCTATAAAGTTAAAAAGAGCTGAAAAATTCACAAATTTCACTCCTTAGATGAAATGTGTTTCATTATTTATGCATATTCAGATCATATGAAGTTAATTTTATATTATTATTAAGAACAAGATGGGTTATTTATGTGGTGTTTCATAAGATGCAAGTTTAATTTTTGCTTTGAGTTTGTTTTCTATCCTTTGGCTCTGTGGCATTTGCCTGTATGAAATTGGATTCACTATTAGAAATAAATATATTTTTTCAATGAACAATTTTTTCATCTTTGGGACAAGGTCCTGAAATGATGCAATTTAGTTGTACCCAGGGTCTCTGTCTCCCTCTTACACAGACAAACCAAAGTGCATTAAAATTAGCTTTTGTGGAGATTTAAAGCTGGAAAGTACCTAAAATAGATGCTTATCCCATCTTTCTGCTTCAAAGAAATTATGCCTACATCTTTGTTGGTCAATTCCTAAACACTTTCACAATAGTACATCCAAACCTTCCCAGACACACAAAATACTAGACTTTTATTATCTTGCCATTATTTTTTACCAGTGACAATGAAGACTCGAGACTATTTGTGATTTACCTTGACTTCTGCAGAAATTCTAGCTAGCGGGTTGTTTGCTGTTGATAGCAGTTATTTCTGCCTAAACTTAGTGTATTTCATGTAACCTACTGAGCCATGTGAAATTTCACCCTCTTATTCATTCTTTCAGTATCTAAATATCCCTCTGAATGCTATTTCTGTCCTCTAATATACTTGAAGTTTATCCTATTTTGATATCAATGTGAAAAACTAATAGTCATGTTCATGACTGAAGGTCATTAAGTCAAATGCTGAGAAACATCTGTCCTGGGACAACACCATAAGAATTTAATTTGATGGATTCTTCCACTTGGACAGTGACCCATTAGTATTCTCTGACTGCATATTTCCAATTAGTTTTCCAATCCTCTTATCATAAATGCATTTAAACAATTTTCTTTTGCATGCATATGATGTTGACACACACACACAAAAAAGTAAAAAACATTACTGAAGCCAAGTATAAAACTCTAATACATTGCTTCCTTTTTGTCTGTAAGCCCTGTTATGTTATCCTAGGAAGAATTAAACTAGTTTGGCATGATTTGCTCTTGAATAATCGGTTGGTTTTTGCTTACTGAAGGTCTGAAAGGCTATGACTTGTGAAAGACTAAAAGGCTGTGACTTGTGAAATCAGAAGAGAGTTTGTGGTAAGATGACACTGCCCAAGACATCTTGCTATTTCTGTAGTAAGGCTTAGAAAATGTTATCTGTCCCAGGGATTTTGTGACAAAAAATTGTCACCTGGCATTGTTCTTTGACAAGTTGACATCCTCTATTGAACTGATGTAGATGAACACAGAATGGTTTGAAACTACCTGGAAAGCTGAAAGATGCCCTTTTCAGTCTCAGGAGAAATTTGAAAGGAAGAGAGTATTGCTTGACTAAGGTGGCAGGGACTGGTATTCAATGAATATTGTTTTCTTAGGTTACTAATACATGAGGATGACAGTGGCCTACATAAGGAAAACAGAAAAAATCAGATGCTGTTTCTTGCAAAAATAATTCAGTTATCTAAAGCAGTTTTATTCTTTTCCTTTTTTCTCACAGATTTAATAGTGGTGGACATTTTCATGGTTTCCACATGTCAGTGAGGGAACTAATAGCCGAGAGATTATTCTATGTGGAAAAATGTACTGATTTATTTATTTTTGGCTTCTCAAAAATATTCTCTATGCATTGCATATCAACTAGGAAGGAACTATTAGATCTAAAGCAGAGAAACCTGTGAGATGAAATTAAAGGACAGATATACAACACATATGCACAAAAACTTAGGTTCAGCCAAATTCAATGACAAAAGTAAGATTCTTTATGCACTTTTGTCTGTGTGAGGACAGGGAATAAAGGTCTAAAGCCTTGTCAGGGGTTTATGGATACGTAATAGCCATGTGTTAGAGCCTGAGGCCAACAAACTTAGTTGCTGTCACTTCTTTTTTAAGCTAAGAATTAAAATAAAGGTTTTGATGCTGCTGTCAGCTCTACTAGAATGGCTGGCTACTGAGAATAGTGCATCTGGGAAATGAGAGAGATCCAACATAAATTCTTGTTCTGCCCAATCCAAAACTGCATCTTCTGAGAAAATGTTACAGATATGTTTGAAGGGAGAAAATTTGAAGGAATAATTTCAAACTTTATTTAGAACCTAGAAAACAGGGAAGAATTGTTGATGTTCAGTGGATTAGCAGTCTATCACGTTACTGAATTTTTCCTCCATGGTGTGCATCCCCACAATGCCTCTTGAAGGTATTATATCTGTGTTAGTCACCAGTACACAAACAACCAAACCCCCAACAAAACAGCAAAACCACAAATCCTCTTTCAGTGCTTATCTGTGATGCTGTGCTACTTGACTTCTCCAGTGAGAGATTAATGTCAGCGAGTGCCTTCCAAGTAGCACAGATTAAGTCTTTGGGGTGTTGGGGTGTCCCCCTACACAGTGCAGCCACACTCTCTAATAGACAGGAGTACCTCCATGGGAAATCTTTTCTCTATGAACAGTGTGGAAATTTGGGGCATATCACAAGCTTCTGAAAATCAATTTAGGTGCCAGAAACTACATTTTAGGTAATACCATGCGTATATATTAAATCTGAAACATTGTGACATTGGATTACAAAACTCAATTGTGGTTATAGCCTTGAATTTTATTGACAAAAAAATTAATGGATTTACTTCCATAAATGAAATTATCCCATTCATGAATGGGCATAAAAATATTAAGTAGGGAGAAGACTTATCAGTGCCCTTCCTTTTCTATTCTATGTGTTTATTCCATGATCAACATGGAAGACTCAGAAGTGAGCCTTGTATTTGTCTTACAAGAAATGCTCTGTAAACATAGGCAACAACTACAAGTGTTCTATGTACACTCTTTCCCTTCTTAGGTGTTTGATGGCCTGCAAACAACTCTGCCTGTAGCTCTTGTAGCTTTTATAATTTTTGTGACTTCTATATTAAATAATAGACAAAAGGTAAGAATTGTGGGTACAGAGGCAGCTGGAAGTCTCCAGAATGTATCCCTACATTCCACACAAAGTTCAAACAATATAAGTGTGTAGGGAGGAAGAAATGTTCACTTCTGGTGGCTGGTGCTTTTTGCTCCTGCATTACTGTTTGGTTTTCGTCTGTTTAGCCTACTCAGCTTAAATTGGGGTTATGTCTGCCTCGTTCTTACACAGAGGAGTGTCGGATTACAGTCTCAGAGTGCGGCACAAAACCTCACTTCGTGGGTCGCTTCGTGTGTTTTCAGCACAGTAACCAATGAACTGGACATGAATTACAAGTATTGCAATCCTATCAAAATTCATTGATAATCTTTCCTACAAAATTTTGCTTTCCTGCCCGTTTGATATAGTTAATCTCAGCTACTCAAACATTCATGGAAAATAAACATGAAAAAGGTAAAGGATGTGGCTGAGGTGAAATTTGGTCTAGAATCTCGAGAAGCAGTTCCATTTCTGTTTTCTTTACTATTCAGCTAGTTGCAGAGAGAACACTAATGTTCAGGTAGCTTTTAGCTGCCAGCATTTCTGCTATAACAGTAGCTTTTAAAAACCCCAGGGAATGTCATAGAAGGGGAGAAAACACGCAAGAGTTTTAAATTGTCTTTTGCTTACCATACATCAACCTTTCCTATTTTTATCTTTCCTCTATATAAGTAACTAAGAAACAAAGACTCAAAAATGAATGTTAGAAAGCAGGTTTTAGAAATTCTTCCACAGCAGGCTAAACTTTTGATACTTTGTCTACTACCCGTATTTAGACTTATTTTCATTTGTTGATTTCCTTATGCAGTTCTCAATGAGGAAAACATGGTGTAGGATTATTTCTCATTGAATCCTGCTACCTCTCTTTAGGATCATTTTGTTGAGTCATCATTTGTACAGTGCAAAGAAACTCTGCATGAGACATATTTTCAACTTGAAAAGTAAGAACCAATTATTTACCAGTCCAGAACACACAGAACATAGCTAAGATTTGATGATTTAATGAGCTATCAGGCTAAGCATTAGTTTCCTCACCAGTACCCTTAAGGCACAGTAAGAGTTTCTGTTGGCCTCACAGTTGTCAGTCAGAAGGCTCAAAGCAGCCTCTCTCATTCCTTGAACAGGTTCTCAGTGAGGTGGCTCTGAGTCACCAGCTGTCACCTGCTCTGTCATCACTGGTAACACCGATAATCTCAATTTGAAGCCCCAGTGATTCCTAACTACTCAATTAGCTGTACAAGTTATTTTTTAGTGTTTTATATTTTTTCATGCTAGTGCTTTTCTCCTTGAATGCTTGAGCTGCTAATTATCTTGTCTCAATAGAGCTACCTCTGGCTGTAATTTTATCTCTCTTATTTTTCTGTCCTCTTTTCTCACATCTCTCTAAATTAACAACTTTTTCAAAAGTCAAATACTAGGTTATGCTGCTGGGCCAGATCACAGCTAGGTCTTGAACTCTTGGCTGCTGAACACAATGGAAAAGGAGTTTATACCAGTATTTACAAAGAGAGAGGTTTATAGGCTTTATATGTAATTTTTGTCTATGTGAAAAAAATCAACAGGCAAGTAAAAGGCAATCAAGATATAAGCAGTTTAATTATGCATTTTATACAGTGAAAGCAAATCTTTCGTCTGTTGAAATTTATGAATCCAGAAGAACCTATTGAAACAAAGATTCTTGAAATTTGTGGGTTTTCAAGTTTTAGTGTTTCCATCTTTAAAGTCATGAATTCTGACAAATACCTTTGATACATCACAAGGAATAACATATTTTCAGCTAATGTGAACAAATTTCTGACATTATGTGAAATAATTTTGAGCAGGGAAGCTGTTGACTGTGCACAGGAAAATATTTGAGTTTGTTTGAAGTTTTCTTATTAATAAAAAAAAATTTACATTTTTACAGTAATAAAAGAGGGAAAAAGAACCTCTTTTTTTTTTTCCCCCCAGAGAAAATATTATCACAGCTGGACAAAGGAAAAAAGAAAAAATCAGAGCTGTTACTTTGTCTAAGCAGAACAGTTATAGCCAGTTCAAACTGTTCAGGTTTGACAAAACCAAAAACATTTATATATATGTATATAACTACATAATATATATGTATAATGAA
>VZTR01012077.1:0-16461 GCA_013400775.1 Chaetops frenatus
CACCCTGGAAAGATAATTCAAAATCCTACAATAAATAGTGTCTCTGTTCTAATGCCATTCCATTAAAGTATAAAGTACTGTTTATGTTCCAGACTCTTCCTGTTAGAAACCATATTAAAGACAAAGCTCATCAAACCCCGTCTAATTACTTCTTGCAAACCAGATACCATCTTTTCTTTCAGCATTATGCTGTATATTCTCATTTCATTCACTTACAGAAGTATTAAAACTCCTTTGCCTTCTGACCAGACATGTGACAGGGTTAGACAAAGACAAAGTTAATGCCAGTCCATTATGCAGCTACTGGAAAACATCCTATCTTCCACATGTTGGGCATCAACATGGACACCAGCAATGAGTCCTTACATAACTCTTGAGAGAATTTCAGTTCAGATGCAAGATACCTAAGTGAGATATTCTTCTGTACTAAACTAACAGTATAATTATGTTTACCCTGTACAAAATAAACATATAGACTGAATATTTAATAGTACACAAAATGTATCCATACACATGTACATGAGTTGTGATGGTTCAAGTTTTGGCTTCCTGTAGTACCAGGAAGAAACAGGAATGAGCACGTCTCCTCTTCTCCAAACTGACAACTCAAAAAAAACCTGATCAATTTAATAATCATTAACACCAGAATTTATTTAGCTTTTTTTTCAAAGCCTAAGGAACTCAGATAACACAGATGTAAATGTATCACTAACGGTCTCAAACCTGTCTATTTAAGTTGTCAGTCAGAAAATAGAACATGTTTTCTCTGCTTTCACATTATTTCTCGAATATATATTTTTTTTGTCCTGTTTTCAGTTTTTCCAGCTCTATCTCAGTTTTTCTAAACTTACTTCTAAACAGTTAAGTGTTCTACTGAGAGGATAAAAACCAGATTTTTTCTCTCTGTTGATCAAAAAAGTATTCATAAATGCATATGCAAATCTATCACTACATTTATGACTGAATCCCAATTTTCCATCAGTGCAAACACACCATATCCTGCCATGAAAGAACCTATTAATTCTAAATAACATACTGAAGAACTAGCTTTCAGAATTTACCACTGTTTCCTCACTGACTGCAAAAACACTCCTCCATTTTCACATACTGCAAGAAATAGAGACCAATGATAAAAAGGCCAAAAATATTTTGGCTTCCTTTACAGAAAGCATTTTTATAGAATATATTTAACTTAAAGTTAAGGAAGAAAATAATGGAGGAAGCAGAATAGCAGTTACTTTCTTTCACATGCTTTAAGTTTCAGACATACTGGAATTCAATAAAATTATACTGCCAAAATATTACAGATGCACAGTTATACTGTCAGTTATACTACATTTTGGACATTATTTGTCAGAACATAGTAAACTTCCAGAAAAAAAATATCCTTTAAAAATTAAAACACTCTTGCTGACTCAACAGATTTCAATTACTAAAGTTTCTGTTAAACTTCAGTTTCTATCAATTTTCCAAAATACTGACACTGTCTTTAAAAAAACTATCTAACGTAACTACATACAAGTTACACCATTCAGACATGTACAAATATGTGACAGAAATCCAGCCATATTTCCATTGCTACATAGAAGGCAAAGAATCTGATATTTCTTACTGTTTTTTCTACTGAAGAATGAAAGAAAAAACCACTGTTTTGCAAATAAATATATTTTACGTACTAATATATAGTCATATAAAGGTTTGCACATGATAGCAGTAGTATCTACAGTTTCTCTGTGTAGTGCTGTATATCCTTTGACTTAGAACCCTGCTACACCTAACCTTTCCTCTTTTCCTGGTTTCATCATATTCATACTGTAGCCTTCCAGCCAGTGCCTTAACTCCTTGGAAAAAGGTGAAGTTAAATTGGAATAAAGGAATTTTCTTTCTTATTACTCAGAGAAGACAGTCACAGTGAAACACATACCAGAACAGTCTTCTTTTACACTATTTTGAACTAGGTTAAAAAGGGCTGTGCTTCCTCCCAGAGGCTAAAACTTTGAAAAACTTGTTATAAACATAATTTCAGAACCAATTACTGTACATTAATTTAACTCCTGTGGAACAGCTTCTTTTTCTTTCCTTCCAGAGGCATCAATAAATAGATGTATATATTAGTATTATGGATTATATAGGTATATCAGAATATCTCATAATACCTTAGCACTTACTACACACGGCATATAGGGAAACACTACATATTTATTTAACACATATTTGTATTTACATATTTGTTTCTACTTACTGGTGTATGTAGAAGCAATTTGGCCCGGTTCCTATTATGGTAAGTTTGTTTTATCCTGTTGAAATCTGCATCTTAAACATTCAGTATCAAGTCCAATTGGCCCTATTTTGTTATTTACGTGTTAAAATATTGCCCAAAAAATTTGAATTTGAAAAGTTCTGGGCAATATTCTCAAAACACTTTTTACCTCTACAGGAAATGTAAAATATGAACAACTGCAACACTCAACATACAGATTAATTTTTCGTTGCAGTAGCAATTATGAAAAATCCAAAATAAATGTGACTGCCTTGCTAAGCTCTCATTTTACACTAATTCCTGCAGGATCTCCTCTTCGAGATCTAAGTGAAAAAGACCTGCCAGCCATTTGCACATGATTCAGTGAGGAAAGCTGTGAAGGTCTGGAGCAAAGCAAGGTGTTGAGTGCAGGCACACCCAGGCCCCAGTGGCGCTGTACCCACTGACAGTGTGTCAGGTGTCCCAGGCAGGTTCAGCCTGTTAACACACAAAGCAGTTGACACAAGGTTTGAACTCATGGTCCTTGACATCATGGAATTCCTGGCAACCACAGTAATAAAGATCATCCCAGTTTCAAGAAACTAGAAATATCCAAACTCAGGGATTCTTCACTATTTATTATAGTATACTTGCCTTTTTAAATTTTATTTTTTACAAGAAATACTGTCTAAAACAATTTTCAAAACAAATTAGCTTAATTAGCATACTCTTAATACAGCTGATGTAATGAAACTACACAGTGTAATTTAACTCCAGAGTTCCAGAGACCTTGGTGAGAGAACCATGGTTTCACTTATTTTCACGGCAGAAGCTGAAAAAGCATGTAGGGAAATCCTAAATTAATCAGATATTCTCTGCTATCTAGTCATAACACAAGCAGTCATACATCTCAGTGAATCAGGGAAAGCAGAAATCGGCTATTTGAATTTGGATTGGTAAGCAAGAACAGCAATTCCAGAACAAAAGAAAAGTTGAAAAAAAAAATACTCTTTGATTTGTGATGATTGACCTGTACTCACCTGCTTCTTCTAAGCCTCAAGAAGATCTTTTAACTTCAGCCTTGAACTGAAGTGATGTCCAAGATCAATTCTAGTACCACCAACCTGACAAAAACAGAGAGAAATGTTTACAGCTATTTAGAATCATTTAACAAAACCAATACAGAATCTGGCCTTATCACTCCCTCTAATTTGTCTTCTTAACAAGTAGTAAGCTTAAATGTAGTCCACAAAGAAATATAATTGTTCACCAAGTTTCTTCCTTGCAGTAGAGTGACAGCTAAGGCATCACTCAAATTCTAGTCTTGTATTTTTTATTCTATTTTTATTATTATAGTACCCAAGGGCAAACAAAAGGAAGGCTTCCCTGAAGTAGTTTGTTTCAGACAGAGAACTGCACACTATCACTACCAGTAAGTTCACAGGGTCATCTGAAGGAAGGGAGAGAAGCTGGGAGACAGCATGCCAATAAAATTTAAATCTATATGTATGTTAGGAAGGACAAAAGGACAAGCAAAAAGAAAAAAACACAGCTTTGAAGCTCAGACTGGAAGACTGCAATGAAGAGAGAAGGTTGGATAAGGCACAAGAAATAAAGAACATGTAGGTCTGTAGAATATTTAGATTACATCTATGCCTGAGCACATTTCACTTTCCTGAAATCAACTGGCAGAGATAATCCTACATCTATGCAGGATGTAGGATAATTCTACACCTATGCAGCATAGTCACATATGCTCTGAAACAGAGAGGCTGCATAAAAATTGTCTAATGGAGATGGTCAGATAAGTGTTTGGGAATTTTCCAGAACAATGTTAGTTTGCAAAGACCTTAACTGTGGCAGAGACCTGGAAATATTTCCAGGCATTGTTTAATTTACTAATATAGACACGGACTTAATGCCTGAAACTCTGCTATCTCTGAAGTAGATCCTACCAGCCTCTCAATGGTGCCTCTTGGCAATTCTCTCTTGCTGACAAGGTCAAACAGAAGCAGGCTGAAGAGTAAAATGAATGTAGAATTTTATAAAGAAAGGACTGCTTTCCCACAGTTTAAGAAAAAAATGTGTGTTCCAACTGGCATTATTAATACACACTTTGTTACAAGATGTTTGGACATTTAAAAGAGCTGCAGTTCTAACTTCTTCCTTTGTTTGTAGAGTGTAACAAAACCTGCTGGGAAGGTCGAAGTTCCTAGAAAACTGAAAGCTACCTGGCAGCCTCTGTAGTAGAGCAAGTGAAGAAGGGAGAGCAAAGAATGACAGGCTGGAGGAATAAACACTACATGAAACCCCTACACAGTAGGACAGCACTGGGAAATGAGAAGGATATCTTATGAGCTTAATACAAAGCAAAAAAGAGAAGAAAATGTTAAAAACAGGTAAGGATCCTAAGGCAAGTATGAGGAGGTGAAGGTGGGTGGCAATTCTTAAAAGTTTTTGGAAAGTAAAATATGTGTCAATGCAACTTTGCCTGATGGTCATGTGGTCACCCTGGATCCACAATGTCAACGTCCAACCAACTGAGCAAAAAGCATTCATCTCACTGTCCTATTTCCCATTAAAAGGTTGCAGTTTTGCCTCTAAATAGCTATGCCTCTAAGTCTTTGAAGTTTCTTGTGCGCCTGAATTCTAGACAGAAATACACATTATGGTTATTTCTTCAACACTTCATCTCGTTGACAGATAATATGTAATCCTCAAATGTGAATATTCTGTATTTCCCTTAGCTTGGAGTATATTAAACATCACATATTGCTTCACCTCAGAAATAAAGCCAGGACAAACACAGTTATTATATATGAAATCTTATATCAAAACATGACCCATTTTGTTGAGATACAGACTTTTTAGAAGAAATTTTTCATTATAGCATTTTTTTGGTTATTAGTCTTAATATGAAAACAACCATAATCATTGGTCTCGATGATTATAATTTTATCTTTGGTCTATTTCTGGATTTCTATACTTTTTCAGAAACCAATAAGAAATATTTAAAGTGGTGAGGATGGCACGAAGTAGGTGTGCCAGATGTGTCACAGACTGATGGCAGGTCTTAACTACCAATTCTCTTTTTAACAGTACGAATTTTCATCTTTAGAATCTTATCTATTGACTTATGTTTCCTTTATGCTACATTTCAGTGTGGTTTACCCGACAAAGGCAGCTGACTCCTAAAAAATAGTATTACTTCTGTTATAAACATTGATTTGTTTTGATTTTTGTTAGCATCCTAAAACCTGGATCAGAATCAATCCAGTTATTCCAGTTTAACACCAACATTTCTCTACCTTCCCTCCACCTGAGCTAGCAGATTCCATCCCTTGGGCCCCAGCAGGTAGAGCTTTAATTGTTTACCTATACCCTATTGACAATGCCTACAGAGATATGTTTCCATTCTTCAATATCTAACAATTCCATCTGAATTCCATCTGAACCTTAAAATATTACAAAATCACAGACCTTGTTAACCAAAGCTTTAAGAGCATCCTGACAGAATAATAATTGTCATAGTTGTGTCAGAAATCCCTAGAATATTGAATTGAAAATGAAAGCCAAATTCATTCCTGGATGAAGACTTAGAAACTTGACTTAATACAATGCCCATGTGCTGCAAGCTGTTTCTTTAACTCATTCATTTATTTGCTGCAATCACCTCTTAGCTTATTTCACATTTACATCACAAACCATTAGGATAAGTTTACCAGTTATGTTTGTACACTGCCTCTAAGACAACATTTTGATTTGAGATCATGTGTTTTTATTTGTTATCCTGCCTTATTGGAGGCCTTTGGTATTTTTTAAAATGTAAATAACCCCATCAAAGTGCATTACAGCACTTAATTAGTTCTAGTATTTGATAGATCAAGTTGCCATGATGTGTTACTGCTTCAGGTAAGACTTGCTTGTTCAGATTTTTTCTATAGTAAAAATGGTTCAAACTGCATTACTGCTTGAAGTGGGCATTTGTATAAAATATTCTAATGAAGCACTACTCACCAAAGCATGCAAGAAAATTTTAGAACCTGGCTGAGGGTTATCTATATAGGTTATTTTCAGGTATGCCTGTTTTGAATCAGATAGATTGAGTCAAAGACACCACTGGTTTCACTAAAGCAAAAATGACTTGCTAAAGAGACTGACTAGTATTCTTAAAGACATAAACATTCACTGGTACCTGTAGTTCTAACTTTCTATCATATAGGATTCACACAGATTAAAAAACCCTCGTAATTCATAATAGGACTTCTGAGCAAGTCTTAAATTGCACTATCAATGGGATGTCCTGAATTTTAGCTGAAAATACATCACTTACATATAATCTATAATGTATATCTTCTAAAAGTATGAAAAAAGGTAAATTTATTTAATAGTCAGACTATGTATTTTTAATTATATTTAAACAACTTCAAGACATTAATTTATACTACAAAAAAGAAAGATTTTAAAAGAATATTATATAAATTGCAGAACTGCAAATAGTAAAGAGACACCCTTTTTCCTCCTGATTCCAGGAATTCACACTTCTGTGACACAGATATACTCAGAAGCTCATAACCAGACCAGTGATACTGAATGCCATTAGAATTAACAAGAACATGCAAAATGAATTAGTAATGTTTATAATGAGTCCAAAGTTGAATGAGCCAATGGAAAAACCTTCATACTACCATGATCTCATCAGCTAATTTTTACATTCTATTTTACATTACTACGTAGACAAATGAAGGCTGGATTACATTATCAATGGATCCAAATAGAAGTTCTGTGGTGTTGGGAGAAGTATATATTTTTTCATGTGGCACAGAGAAAATAATGAATTCCTATATGATTCTTGAGCTGTCAAGCTTCCCCAAATATGTATTTTCCAAATTTTTCAATGCTATGTACTTATAATGCTTCACATGATATTCTATACAACAAAAATTACTCTTGAAATTTTACAACACAGAATTTACTATGCAAAACACCCATACTCCATTAATCCATAAAACATGTGCAAAGAAGTAAGCCAAGGGTAGTAATAAAATTTAAAAAAAACCATTCAAAATTGAATATTAAATGCTCTGGAAATTGCCCACTGACCGATAAAATGTCCACATGGACTAAATGCATCATGGACTTCCAGGATGTTCCATCTGTATGTGTAACTTCCATCAGTATGTGTAACTGATGCATAGGTTACATTTAACTCCTCTTGGGGAAGAGGGGCTGGCGGGGGGATGTTGCTCCATTTAGGTCTTACTTGTCCTAAAGATTAATAGGACACTGATTACCTGTACCTATCAAAGCACACTGGAGAAAATGGAGTCAGTAACAATGAATGGGAAGCCTGGAGTGATAGAAAAATCATCCCTCAGTCTTTTCTTCCAAAATATCCACAGCAACATTGTCTGAATAGTTGGATAAACAGACTAAACCATCCCTGAAGCAGGTCTCACTTGCTTGCCTTGCCCCTACATCATAGATAACCTGTGTTGACACTAATCTTATAAATATGCACGATACCAATATCATATTTATAGAGATTTCTGAACAATTTATCCAGTGTGCACAGATACCATACCTTAGTTTATCCTCAGGCATGTCTGTCTTTCCTCTGAAAACATAATTTATTGTAAGACAACTCAGAGAAAAACTACTTTCCACTTGTTGAATTTTCTTATAATATACTGCAACAGTCTACACTTATTCAGGGAGAAGAATGTAAACAAAAATGAAAGCAATTAACTATTCCTAAATAGTTTGTTCTACAACACCACTAATGCAATGGCACTGCATTCTTGTGAATTACTTCCAGAATTATGATGTGTTTCTCCCTTTTTCTCCTGTGATGTGATTAGAAGGGATTCAGAAATACTATAAGACGAGAATTTAGAACAGCTTTAGAAAGTAGTATCTCATAAATGCACATATAAGGTGAGCAACTTGAGTTGTCTAACATATCTAGTTTGTTGCTGTAAGGAGACACATGTATAGATTTATAACCTAGTAACACGTGAAGTTGAAGTGCACCTGACCCTTCTGTCATGATGCACCACATCACAGACTCTTCCACTCACAGAGTGGTTGACGAGTAGCAATAAAGCATCTGAATTTACACTGGGTCACTTAGTACATTAGATGCATCTCCAAAACTTTCAAAAAAGGTGATTCCACAACCTGGTTTTCCTAGGCAACTGCTTCTATTGCAAAATTATCCTTCTACTGACAATCTTTTCCCTTATATTGAATCAAAACCTTCACATGAGTTTCATGCATTCCAACTGTTCCCTCACATAAAGGGCAATCTTCCCATCTCTTTTCTGCCTGAGTCTTTTATAGAGCTTGCATGCATCACTAAATCCCAGCTTTCTACTTGTTCTGCCAGTTGGCTGTTTATTCCAATGATACTATCATTCTGGATCTCCACATGGAACTCCAGACCATCCTGTTTCTTTCCCACCAAGAATCTTGTCTAAATAAATATATTGAAAATTCAACAAAACCAACAACAAAACATAGAAAAATTAAAGAGTCATACAACTTTCATGGAGAAAAAGAAACACCAAACAAAGTGAAAAAAAAAACAAAAAACAACACAACCCTATGATAAATAAGCCAAATGGTGGAAAAAAAATTAAGGAAAAAAAAACAAAAAAACCCCACAAAACAAGCAAACAAAAGAGGTTCCAATCTACCTGGGCAGCCTCAATCTCCTGCCAAAAATGTCACCATAAAAATAAAGACAGGAAATTGTCCCACCAACTGCAGTCATCTCCATTATCTGACTGTTTGCAGCATCTCAAAGTATGTGTTTTCTACTTTGGCTGAACAGATGGTAACTCCATTACCAGCATAGAGCTATCTTGAGGCTTCCATAGCCCTAACATATCCTCAGTTTGGGTACCTCAAGAACTATTTACACTGCTGAGGAGGTTGGTCCAATACTGATATGACCACCACAGTTTGTTATAGATAACTGTTGCAAACTAAATGTCTGTAAGATGACTGGATCCTTGCAGAGGTCTCTATCCTAANATGAGGAGGCTGGTCCAATACTGATACGACCACCACAGTCCTTGCAGAGGTCTCTATCCTAAACCCAAAATTTGACATGACTTCATTAATTGTGTCTTTTGCAAAGAAGAACAGAATTCAAACAGAATTATGTCCTTGATTTCCTCTCAGAGATCATGCCTGGTGATCTGAGTGATAGGTCTATCTAGAAGATGCTGATCACACATCTCCATCATCACTTCTTGACTTCTTATTCAGAGCTACATTGGTCTGCAGAAGGAAGAAGGAAGATTCTTATACATAGGCCAGTCCTCCCTGCAGGCACAGCAAGTCTTCAGCTATGCTGTATTTTGATATGGACCACTTAAGATTACTGGGCAAGCTCAAGAATTCCTTTTTGGATTTTTTCCACTCATTAGAGAATGACTGGTCATGGTTACCAGGTCCATCTGGCAGTTAACAGTCCATTCATGTTAAACAACCCAAAACATCCCTTTCTGCAATGGCCAAGGTAGATGATGTCAAGAAAGATAGAGGATATAAATGTAACCCATGCTCTGGACTAACCCCTAAAAATACCTAAGAAACTGAGCACCTTCATAACACTGAAAAATGTCCCTATGAATATGGCAGATAAATATTAGGGCTGTTGGATATTTCTGCCTGTCTTGTACAACCACATGACGTATCAGGGTATGACTCGAAGCAAATTTCTACCCACAGTCAATAACTACTTTGATGTAGATTGGAATCTATGCCCTTGAAGGGGCAACAAAAGCCAAAAAAACTCTACTACCATTTCAAAGAGGGTCACTGAATAAAAATTAGTAAGCTTGTTACAAGGAAGAAAAAAGAATCGGCTACAAAAGTCACATTTTTACAGGTGGCACAGAGACTGATTAAAGACACCTTTTGCAAGCTTAGAAGAAATGCATACAACCCATCAAAAAAGACTAAAAAATCCAGAGAAGAGAGCTGTCATGAACAAATGGGATGAAGGAGACTATTAGAAAGAAAAAGGCATACTTGTAAAAGCTTCAAGTTGTGTCCAAGTGAGGAAAACAGAAAGGACTGTAATCTTTGGGAGGCTAAAACATAAAACACAGTCCAGGGTCAGAGCCTGCAGGGTTCTGCAGCTCCCTGTGGGCTGAAGGCCAGCAGTTGTGGGGGCTGTCCTTGGTCAGAGCAGGACCTTGCTGCCCATGGCCAGGGAGAACAGCAGTGCAAGGGGTAGCTGGGGAAAGCCCTAGCCCACAGCACACCAGCCACCTCAGTGGAGACAGGCCAAGGCTGAGGTCAGAATCAGGCTTGGTGAGGAGCCTCCCACAGACAGACACCTAGGAGCTTCTGCTGAGCCTGGCAGAAAGCAGGGGCCACTAAAAAACTGAGGTTTTATCCATACCAGAGGAGACCGGACAAGTTACTAGGCCAGACATCCTCCTCAGAGAAATACATGAGAGGATCTGTCTTAAACTGAAGTGTCATTAGAGAACATGAGAAAAAAAAGACAAACTGAGCTCTAACAGATTATTAGACTGGAATCTATCCCATCAACAACTCTAAAGGGACTTGAGTATGAAACACCTGAACTTACAATAGAAAATACCTACTTCAAATTGTCCTAAAATTAAAGGAAGGTGGCAATTATTAAATCAATCCTAAAAAATCTAGAGAAGGTCCAGAAAGCTACAGACCAGTACAGATGGAGTGCACACTTGGTGACTTGCTACAGGCTACAATAAAGTCAATGTGTATGTCAATATAAATGGCATGTTGTTTAGGAGTCAACATTCCAGTTTGAAAATGGAAGATGTGCCTTGGATGATCTCAGTTTTTTTGAGAAGTCAGTGAGAACATGGACAAATGAGATCCACTTGTAAGTCATGTACTTCCAAAAATCACTGCATAATCTCTCTTACCCAAAGTCTCTAAAGGAAACTAAACAGCATGGGAAAAAAATTAGAAGAGAGAATATTAGGAATAAGAATAAATGACCGTTTTCAGTATTTCCCAGAAGGATATCACAGAATCATTACGAAGGTTAGAAAAGATCTTAAAGATCACCAAGTCCAACTTTGGTCCAAACACTACCATGCCAACTAAACCATAGCACTGCTATGTCCAGTCATTTCCTGAACACCTCCAGGGATGGTGACTACACCACTTCTTCAGACAGCTCATTACAAATCTTGGACATCCTTTCCATTTAAGAAATTCTTCCTGACATCCAACCTGAAACTGGCCTGGTGCAGCTTGAGGTGAGCTCCTCTTGTCCTGTTGCTGGTTGCCTNAACTTGCCCAGGGAGGTGCTTGACTCATCCTACCTGGAGAGACATTTGGGTCTGGAGCTGGGTGATGTGGCTTAGTGGTTAAGGAGTTACAGTGGTAGTGCTGGATGGTAATTGGACTGGAAAATGTTCAGTATCTCTTCTAAACTCACCATTCTATGATTCTATGAAATTTGAATTCAGTTTTTGAAAATATAATGTAACAGGATCCAAATGTTGCCTGCAACTTTGGAAACTGCCTCACATAGCTGCAGAACTTCAATACAACTCTTCACACTCAGTCGGATTCTGTAGGTGATCCCACCGTAAATACAAAGGTAGTATCTTCTACAATTATTTTTGATTACCTTTTGGACAATACTGTTAAAGGAGCAAAACATCTTACCCTAGTGATTTAAACCAAATGGTAAAATCCAAAGAAAGAGGGATCAAATATTTCATTTTCCTAAGATAATAAAGTGTGTCTGTTCATAAAGAAGCAAAGCTGAAGAGGGACTTTTTACCAGGGTATGTAGTGATAGGTCAAAAGGCAATGGCTTTAAACAGAGACAAGGTAGATTTACATTACATATATAGAAGAAATTCTTTATTGCAAGAGGGGTGATACACTGGATCAGGTTGCCCAGAGACTTTGTGGCTGCCCTGTCCCTGGAAATATTCAAAGCCAGGTTTGATGGTATTTTAAGCAACTTGGTCTAGTGAAAAGAGTCCCTGTCGATGGCAGGGGCTTGGAACTAGAGGATCTTCAAGGTCCCTTCCAACGCAAACCATTCTAAAATTCGATGAAAGGTCTATGAATGAGTTCAACCCCTTTAAGAGATTGAAAAAATCCACCAATTTTCCAACAAATCAAGAGTTCAGGTTAATTTAGGCATTTATACTAATTCTCATTTCTGCTTTAACTTTCATAATAAATGAGAAAATTCTCATAACAACCTCCAGCACTGCATGATGTACATGTTGCTCATGAAACATAAAACATCTATCTGACACATACAAATCAAAACATAATGGGAATGTAGATAGCTTTTATATTTTAAAAGCAGTAATTTTTCTTGGACATTTTCTATTTTTATGCTTATCTTGTGACTTTCTTGAACCCATCAATTTCACATGAATAAAATGACCCTCTTACAAACACCTTCAGGCATAAGAACTCAATAAAAAATAAATACAGTAAAATATTAATAGCTAAACTATGAAGTTTTTCTTTACAGAATATTAACATATATTTTCTTTTAAAGAGAGATGAGTGAAATGCATAGGGTAAAAGAATCCTGGCAGATAAGAACTTTACTTCAAAAAGGTATAATGTGATTACTTTTGCCAGAAACATCAAATTTTTTGGCTGATGCAGAGCCAACAAATTTTAATTTATGACAATTGACTTAATAGTATCCTGTGGAAATTTCTGTCAGAGACATGGCTGCTTCCAGCCACTCCAAACCACCCACCACAGAGTGGTGCCTCAGATAGAACAGGTTTAGGACAGGGCAAAACCACCAACAGGCAGAGGAGGATTGTTGGGGGTAAAGTGTGAGAAATAAGAAATTGAGAACAGCAGTGAAGGTCAGTGAGCAGGAAGGGTGAGCTGGTGCTGCGTGAAGGAAGCGACACTTTCATTACTTCTCGCTACCCAAATATGCTTTAATTGGAAGTAAATAGGATCAATTTTTCCTAGGTCAGACCTGTTTTGCCTGTAACAGTAACTGGTAAGCAATCTCCCATGTCTTAATCACAAGCCCTGAAATTTTTGTCATCCTATTTTCTCCCTCCTGTCCTGTTGAGGAGGGAAGCAAGCACACAGCTGGCCACAGCCAGCCCCCAACACTGACCTTACTGACCCCACAGAATCATAGAAGTGGACATTTTACTAATACTTTGAAGGATGCTCATGTACTATAACATTGTGAAAACTTACTGCATTTATTCTGGAAACTGATAGCCCTAAAGCTGTGAAATTAAGAAAGCAGAAATTTAATGCAAAATTTTCCACTGAGATATATATGGTCCACAATATAACATGCTCCAAAAGTATTTTCTACATTACTGCAATGTACACGACAGCATCCCAAGAAAAAAGGTTTTAAAACTTCTAAATCAAACAGGTCATAAACTACATGCTCATGGCTTATTTCTGTATGGAATGCAAATATTGCCACAATTGTTGAAACTTTCTCCAAAAAAGACTGTTACAGAGAATTTACCTTGATCCCATTGCAACAAACAGCAACAGACACATGCAATAAGCCCTTTTGGTAAAAGAACCAGACTTTTGGTGTTTCAAAAGCAAATTTAACAAATAAAATGGGAAATATATCTGTTCAAACTGAAAGGAAAACATGATAAATGCTAACAGAAGTCAAGTGCCAAAAGCAAGGGGACAGTAGAAGCAAGCTGAGAAACCCAGAATATGTGCTGGTGGAAGGGGAAAACAAGAAAAGAACAAGTAAAAGAACCGGCAGACAAGTGTGTCACTTCTGGGTGTTGTGGGTTGTAAATTTTAACTACATTGGGAGAGCTTTGGGTGCACATGTGACCATGTAAGCACAAGGAAAAACATATAATTCCAGTAAAATAGAAAGATCAAGTAAGCTGATATTTAATGGCCTCAGATGATCTGTCACACCACAGCAGATGCACTTCAGATGTTACTCAGCAGTAGCTTTTCCACCTGCCCCTTTTCCTGAATCTTGTGCATAGATTAACAGGATAAACACAAGCAGCTGAAGAGTTGAGTAATGAAAGCAGAAGAGAGAAAAAACTAACAAAAGACAGATGAAGGAGAAGAAGACAAAAAATTAATGGGAATAATGAAAGAACAAACAGTGGAATTGTAAAAATGTGTGTGAAAACAAGCACCAATATGTTAGTGTCAAAGGTAAAGTAAAAGAGATTAAAGTCAGGGATTACTGATGTCAAGCAGCATTTATTTTAAAATGATCCTGCTGCCCTGAACTGTAATACAAAAAGAACCCTTTTGAAAACTGCCTGCCAGCAGTCTTAAAAAGGCCTTGCATTGTGTATTGCCTGTGGGAAATTTAAACTGTCCTTGATTTAAAGCAATTGAAACTTTTCAGTGAAATACAAAAAATAAATTTAATTTCATGTGATGTTACCATTAAACACTATACTGTAAGAGGTCCTTTCATAAATGTGACTACATGGAAAAAATTTTTAGGGTAGCTCAGGACTCATGTAACTAGGCTACCCTTCAATAGCAAAATTCCCATTGATTTCAGCAGAACTGATTTAAAACCAGAACTGAGCACTTTTGAAATTCCTTTATTTATGGATTCCACAGCTGGAATTCATCCAATGCTGTCATATCTATGACTCCACCTTGACTACAACTTTTAGGTAGATATGTTACAAGTAGAAAGAAATATAAAACTGTGATCCTTTCAGGTTCTCTGACTCAGCATTCTATTGACTCTACTGATTGTAATAAAACTTTGCCTGAGACAAACAAACAATATCTGGCCCCTCATTTATTCAAAGTACTTCGTAGGAGTCTTATACTGCAAAGAATAAAAAATATCTCTCCTCTTGGTAACCCCTTAAACATGTCAGGCTCTACTGAGTTGCCCACAGAGTGTCCAAGGTAATCCCACCTGGTCTCCAGCTGTCACTTCAGAAGGGAGCAGCTCTCCTGTGTCCTATCTGACAGATGACCTTTCAGGTTATCTCAGATTTGCAGGACACATAGCAAAGCCCACCTTGTCTAGCATAAAGCTACTGGGCTACCTTCGGAGGGTTTTATATTATTTTTGCATGGCTTCAGTAGTGGGCAATTATAGCAATATGTAAATCTGTTCAAGGAAATTCTTACATTTGGAAGCTCTTCTAATGTTTAGCCAAAGAATTCCATACTTAGCCTTGCTCTTTTTGCATCTAATCCACTTACTTTTAGCGTGAATTTATAAACCACTTCTCTGCTGCCAAACTCTCCATACCATTTATTAAAACTTTAGCCCAACAAATTAATATAAAATACATGCTAATAATTATTAATACTAATTGAAAACACACAAATTTATCTGATAATTCTAACTTTGTTTTTTCATGGGCCAGACAGGTATTGAAATAGAGTTCAGTGACACACTTCGAAATATATATACATATATTTGCAAGATATTTTTAATCTCTTTCATTGCTGAAGTCAATAAACTTTGACCAAATTCCAATGGCTAATTCTGCTTCTTCTCTTTCAGTTGCTGAAATGTAAAATTCAGGGATTTTGGCTGGCATTAAGTGTTAATTCCAACACAGATTTAAGTTTAGTGTTCTACACCTCTATGTTATAATTGAAGAAAATAACAAAGCAACAGATGACTTGAATTGCTTGACTAATTTTGGTGAAAGAGAAAGTACAGTAGTGCTGTTTCATTTAACAGCTAAGTTATCAGTTCCAAAATTTCCATAGATGTCAGGTATAAACAATATTTTACACCCTTCCTTAAAAAAAATTAATCCCAGCAGAATATACATGCTGTTCATGCCAGAAATATTTTGCTGTTCATTGAAATACCCATCATCATCAGATGTATTATGGAACCATGTGTAGTCTCTCTGAACAGGACGCAACTGAAACATATATGGAGATGATTAACAAACAAACTTACTGCAAAGTAGAAGAAATAATACAGTTGCTATAACACAAAGAGAAGCAACTAATCTAGTGCAGTTAGAATTTAAATCTACAAGTGCCTTCTGGGCAGTGCATAACCATAAACAGGAACTCAGGATGAGTCTTCNGGAATTTCTGAGATAAGCTTTGCTGTTATGACTCATAATGTTTTTCCATTTCTAAATGCCATTGCAATTTTGCAACTAGAAAAGCAATCAAATAATATACTGAGAAATTTCTGCAGCTGCCATCATGCTGTTCATGCCAGAAATATTTTGCTCTTCATT
>VZTR01012080.1:2054-15946 GCA_013400775.1 Chaetops frenatus
TCCATCCATCCTTCCATCCATCCATCCATCCATCCATCCATCCATCCATCCATCCATCCATCCATCCATCCATCCATCCATCCATCCATCCCTCCATCTTGTTCCAGCCCTACCAGTGCTCTCCTACCTCTGTTCCCTGGGATCCCTGGGATCCCTGGGAAGCCTCTCCCTCAGGGACACCCCTGGATTGGCTTTGCTGGATTTCTCCGTGCATGTGGCTGAGTTTGGGGGGCAGAAAGTGGATGAGGATCCATCCCTGGATCACAACTCATGGAATTGCTCCTTTGGATTGCAGAGCCAAGGCCAAAGGGAAAGAGAAAAAACACCTGGTGTTGCCGTTCAGGTAACCTGGTTCCCTGATCCCTGATGGATTCCCTGATCCCTGATTCTCAGGGTCACCCCCCAGCTCCAGCCTCCCACCCCTGGCAGCAAAATCCCCTGGGAACAGCAGCAGGGCAGGACCGTGAGTCAATTTTCCCAAAGAATGTGTTCCAGATGGAGTTGTTTGAGGGATAAAATGGGAATTCTCCATTCATGCCCATTCCAGGCCCCCAGAAGCCTGGTTTCCAGGATGGAAAGGAGGGAGAAAGAGGAATTTAGGAATTTGGCATTGGCTGCTCCACCAGGCCCATGGGAAAGGATCCTGGATCCCTCAGGAAGCGCAGTGATCCAAGTGCTGGGAATGGAGAGGGTGCAGGAATCAGGAGAGGAAGGAGATGCAGGAAACACTTGGAGAAGGAGGAGGGAAACAGGAAAAGGAGGGACATGCTTGGAATGCTGCATTCCACATCCAGGCCAGGTTTTCCCTTCAGGATAGGGGAAAGGAGACAGGATCCACACTTCCCTGCCCTCAATCCCAAGGATGGATCCCAGGGGTGGGACATTCCAGACCCTCTGCCCACCCCGGGATGGATCCTCAGGGATGGGACATTCCAGACCCTCTGCCCTCACAGAGATGGATCCCAGGGATGAGACATCCCAGACCCTCTTCCCACCCAGGGATGGATCCCACCCTGATGACAGGGAACATTCCAGACCCTCTGCCCACCCAGGGATGGATCTCCAAGGATGGGACATTCCAGACCCTCTTCCCACCCTGGGATGGACCCCATCCTGATTCCAGGGAACATTCCAGACCCTCTGCCCACCCCGGGATGGATCAATCCAGACCCTCTGCCCTCCCAGAGATGGATCCCATTCTGATGCCAGGGGACATCCCAGTCCCTCTGCCCACCCAGGGATGGATCTCCAAGGATGGGATATTCCAGACCCTCTTCCCACCCTGAGATGGATCCCATTCCTATGCAAGAGGACATCCCAGACCCTCTGCCCACCCAGGGATGGATCCCAGGGATGGGACATTCCAGCCCCTCTGCCCACCCAGAGATGGATCCCACCCTGACTCCAGGGAACATTCCAGACCCTCTGCCCACCCCGGGATGGATCCCATCCTGATGACAGGGAACATCCCAGACCCTCTGCCCACCCAGGGATGGATCAATCCAGACCCTCTGCCCTCCCAGAGATGGATCCCATTCTGATGCCAGGGGACATCCCAGTCCCTCTGCCCACCCAGGGATGGATCTCCAAGGATGGGATATTCCAGACCCTCTTCCCACCCTGAGATGGATCCCATTCCTATTCCAGAGGACATCCCAGACCCTCTGCCCACCCAGGGATGGATCCCAGGGATGGGACATTCCAGCCCCTCTGCCCACCCAGAGATGGATCCCATCCTGATTCCAGGCAACATTCCAGACCCTCTGCCCACCCCGGGATGGATCCCACCCTGACTCCAGGGAACATTCCAGACCCTCTGCCCACCGAGAGCAGTTTGGATGGGGAAAGGAAGGAATTTTTCCAGCTGGGCTGTGGGAGGGAATGATCCCACCCAGTGAGTTCAGAGAGATGTGATCCCACAGGGATCCTGCCTTGAATCCTGGCCCATCCATCTCCTGTGTGGCCAGCAGGGCCTGGACCAGATCCCTGAGCTCCGGGAGAAGGCCTGGAATGATTTAATTCCTCTCCTGGCAGCTTTTCCCATGCTGAACTGGGCTTTGGTGCTCCCAGGAGGAGCTCAGCTGGCACGGGAATAATTTTTCCCACTTTTCTCCCACAGCAGGTGTCGGGACAGGGAGAAAGCAGGAATGCTTGGATCAGAGCAGGCTCCAGGCTGATCCCTGCCCGTTCTTCTCCTCCCAGTTTTCCCACCTGTGTCCCATTTTACACTGGAGCTCTTTTGGAATCCTCCCAAAACCCATCCGCCAACACTCCATAGTTTAATTTTTTCCTGGGTGGTTTTCCAGCCGCTCGGGCACAAGCAGCTGGAATTTCGGGCTGTGAAATCAGTCCCCTGCCCCTTGTCCCCGGTCCGGCAGAGGAGCCTCTGTAATTAACTCCAGCTTCCTTAATTACTTCCTGAGCTGCTTAATTGCTTTCTCGTCCCTAATTGCCTCAGGAAAATGGGAGCGATTAACAGGGGAGAGGGAGGGAGAGGGAGGAAAACTGAGATGAAAACAGGGAAGAAGGACTGGGGTGGAAAACAGGGAGGAAAACTGGGAGAAAAACAGGGAGAGAAGCAGGACTGGGGAGGAAAACAGGGAGAGAAGCAGGATTAAGGTGGAAAACAGGGAGAAAAATTGGGAAGGATTGAGGAGAAAAACAGGCAGGAAAACAAGGAGGAAAAGAGGGAAGTAGGACCGAGGTGGAAAACAGAGGAAAATAGGGAGGCAGGTTCAGGGGGGGAAATAGGGAGGAAAATAGGGAGAAGAAGGGCAGGAAAGGAAAACAGGGAAGAAAACAGGGAGGCAGGACTTGGAGAGGGAAATATGGGAGAGAAGGAAAACAGAAGCCAGAGAGCAGCGCAGGATCCCAAAGGGAACAGGGAAGGAAGAGATCAATGTTTCCTATGCAGAGTTGGGACAGGAATGAGGAATTCCAAATCCATCCCATTCCTTGCAGCACAGGCCCCTCTGGAAGGGGGATATGGATGCACCTCTGCCTGGGGATAAGGAAAACCACTCAGCTCTCCAGAAAGGAGGGGTCTTGTCCCCTGCCTAGGAGCTTCCCAAATCCAGGAACGGAATCTGGGAGTTCCCCCTGTCCTGCACAGCGGTGCTGCATTGACGGCCCCAAACACAAATTCAGGGAATGTCCCTGACTTCCAGCTCCAGTGCTGGGAGCTGGGCTATCCGAGGCCATGCAGGGATGTTTTCCACCTAAATTTTAAGCTGAGACAGAGGAGGTTTGGACAAGATATTGGGAAGGAGTTCCTGGGTGGCCTGGAATTCCCAGAGCAGCTGTGGTTGCCCCTGGATCCCTGGCAGTGGCCAAGGCCAGGCTGGACACTGGGGCTTGGAGCAGCCTGGGACAGTGGGAGGGGTCCCTGCCCATGGCAGGGGGGGGGGTTAGGGATCTTAAAGGTCCCTTCCCACCCAAAGCGTTCCATGGTTCCCAGATTCCTCAGTGCACTGAAGTTTGTTTGCCTTTTATTCCCCTCGGTATTCCGCCACCGGCTCCAGCAAAGGCAAGGAGAAGACCAAGGAGCACAAGTAGGTTTTCTCTCCCTGCTCTTCCTCCTCCTCTTCCTCATTCCCACTTTTCCAGATTATCCAATCGGTTTGCCCTTCCTGCTCTTCCTCCTCCTCCTCATTCCCACTTTTCCCAGCAGATCCGGTTGCTGTGCTCTCCTTTCCTCTAAAGATGGACCTGTCCACCCTGGAAAAACTTGGTTTTCCTGAATGTGTGGCCTCAGGGTTTGGAGGCTGCTGGGAATATCCAAAAAACCCAGGAATACTTATCTGGCAAAAGCTTTGGAGCCTGGCAGTGCTGGAAAGGAGCTGAGAGGTCTTGAGGGAAGTCTGGATCCATCCAGATTGGATGGAGGGAATTTCCCAGCCTGGACATGGACAGGGCAGGAGAGGTCTGGGTGCAGACAGGATTTAGATCCAGCTTTTCTTTGGATATCAGGAAAAGGTTCTTCCCCTTGAGCTGGCCGGGCACTGGAACAGCTCTCCAGGGAAGGGTGACATTCCCAAGGCTTCCAGAGCAGGAATTCCATGATTCCATGATCTGACAGCTCCCATGCCCACGTCAGGCTGCCAGATTTCTTCAGCTGCTGCCTTCCTTTTATTCCAGCTGTTTTCATGGGTACCAGGCCGGGCTCTTCCCCCAAGAGCTGGATCCTCCAGCTCTGCTGGAGCAGCTCCGCTCAAACTTAAACTCAGCTCCAGGGAATGATCCTGGAATCATCGCCGGGCACTTCCCAACCTGAGAGGTCTCTCCTGGCTCCTATTCCTTGTTTTCTGTGGTTTAAGGGTCAATTCATGGCACTTCCCATGGATGGACCCTCCCAGTTAATGGGATAAAGAGGGAGGAGAAGACTAAATGGAAAAGGAAGAAAAATGTCCTCAGGAAAAATGGGAAGAGATCTCCCAGCTCTGGTCCTTCCTCTGGGAGGGGAAGAGATTCCACAAAGAGATTGGGGGTTGGGATCTTCCCAAGGGTGATGGGGTGAAGGATGGACCCAGCAGTGGTATCTGTCCCCTGGAAGAACAGGGAGAATTCCTGACAGGTGGAATTCCTGCAAGAAAATGAGCCATGGGAACGCTGTTCTCCGCTCCCAACTCCCAGTAAAAAGCAGTGATTAAAATGTCCTATTATCCACGGATAATTCACCAGTAATGGGATCTTTAACTGGAATCTGGCCAGGGGAGATGCTGCTCCCAACTCCCTGTCGTGGCTCCAGAATCCCTGTGGATTCTGGAGATCCCCACGGGTGAAATTCTAAAGGACAAAAGCCAAGAGGAGCACCAGGAGGATTTGAGGAACTGGAGATGATCCGCGCTCAATCCCAGAAAATCCATGGCAAGAGCACTTTCAGAGGCTGGGTGGAGTCTCTGGTGTCTAACATGGATTTAAACTTCATCTGGGAAGGTAATTCCAACTTGGGATCAACATTAGGGTGTTCCATCCTCCACCCCAAATTTGCTGGAACCCAGTTGGGATGTGGATGTGTCCCATCTGGGTTGCCAAAAAACTGATGCCTGAGGTGGCTCCCTAGAACCAGAGACCAGACAGGAGTAGGGGAATAAAGGTGGATATTTATTTGAAAGGCCTTCAAAGGCACTGATGCCTTAAGTTTTAAGGTTTTTTTTCTGTTCTGCTTTAGTGTGCAGCTCTCAGCTTCATATTCAGGGTTGCTGAACTCTCCTCACAGGGCACTCAGACACAACAATTCTCTCCAGCTCGAGATTCAAGGACAATCCTTCCCAACCTCAGTCCCAAAAGCACAAATAACGTAAAAAAAGAGGGGGGCAAGCAAGGAGGATGGAACTTCATCATTTCAAGTTATTCATTGCACAGTTCACCTCAAGATGCAAATGGAGCATCACTCATAAAAAAAAAACCCCTTGGGCAAAGTCCCTTTTCTGTGTCCATCTTGAGGTCCATCCTGGCAGGGCTGGAGCTGGTCTCTGCCATTGCCAGGGTGGGGCCTTGGAAGGCCTTGCAATAAATAAATCCCTGCTTTATTCCTCTCATTTTGTCTGGCCCCTGTTCCAGGTCAAACTGATCAGGCATCAGCACACCCTGGGGAGCCAGAGGCTGCTCTCAAAATGGACCCCAGGATGGACCCCGAGTCACGAGTTCTTCACACCTTTATGGGTTTTGGTCCATTTGCAGATCAGCATCAATTCCCCAATTAAAACTTTAGTTAATTATGTNGAGCAACAGCAGCCTTTCCAGAGCCCCGTTTTTCCGGGAAAGCGGGAGAAGGCCGGGTGTTGGCAAAGGAGGTGGCTCAGGTTCCATGGATCCTCATGGAATATTCATGTGGGGACGGTGTCAGCTCTCCACCAGCCCCGGCTTCCCACCGGCACCGTCGGGAGCGTGGCGGGAGCGGGGATCGGGAAGATCCCACAAAACTTCCCGTGCCCGAGGAGGAGGCTCAGAGGGATCCCCCTGTCCCCGCTCCGTCCCCTCCGCCACCGGGATGGACGTCCCGCCGTAGAGGCTCCGCCATTCCCAGCTCAGCTCTTCCAGAACCTTCTCCTGTGGGGCCGGGTGAAGGTAGAAGCCAGGATGGGAAAGGGGGAGGTGTTTGGGATTGGGCAGGGCTCCCCGAGCTTGGGAAAGGGACGGGTGGGGATTGGGAAGGGGTTGGGGATGGGGTGAGCTGCTGGGAAGCTGATCCAGGATGTTTGGGATGGCTCTGTTCTCGTCCTCATCCCGCTCCTTCCCTTCTGCTCCTTCCCTTCCTCCGAAATCCTCTGCTTTGGAATTTATTTCTTTGCCACTTTTCCCCCTCTTATTCCTTTTTTTCTCCGTTTTTTCCTGTTTTGTTTTATGGGGTTTTTTTACCTTTTTTCCTCCCCTTATCTTTCCTGGTGCTTTTTCCTGTTTGTTTGGAGGGTTTTTTCCTGTTTTATCCTCAGAGGTCTTTTAATCCCAACAGTTTTCTTTCCCCACGATTTTTCTTTCCTTGATTTTTTCCCCATTTTTTCCCCTGCTGATTCCTCCTGGGTTTTCTTTCCCAAATTTTTTCCTGGGGTTTTTTTCCTTTTTTTTTTTTTTCCCTACTTTCCTTCCCATTCTTCTCTCTGGTTTTTTCTCCCCCACATTTGATTTTCCCTCTACCTTTTTTTCCCCCCATTTTTAAAAAAATTTTTCCCCCTGCTTATTCCTCCTGGGGTTTTTCCCTGAATTTTTTCTGGTTTTTTTCCTTTTTTTCCCAATTATTCCCCCCTCATTCCCCTCCACGTTTTTTCCCCTCCATTTTTCCCTCCACGTTTTTCCATCTCAGTTTTCCTCCCCGTTTTCTCCCATTTCTTTTCTTTCTTATTTTTCCATCCGTTTTTCTTTTTCCTTCTTTCTTTTTCTTTTTTCTCATTTTACCTCTTTGTCTTTTTTCTTTTTCCCTTCTTTCCTTTATATTTCCTTTCCCCCCTTTATTCCTTTTTGTTGCTTTTCCCAATTTTTTGTTTTACCTTCTTCCTTTTAACCCTTCCCCCCCTTTTTTTCCTTTTTTTCCTCTTTTTCTCCCCTTTTTCTCCCTTCTTTTTCCCTTCTTTCTTTCCTTTTTCCCCTTCCCCCAGCACCCTCCAAACTCTGTTATTCCCTGCCTGTTCCCATCTTACTGATGGGGGGACATCCAAGGCATCCAAACTATTTGTCCACAGATTTGGGAGCAGGGAGAGGACCCTGCTGGGTTTTTCCCTGCAGAGTCCATCACCAGCTGCTCCTCGTTTTGGTTTTCCTCCCCAAGGAAACCTCAGAAGTTCCCAGGACAGGGATCTTATCCCTGAGCATCCAGGAGCAAAGCTGGCAGCTCTGGGACTGGAGGGATTTTTTGCTCTCTGTTTTTAAGAATTTCATGGAAAAGGAAGGAATGTAATCCAGCCAGCCTGGAGGGGTGTTGTCTCTATGGAAGGCTCTGGCTGCTGGGCATTCCAGGCTGGGAGGAATCTCCATGGCAGAGAGAGGTCTGGAAGCAGAATTCCAGAGCCTGAGCCATGATTCCAATGTTTCCTCATTGAATAAAAGGGTTTGAAAACAGCTCCGAAGGGTCCCGTCCCCTGGGTGGTTCCTGGTGGGATTATCCGCACGTTTTCTCCTCCAATCCATGGAAAAACTGCACCACCATGGAGCATCCTGGGAATTAATCACAGCTCCTGGAGCTTTGCTTTAGTCCCAGGTTTAAACAGCTCCTGGATCTTATCCCAGTTGGATTCCCTTCCCTCGGGCATGTTATTTTCCCATTCTCCTTGATTTTTTTCCCCCTTGCCCTGGCTCTCTGTGCGGCCTGGAGACTTCCAGGGATTATTTCCAACCAGGGTGCACCAGGGATCCACCTGGCTGCAATTCCAGGGTTTCTTCAGCCTTGGGAAAAAATTCCCGAGAGTAAAACTCGTCCTCTTGGCCCCATCCAGAGGTGGGACTGGGAAATCCCGCAGATTCCGTGCCTTGTGGGGCAGCACATTCCAGTCCTGGGGAATCCAGGAGCTCTGGATCCCCTGGATCCCCTGGCCTGGAAACCAGCTGGAGATGAGGTCCTGGCTGGAGATGAGGTCCTGGCTGGAGATGAGGTCCTGGCTGGAGATTAGATTTGGGTTGGAGGTGAGGTCCTGGCTGGAGATCAGATTTGGGTTGGAGATGAAGTCCTGGCTGGAGAAGAGGTCCCAGCTGGAGATCAGATTTGGTTTGGAGACAAGGTCTTGGCTGGAGGTGAGGTCCTGGCTGGAGATAAGGTCCTGGCTGGAGATTAGATTTGGGTTGGAGATGAGGTCTTGGCTGGAGGTGAGGTTCTGGCTGGAGGTGAGGTCCTGGCTGGAGAAGAAGTCGTGGCTGGAGAAGAGATCCTAGCTGGAGATTAGATTTGCGTTGGAGGTGAGGTCCTGGCTGGAGAAGAGGTCCCAGCTGGAAATTAAATTTGGGATGGAGGTGACGAAAAGTCCAGACTGGAGGTGACGTGTTGTCCTGGCTGGAACCCAATCCCAGTTTGGAGGTAAGGTCCTGTTTGGAGAGGGTGTCAAGGCTGGAGGTGAGGGAAGGCCCAGGTTGGAGGTGAGTTCCCAGCAGGAGGTGAAGTTCATCTTGGAGGTGAAGTCCAGACAGAAGACGAGAAAAGGCCCAGCCTGGAGGTGCAGTCCCAGTTTGAAGGTGAGGTCCAGGCAGGAGTTGAGGTCCCAGCTGGAGTTGAGGCCAGGTTGGAGGTGAGGTCCCAGTTTGAAGGTGGGGTCAAGGTAGGAGTTGAGGTCTCAGTTGGAGGTGAGGAAAGGTCCAGGCTGGAGGTGAGGTCCCAATCTGGAGGTGGGGTCAAGGCAGGAGTTGAGGTCCCAGTTGGAGGTAAGTTCCGGGCTGGAGGTGAGGATCATTCTGGAGGTTACACCTGGGCTGTAGGAAAAGCCCAGCCTGGAGATGAGTTCCAAGTTTAGAGGAGAGGTCCAGCCTGAAGGCAAAGCTCATTTTGGAGATTAGATCCAGGCTGGAGATGAGGTCCAGGCAGGTGAGGTGGGGAAAGGCCCAGCCTGGAGGTGAGTTGAGGTCCAAGAAGGAGTTCAGGTCAGGGCAGGAGGTGAGGTGAGGTCCTGGCTGGAAGTTAGATCCAGGCTGGAGGTGAGGTCCTGGCTGGAAGTTAGATCCAGGCTGGAGGTGAGGTCCTGGCTGCAGGTGAGGTCCTGGCTCGAGGTGACCTCCCAGTTTTGCCTGAGGTCCCAACTGAAAATGATGTTAATTTTGGAGGTCAGGTCCAAGCAGGAGGTGAGGAAAGGTCCAGCCTGGCAATGAGGTCCCAGTTTGGAAGTGAGGTCCAGTTTCAAGGTGGGGTCAAGGCAGGAGTTGAGGTCCCAGTTGGAGCTGAGGTTCATCTTGGAGGTGAAATCCAGCTTGGTGGTGAGGTCCTGGCTGGAGCTCAGGTCCCCTGTTGCTTCCAAGCTGCCCCCAGAACATCTCCAGAAAACCTGCAAAGGTTCCTACACTTCCAGTGATGGGAATTTTTCCAATTAAAAACATTCCCCTTTCACAAGTGGGGGAAGTGTTTGGAGGTCTGGATTTTGGGTGTTTGAGTTTTTGGGCATTTGGATTTTCAGGTGTCTGAATTTTTGGGCATCAGAATTTTTGGGAGTCTGAAATTTTGGGCATCCGAAATTTTAGGGTGTCTGGATTTTGGGGTGTGTGGATTTATCAGTGTTCGAACTTTGGGGCATTTGAATATTTTTGGGCATCTGAACTTTTGGGAGTCTGAATTTTTGGGTGTCTGCATTTTTGGGTGTCTGAATTTTTGGGGGTCTGGAGTTTCGGGCATCTGAATTTTTGGATGTTTGAATTTCTGGGCATCTGAATTTTTGGGCCTCTGGATTTTGGACATTTGAATTGTTGGGTGTTTCCTTTTTTAGTAATTTCATTTTTTGGGAAAAAGTTCCATGAGCTGGTTGGGAGAGGTGAGGAGTGGGAACACAACAGGGACTCCCAGCAGGGACTCTGCTCATGGGGAGGCAGAGTCAACCCAAGTTAAGATTCCCAGAAAAAAATTGGCATCCAAGATTCCAGGGCCATCAATATTTCCTCTGGAACATTCCCTGCTCTGTTTCTCAGCTGATATCCCCTCTTTTCCTTTTGGAAAAAATCAAACTCCTCCTGTTCCCACCTCCCAGGTCCTAGAAAACATCGAAATACAGCAATTAATGGGAATTTTTATTCTCCCTCTCTTCATCCAGAGCTGGAAAAGGAGTTTTTTCAGCCATGAAGCTTGGAAAGACGCGTCCGTCCAAGGATGAGCATCGGAAACAAGGTACGGTCATGGAATGGTGGTGGATTCCTGGAATTGCAGCAGTGGGAGAGGAAAGGCTGCCCGTTCCCTGGGCTGGAATTGGATACCTCTGGAAAGGCAGGAGAGGGCAGTGATTGGAAATTCATCATTGTTTCCATTCAGAGCCAAGCATCAGTTTTCCGCTGCAAAGAACAGCAGGAATGTCCGTTTACAGGCAGGGAAAAGCCTTGGTTTGGATGGTGCTTCTGGGAAAACTTCCACTGCTTTCCAGCCAGGTTTGAGGGGAGGAAAAGGGAATTTTGCCCGGCATGCTGGCATGGAAACTTGGAATTTCTTCCCAGATCTTGGGTGTTCCGCTCATGGTTAAAGCTTTTCTTGTGGGAAAACATCCAGGATGCAAAGGCAGGAACGGGGCGCTCGGTCACACGGAAGTGTCTCCAGAGGCTGGATTCACCCATGGTCAGGGAACAGTCACTGTGTGGTGTGCTCAGTGCTGCACGGCCGGGGGCTTCCTCATCCCACCTTTCCCAGGAACCTCCAGCTGTCCCAACCTCTCCTGGGCTGGGGTTGCGATTCTGACCCTCGGCCACTGGATATGGGATGGGGTGGGGTGTCCTGCACCCGCTACCAGCATTCCTGGCATTCCATGGGGGCTCCACTCCCATCCAGACTCCTTCTCCAGCTTAGATCAGGACCAGCCTGGCTTTGGGCACTGCCAGGGATCCAGGGATTCTCTGGGAATTCCAGCCAAGCCCCTCCCCGCCCTCCCAGACGGAAATCCCTTCCCAAGATCCTACCCCAAGCTCCCCTTTCCCACTGGGAATTCCATTCCCTGCCTCCCGGCCCTCTCCAGCCCTTTCCCAAATCCCAGCTCTCCTGGAGCCCCTTTAGGCTCCGGAAGGAGCTCCGAGGATTCCCGGGATCCTTCCCTGATCCAGGTGAACATTCCCAGCTCTCCCAGCCCTGCCTCCAGAGCAGAGGGGCTCCAGGCTTGGAGAAACTCTGTGGTCTCCTCTGGACTCTTTCCAGCAGCTCTGTGCCCACCCCATGCAGAGAATCCCAGGGCTGGAGGCTGCAATTCCCAGCTCGTGTAACTCTGGCTCAGTCTCCATCTCCCAGTTGGGTCAAGGACTCCCTTTCCCTCAGGAAAGGAGAATTCCAGCAGCTTCTCCCAATAGAAACCCTGGAGTGGGGATGTGCCGGTAGGATCTGGGCTCCCGCAGCAGTTTTTCCTCTTGGGAATGACCCATTTTTCCCAGTTTCTCACCCCTCTCTCCCCTAAAACCAGGGAACTGGTTGTCTTTGCAACATCTCTTGTGCTCCTCAGATCCCCAGCTCTTCCTCAAACACTTTTTCACCCCCTGAATTCAGGGCATTTTTCCAATTCCCCTTTTTTTATTCCCCCTTCCCGAAACCCTCTGCAGGAACCCTGCCCGGATGGAATTCCGTGTCACCTCTTTGATATCCCCTTTTCCCAGCCAATTGTCCGAGACCCGGCCTGGTTCCCATTGTTTCTGTGTTCCCGGCCGAGGCCGAGGGGACGGATTGGTTTCCTTTCTCTCGGCCTTTAATTATTCACCGATGGAAATTAAAACCGGAGCCATTCCTTTGTCCCCTTCCCGCAGACGATCCGGCTGTTCTGGAAACAGAAGACCTGGACAGGAAGGCCATGAGGTACGGAGCAGGCCTGGAGCCAGACACCATCTCGCTGGCCTCTGTCACCGCTGTCACCACCAATGTCTCCAATAAGAGGTGAGATCCAGGCCTGGGATTGTGCCAGTGGGAGGTGAGGGCAGCCATCCCAAAAACTGTGTGACTCCAGGCGTGGGGAATGCTGGAAATCATTGTACCATGGAGCCAGTGGGTTGGGGGGTTTTTTTTGGAGTATCTGACCCTCAGCAGCTGTCACCGAAGTTCTGTGGAGTCTCCCGGCTCCAGGGGTTGAAGGAGCTTTGAGGGTGACCTCGCTCTTGGAGTAAGAGGGACTTGGGACAAGGGATGCAGGGCCAGGACACAGGGAATGGCTTCCCACTGCCAGAGGGTGGGGATGGATGGGATTTTGGGCAGGAATTGTTCCCTGGGAGGGACTGGGATGGAATTCCAAGAGAAGGAGTGGCTGTTCCATCCCTGGAAGTGTCCCAGGCCAGGTTGGACGGGGCTTGGAGCAGCCTGGGACAGTGGGAGGTGTCAGGCTGTGGATGATCTTTAAGGTCCTTTCCATCCCACATTTCCATGAATTCCATCCACGCTTTGACCCAGAGTTTCTTCTGCCTCTCCCAAGGTCCAAGCCTGACATCAGGATGGAGCCAAGTGCCGGCAGGCCCATGGATTACCAGGTGGGTGACACCAACTGGTGTCCTCAGGGTCACCACTCTGGGCTTGGGGACACCGTTTGTGGGGACGGAGTTCCTGGTGGGTCTCAACTCACTGGGCTTGGAACCAGGAGTTCCTGAGAAATCCCAAGAAGCTGGAATTTCACTGGTGGAGCCATAAACTCAGGATTAAGTCATTGATTGGGTTTGTTGTCCAGCACCTGAAACCCAGAGAGCCCAAATTAGGCTCTTTTTGAGGTTGTTGCCATGGAATTCCTCCTTGGAGCAACCTGGGATAGTGGAAGTTGTCCCTGCTCATAGCAGGGTGTGGAATGGGATGAGCTTTAAGGTCCCTCCCAATTCCAATCACTCCACGATCCCGTTGTGTTTTCCAGTGGAAGTGAAGCCAATGGGATGGGTCTCTCTGATCCCACAGCTTGGCTAAATCCTTCAGATTTTCCACGTTGTGTGAAGCTCCCACACCCTGGGGCTGGAACAGCCGGGATTCCTGGGATCTCCTGCATCCCATGCCCTTCCTCATCTGTGTCCCAGTGGCACCAGCAGACCCTGTTGCCCTGGGAATTCCCCTCAGCCAGGGGTTTGGGGGGAGGGGAATGGGTGAAGGCAGCCTGGAGCTGCTCCCAGGATGTGGAAGTTTGGGAATTCCTCCCCCCAGGTCAGCATCACCATCATCGAGGCCCGGCAGCTCGTGGGGCTCAACATGGACCCCGTGGTGTGCGTGGAGGTGGGGGAGGAGAAGAAATACACCTCCATGAAGGAATCCACCAACTGTCCCTACTACAACGAGGTGGGTCCGGCCCCAGTGTTGCTCCAACCCCTCGGGGCTACTCCACCCTTGATCCGGCGGTTTCCTCCCTCTCCGTGGTTATTTTTGGGGGTTGAATTCCTGTTGGAATAAGGTGAAATTGCAAACTGCGCAGGAGAAACGAGGCTTTTGCCCTCTGGAATTTTGTGATCGATGATTTCCCCGGGTTTTACAAGGAATCAGCGCTCCCATCAGCTCCCGGTGCTCCACGGGGGATCAGCAATCTGCGCGATCCGGCGCTCGGTGTCGGGATCACACGGATGCATCCCTGCTGGGCCATGGGCTGCAGGAGCTCCCCCCAGGCAGCCGCAGCTTCTCCGGGGGCTTCCCAATCCCGTTGTATCCCACCCCTCATGGTTCCTCTTTCCCTTCCAGTATTTCGTCTTCGATTTCCACGTCCCCCCTGATGTCATGTTTGACAAGATCATCAAGCTCTCCGTAAGTGACCCCCGGTGGCCTTGGCCTTGTCCTTTTGGGGGGGGGGGGG
>VZTR01012080.1:15956-26601 GCA_013400775.1 Chaetops frenatus
GGGGCTTTTGCAGCAAACAACCCATTTTTGGGGTGGGTTTCAGGTCCTTGATGTGACATTCCCAATAGGAATTCTCTTCTGTGGACCCCCAGCCTGTTTTTTCTGTTCCAACCTTCCAAACCCAGGACTGAGAATGCTGAGAGCAAAGCTGAGATTTCATCCCTCCCGAAACCAGGAAGGTGATGGACAAGACTTGCAGATTCCCTGCCCAATTAGGACATATTAATTAGGATTGTCCATATCCATCCCATGCACAGACCGGGTGTACAATTTCTCCTAATTTTCCTCAAATTCTGAGCATCCTAAAGACTCTTCCCTCAGTTAAATATCCCAGTGTTTCCTGCTGTAATGGCTGGAAAAGAGATCTTGCTCCAGAGATTAATTTCTTTGCATTTTTTTTTTTTTTTNTTTTTTGTTCATTCCAAATATAAGATTCCAATTACTATTATCCCATTATTATTACTGCAATTAAACTGGCAATTCCATTAATCAGGAGCTCCCAACCCCACTGGGCCTCTCGGTGTTCTTAGAATCAACGCCAGACCAAGGAAAACTCCTCAGCTCCTTTCCCATCCAGCACTGAACATGTCTGGGAAGGGCCTTGTGGATCCCAGCTCCTGGGAAAATTCCTGAGTGTTTTTCCCCTCTCAATTTCCAGGTGATCCACTCCAAAAACCTCCTGCGGAGCGGGACGTTGGTGGGGTCCTTCAAGATGGATGTTGGGACAGTTTATACCCAACCTGGTAGGTGAAGATTGCTTGTAACAACTCCCAGGTGTCTGCGCTGGCTCCATGGAAAAAAATTCCTGGCAAAGGAGCCAGGCAGGGGCTGGTTTCCTTGGAAAACACTTTTCCAGTTTCGTGTAAATATCCAAGATATAAACGAGTCACCTGGGCTCGCTCGTAGGTCAGGGAAGAGCACTTGGCACCTCTGGAGAAGGCTCCGTGTCCCATCTTGAATTCATGAGATTCCAGAATTTTTTGGGGAGGAAGGGACCTTAGGGATTGTTTAATTCCACCCCTGCCAAGGGCAGGGACACCTCCCACTGTCCCAGGCTGCTCCCAGCCCCAGTGTCCAACCTGGCCTTGGCCACTGCCAGGGATCCAGGGGCAGCCACAGCAAATCTGGGAATTCCATCCCAGCCCCTCACCACCCTTCCAGGGAAGAATTCCTACCCAAGATCCCACCCCAATCTCCCCTTTCCCAGTGGGAAGCCATTCCCTGTGCTCTTGTCCCTGCATCCCTTGTCCCCAGTCCCTCTCCAGCTCTCCTGGAGCCCCTTCAGGCCCTGGAAGGGGCTCCAAGGTTTCTCTGGATCCAGCTCTTCCCCAGCTCTCCCGGCTGTCACTGAGATCCCTCCTGGATGTGCAGGTGTCCATCCCTGCCCTGCCAAGGAAGAAGCTCCAGGTGACGTTCCCAGGCAGAACATCGACACTCCAGACAGGAAGGTCCAGGATTGGATCCCGCCCCAAATTTAATCCAAGCCAGGAATGTGCCTGGAAAAAAAGAGAAAGGTTTTTTAGAGCTGCCAGTCATCGAGCCAAACCATCCCTCAGCACTGCCAAGGCCACCACTGTCCCATGTCCTCACAGTGCCACATCCGCAGAGCTTTAAATCCCTCCAGGATGGGGACTTGGGTCTCCACCCTGCTCCAGTTTGTCCCGTTGTTTCTCCACCTTCAACACCAGACACCCCTTCCCAATAAATTTTCCAGGGGTTTTTTTTGGGATGCCTCACACTCAGGGCAGGTCCCACTCCATGGAAGGCCGTGTCCCGGTGGCGTTGGCCGTGCCTGGTTGTGACAAAGGTCTCTCTTGTCCCCCGGGCCGCAGAGCACCAGTTCTACCACAAATGGGCCATCCTGTCCGACCCCGAGGACCTCACGGCCGGCCTCAAGGGCTACCTCAAGTGTGACATCGCCGTGGTGGGAAAAGGGGACAACATCAAGACTCCGCACAAGGCCAATGAGACGGATGAGGAAGACATCGAAGGGTAGGGATCTGCTCGGATCTGCCTCTTCCCAGCTCCCTTGGGAATGGCTTTCCATTGGATCGTGCGAGGGGGACAGGACCCAAACCCTGGGTTTGTGGCACTCACTGAGCCCCCAAACCAGAGGGACCAATCCGGTGCTTTTCCAAGAGGGAACACGAGGTCCTGGTGGAATTCCAGGTGATCTCTGTCACGGAGCTGTCGTTCCTGGTGGGTCAGACCATCTGCTGGTGGTGGAACTCTGCAGAAACATCAGCCTGGTGTCATCCAACCTGATGTCCCCAGTCTTTACCTGATGGTCTTGATGGGCCTCGGGTGGGAAGATGGGAAGATGGGAAAATGCAACCGGATGGGATGGGAAAATGGGATGGGATGGGATCTCATCACCCAAGGCAGAGCAGGGAAGTCTGGATGAGGCTTCCCAGGCTGTGTCTGTGGACAGGGCTCTTGGACTGCCCAGAACATCTCCAAAGTCACGGAACAAAAACCAGGGGATGGATTTTAAGGCTTGATTCCAGCCCCAAACCTTTCCCAGCCAAATAAATATCTCCATTTCAAATCTGCCTCTCAGGCTTTCCCCATATGGAATCATGGAATGGTTTAGGTTGGAAAAAACCTCTGTGGCCAAGCCCAAAAATTGACAGTCAGAAACCACCAGGGCAGCTCTCATGACCTGCTGGGGTTTGAGGCACCACCTCCAGTACTTTGGGCTTCATTCCAGGCTGTAGGGGTGGTGTTCTCCTACTTATTCCTAAAATCCTGGAATGGTTTGTTTTGGGAGGGATCTTCATGATCACCTTGTTCCAACCTCCATACCATGGGCAGGGATGCCTTCCACCAGACATGGACAACTCCATCAGTTCCTAGAATTCCCCTAGAAATATTTTGTTCACATCGTTCCCATGGGCTCATCTATTCCTGCAGAGGAGGCAGGCCATATCCTGGAATTTTGTGATCAATGATATCCACAAAAACAATTGATGGGGTTTATTTCTTCCCCAAAATAACCCACTCCGAGCTCCCCTTGATAAGTCAAAAACGACTCTTCCAAAATCCCATTCATTCCATTTCCGTGGAATGAAGTGGAAGTGGAAGGAGCCCTTGCCCGGAAAACGGAGTAGCTCCTCTTTGGTCTTCGATGGACCCACAAAGGTTGGGAAAGACCTCTGAGAGATCATCCCATCCAACCTTCAGCCTTCCCTGACCACCCAACCCCATCCGTTGACATTCCAGGAATCTCCTGCTCCCGGACGGGGTCCCCGCGGAGCGGCAGTGGGCTCGGTTCTACATCAAGATCTACCGTGCCGAGGGGCTGCCGCGGATGAACACCAGCATCATGGCCAACGTCAAGAAGGCCCTCATCGGGGAGAACAAGGACCTGGTGGACCCCTACGTGCAGGTGGCCTTCGCAGGGCAGAAGGTGAGCGTGGAGGTCCCAGGGTGACCATGGGAGGTGGCACCAGCAGGTGGCCACTGGTGTTCTTGGTGGTCCTGCCACGTCGGGATAGGCGTGGGGTCACCTGGCACTTTGGGATGGGCATGGGGTCACCTGGCAAGTTGGGATGGGTGTGGTGTCACCTGGCACATTGGGATGGGTGTGGGGTCACCTGGTGCATTGGGATGGGTGTGGGGTCACCTGGAACATCAGGATGTGTGTGGTGTCACCTGGCATGTCAGGATGGGCATGGGGCCACCTGGCATGTTTGGATGGGTGTGGTGTCACCTGGCACGTCGAGATGAGTCTGGGGTCACCTGGCATGCCACAATGGGTGTGGGGTCACCTGGTGTATTGGGATGGGTGTGGTGTCACCTGGCACATTGGGATGGGCATGGTGTCACCTTGTTTTCTGTGTTTTTGCTCACCGGGATGGGTTTGAGCCCTCTCCAGTTGAGGAAGGTGGTTCTTTACTCAGGAGAGGATGGAATGGATGGAAGGGAGCAGCTCAGGTCTTGAGGGATGGTTTGGGAGGTCCAACCTTTGTCCGAAACCCGTTTCTTCTCAATTCCCAGGGAAAGACATCCATACAGAAGAGCAGCTACGAGCCCCTCTGGAATGAACAAATCATCTTCACAGAGATGTTCCCCCCGCTGTGCAAGCGGATCAAGATCCAGATCCGGGACTCGGACAAGGTCAATGACGTAGCCATTGGGACCCATTTCATCGATCTGAGGAAGATCTCCAACGAAGGGGACAAAGGTAAAGTTGAAGTGGAGGCATTCCTTTGGCAGAGTTCCTGAAGTTTCCCAGGTTTCTTCCCACCCCCGGAATTCGTTGGTGCCCGTCTGGAGAGACCTTGATGCCCTGAAATGTGAGAAGTCACTGGAACCACACCCTGAAAACCAAGACCTGGCCACAAACCTTCAGCCAATACCCAAAAGCAAAAGCACCCCAGAACAATTTGCTCTTCCAAAAATTTCATGGATGGACGAGTATTTGTTGGGCTCCCCATCCCCACTCGTGGGTGAAGATGGGAAACCAAAGGTGGGACTGAAAAGGGATTAACGGGGGGTTCTCCTTCCTCCACCCTCAAAATGGGGAACTGCTGAAGACGTGCCCAGTTCCCATCACTGCCTTCCCTGCAAATTTCCCTGAAAAAGAACACCCAGGAAGGTCAGGGGGGACCTTGTGGCTCTGCACAACTCCCTGCCAGGAGGGGACAGCTGGGGGGGGTCGGGCTCTGCTGCCAGGGAACAGGGACAGGACAAGGGGAAATGGCCTCAGGTTGGATATTGGGAACAATTCCTTCCTGTGGAAGTGGCTGTTCATCCCTGGCATGGGTGGAGTTTCCATCCCTGGAGGGATTTAAAAGCCATTTGGATGTGGCACCCAGGGACGTGGGTTAGTGGTGGCCTTGGTAGTGCTGGGATCCCAGATGGCAAAACTTCTGGAAAAATCTCCTCCAAATGCATTAGGCAGAAGATTGAGGTAAAAGGCTTAAATGCTTCCACTCACCCTGGTTGCACCAGGGGAGGTTCAGGTTGGACATCAGGAGGAATTTCTGCCTGGAAAGGGAGGTCAGGCTGCCCAGTGAGGTTTGGAGTTCCCATCCCTGGAGGTGTCCAAGGAACTCCTGGAGGTGGCACTCAGAGCTCTGGGGACAAGGTGGGGATCAGGCACACCTTGGACTCCACAATCTCAGAGGGCTTTTCCAACCCAAACGATCCCGGGATTCTCTGAAAACTCTCCCCGGGGATGTCTGCAACCACACATCCCTGGGGACGCAAGAACACATCCCAGCCTGCGTCACCGCACGCGGACCAGCAAAGCGACACCAACCACGGGCACCAGGACATTCCCTTTTTCCCCCATCCATCCCCTTCCCACCTGCCCATTCCATGCCCACGTCGAGGTTGTTGCGGATCTGTCGAGAGACGAGAGGAGTCTCTGTTTGTAGTAAAAAGTTATTTATTGCATAGTGCGGGTAAGAAGTTACAGTCTGTGCCATTGTGCCAAAAGCCTTTCAGTATCCCAAGCAGAAGTTGAAACAGGAGCAAAAGCAGCCGAAGAGGGGGACGCAGCATAAAGCAGCAGCCCTGACACAATACATTATATTCATTAATTATCCAATCAGTTACAAACACGATTCTATTACAGTCCTTTTGCACCTATCCTGGCCTAACACAACTATGTGACAATAATTATCATTTCTTACACGGAATCTGCACACATTGTTTATCATGGTCTATCTTTCTATCTATCTGTGCTGTGTTTATGTTATGTCTAGAGTTTAGTTAATTTCCCAAAAGGTTCTGCTACTGAACTTTAAACTGGACTGTAGGGTTTTCCCACTACCTAACACAGTTTTTAATGTGCTTAGGGCACTTTAAGGCATATTTCTATTTGCTTAAAACGAAATCTACGTTCTTTCTTCGTGTCGGTGTGGCTTTACGTATCTCAGTTTCTCCGAAGGTCTCAGATCAGCCCTTGCATCCCTCTCTGCTTCCAAGCCCGTGTGCACAGGGTCCTGAGGGATTCCTATTCCATTTTCAACATTTATGGGTTTTCCACTAACTAATACAGTTTTTTGTGTGCTTAAGGCACTTTAAGGCATATTTCTATTTGCTTAAAACTAAATCTACATTCTTTCTTCGTGTCGGTGTGGTTTTACGTATCCCAGTTTCTCCGAAGGTCTCAGATCAGCCCTTGCATCCCTCTCTGCCTCCAAGCCCGTGTGCACGGGGTCCTGAGGGATCTCCATTCCATTTCCACCACACCCGCAGGTTTCCTGCCCACCTTCGGCCCCGCCTGGGTCAACATGTACGGCTCCACCCGGAACTACACCCTGATGGACGAGCACCAGGAGCTCAACGAGGGCCTGGGCGAGGGCGTCTCCTTCCGCGCCCGGCTCCTGCTGGGCCTGGCCGTGGAGATCCTGGACACCACCAACCCTGAGATCAACAGCTCCACCGAGGTGCAGGTGGAGCAGGCCACGGCGGTGGCTGACGTAAGTCCCCATGAGCCCACAGACGTCCCTGTGACCCCACAAGTGTCCTCTTGACCCCACAGGTGTCCCCGTGACCCCACAGCATCCAGGGGGCATTTTGACGTCTCAGGAATATTGGGTTGGTACCTTTGGTCTGAGAAATGGAAGGTTTTGAGTGTTGTTGCACCTGTTCAGGATCTCAACCCCAGAGGTGTCCCCGTGACCCCGCAGATGTCCCCATGACCCCACAGGTGTCCCTGTGACCCCACAGCCTCCACAGGGCAGTTTGGGGTCTCAGGACTGTTGGGTTGTTACCTTTGGTCTGATAAATGGAAGGTTTTGAGTGTTGTCCCAGCTGTTCAGAATCTCATGAAGCAGTGGAGGTAAATCTTGCAGGAATCCAGGTTTTAGGATCGTTCCAGTGCTTGCTTCCCTCAGGAGTGCTGGGAATGTCAGGGTGGCATCCTTTGGCTCTGACACAACTTTCCCAGAGGAGCTGTGGTGAATCCATCCCTGGAAGTGTCCAAGGCCAGGCTGGACAGGGCTTGGAGCAGCCTGGGATAGAGGAAGGTGACCCTGCCCATGGATCTTTAAGGTCCCTTCCCACCCAAACCATTCCATGATTTCTATCGTGTCCTAAACTCAGGGATGTTCCTCCATGTGGGAAATACACACAGAATTCCAGTCATCCCACTCTTATCCTGATGGGTTTCAATCAGAATCCAAGGATCTCATTCGTTTCCCAGCCAGGGGGAATGAAACCACCTGGGAACAAAACCATTCCGATTCCGAACCTGGGCACCTGGATTTCCACACTTTGACCAATTTGGGAGTGAACTCAGGCTTGTATTCCTAAACGTCCCTGAGAGCCCCTCCTGGACAAGGAGATCCCAACACAGCTCAAGGTTATCTTTAATTAAAAGACATTAAAATGAAATCTTTAATTAAACACGCTCTGCAACGAACCAAGAGATGGGAGACAAAACCCTCCCGGTCCCTTTGGAAATGTCATCCCAGGGAATGGACCCGTCTCTCCCTCTGGCCTCGATCCTCATCTCTGGGATCTCTCTCTCCCACAGAACTGCAGCGGGAAGATGGAGGAGTTCTTCCTCTTCGGAGCCTTCCTGGAGGCCACCATGATCGACAGGAAGATTGGGGACAAACCCATCAACTTCGAGGTCACCATAGGTTGGTTGTTCCCTGGGGAGGGCGACGGTTGTGAAAATCAGAATCCAAAGCTGGGAGCCAGGGTTTATTCCAGATTTTTCCACTCCAAGCCCTGCCAAAGCAGGTTTGGGGGAGCAGGGAATGGCTCCTCCGTTGCCGAGATTTTGCGGGTCTGTCAGAGCGATGAGAGAGTCTTGCCGTAAAGTTATTTATTGTTGTGAAGTTATTTATCACGAAGCGCCATCAGTCTCCCGGGGGTGAGACTTTACAGTTTATACCATGATGCTGAAGTCCTCAGTATCCCAAGCAGAGGTAGGAGCAAGAGCAGCAGGAGAGAGGGGGATGCAGAATCGGCACCGTCTCAATTCTACAGTCCCGATACAACACATTATATTCATTAATTATCCAATCAGCTACAAACACGATTCTGTAATTCTTTTTGCACCTAGCCTAGTTTAAGAAAGCGACAACAGCCTTTGCACAAAACTTACGTTCATAGTTTATCGTGTTCTATCTTTCTATCTAACAACACTGTGCTATATTTATATCATGTCTAGAGTGCGGCTGGTGTTGTGGAAAGTTGTGCTACTGAACTTTAAACTGGGCTTTAGGTTTTTTCTATGAACTAACACAGCTTCTTGATGTGCTTAAGGCACCTTAAGGCGTATTTCTATTTGCTTAAAACTAGATTTGCCTTCTTGTTTCGTGTTGGTAGGGCTTCATGTGTCTCAGTTTCTCCAAAGGTCCCAAATCAGACCTTGCATTCCTCTGCACCTCCAAGCCTGCGTGCACAGGATACAGAGGGATTTCCATTCCATCCCTGACGCTCCGTGGGTGTGAGGGATGTGGGATCCCCCCATCCCATATTTTGAGCCTGCTGGGCTCAAAAGAGGGGGAGCTGACCCCTCTCCCATCCCGGCTTTCTGCTCTGGAGAGGCCAGCTCCAGGAGGGAATGTATTCCCAGGGGATTGAGAGGGGACAGGAGCAGGGCACAGACACCTCTCCCAAATTTCTGTCTCCCAGATGTGATTGCAGGAAGTCAAACTCTGACGTTCTCTGCGATTCCAGTGGGGAAAAACTTCTGCCAACCTGAATTCAATTCCAGAGCCTGGAGTTACAAGCCCTGTGAATCGATTCCATCTTTTCTTTTTTTTTTTNTTTTTTTTTTCGTGAGGTAACTATGGCAACCAGGTGGATGGATCCAGCAAACCCCTCCTGCGGAGGAAGAAAGAGGGAGGGGATGGAGACGAGGAGGAGTCGGAGCTGCTCCAGAATTCCAGTGAGGATGAGGGTGGTGAGGAAGGAGAGCTGGTTTCCGTTTCTTCGTCCCAGCCCATGAAGCCCCTGGTCACGGACAGGTCAGTGTGTCCACCTGGGCATTGGGTCAGTGTGTCCACCTGGGCACAGACAGGTCAGTGTGTCCACCTGGATTTGTGTGGTCAGTGTGTCCACCTGGTCAGTGAGTCACTGTGTCCACCTGGTCACGGAGAGGTGACTGTGTCCACCTGGGCATGGGCAGGTCAGTGTGTCCACCTGGTCATGGACAGGTCAATGTGTCCACCTGGGCACAGAGAGGTCAGTGTGTCCACCTGGATTTGTGTGGTCAGTGTGTCCACCTGGGCATTGGGTCAGTGTGTCCCCCTAGACATGGACAGGTCAATGTGTCCACCTGGGCATTGGGTCAGTGTGTCCACCTGGATTTGTGTGGTCAGTGTGTCCACCTGAGCATTGGGTCAGTGTGTCCACCTGGGCATGGACAGGTCAGTGTGTCCACCTGGGCATGGACAGGCCAATGTGGCTTCCTGGGCACTGGATCAGTGTGTCCACCTGGATTTTTGTGGTCTGTGTGTCCACTTGGGCATGGACAGGTCATTGTGTCCACCTCGTGTGGCCCTTGGGGACACGGGTCAGTGGTGGCCTTGGCAGCACTGAGATCCCAGATGGAAATATTGCTGGAAAAATCGCCGATGCATCAGGAAGGAAATTGGGACAAAAATACTCAAATCCTGTCCCTGGTGAGATTTGCCCAGGATTGTCTGGATTTGAATACAAGGGACTGGGATAAGGGAGATAATTGGATTTAAGATGATGATTAATGTGGATTTTAATCAAGTTTTAGCAGTAGACTGCTGTTAATTGAATTCATTGATTAAATCAATTGGGAAAGGAACATCCAGTGAAGATACATGTCTCCCTGGAATTCCTTTCCTTTTTCACATGAATATCCAGCACAGATAAATCCCCCTGAAATTCCCTCCCTTTTTTTCCATGAATATCCAGCACAGATAAATCCCCCTGAAATTCCCTCCCTTTTTTTCCATGAATATCCAGCACAGATAAGAACCCTTGGAATTCCCTCCTCTCTTCCCCAGCTCCTCGTCCAGCTGAATCCCAAGGGGAGATGAGAATCTCCGATGTTCTGGGGCCTCTCCCACCCTGTTTTCCCAAAAAATCTCCATAATCTGGAAGCTGGGGGCGGGGGGAGTCCTGCTCAACCACTGGGCTGTGCTGACATCTCCTGGCGGGAATACCCGGGAAGAGCTGGAGCTGGATTTAATTCCTGGTGATTCCAGCTGCAGCAGGATCCCCCTTTCCCAGGGGGTGGATCCCCCACTCATCCCTGGGCCAGCTCCAAAAGTGTGGATCACCCTTCCTTCAGCTGCGCTATCGCTGTTCCAAGGGCAGGTTGGAGCAGCTGGGAGGTTTCACAATTCCCAAAAATGGTTTGGGTGGGAAGAGAACTCATCCCACTCCAATCCCGACACCTTCCACTGTCCCAGGATGATCCAAGCCTTGTCCAACCCGGCCTGGGACACTCCCAGGGGTCCCGGGGCAGCTCCTGGGCTCTGCCTCCGTCCATCCCCGGGCCTGGCATCGGGAATGGCTCTCCAGGACGTGGCTGAAGCCGCCTCCCTCCCACCCCTGAGCTCCTGTGTCCCCCTTTCCCACCAGGGCATTTCCCCCTGGGATTGGGGTGGGATGAGGGCAGTTCCAGGCCGGGATTGCCACCCCCACTGATGCCTGGAGTGGCTCGCTAGAAGCAGAGGCCAGGCAGGAGGGAGGG
>VZTR01012088.1:1025-12186 GCA_013400775.1 Chaetops frenatus
AAGGAAAGAAGGAAGGAAGGAAGGAAGGAAGGAAGGAAGGAGCTTCAAAAGACAGGAGAAAAGCCTTGTGGGGTTTACAAGAGTTGGAGGGGACTATTTTGATCTGTGGACTTGACACCAGAAAGACTGGGGGCTGCATCTGCCTGTGAGATGCCAAGCACAGTGCAGATTGCAGGAGCAAAATAGACCAGGAGAATCAGCTTCTGGAGATGTTGTAGAGGGTCAGGAGCTGGAGCTGTACCTCCTTCTCCAAGTCTGTGGCTGAGGATGGCATTGGCTATTCTTTTTAATAGGGTTAATGTTAATGTTGTCTCCAGCACCCCTGTGGGATGAATCACCAGCTATTCCAGCTAAAAGTGCACAAGGCTTGCCCCACTCCTGTGTTTACAATTCAGACCCACTTTCTAAGGCAGGAACTTGTTTTATGTACTTCTCTAGAGAGTTTGATTCATAAAGCTTGACACAGGACTCAAACAAAAGCAATGTCTGAGAAAGCAGCAGCATTATGGATGGACAGACTCCAAAAGGTCTGGAGACTCGAGACAAAAAATCGTCAAGACATTTCCTTGTTCCTCTGAAACCCTTGGGAACCTGCAGCAGTTTACAGACTGACTGGTAAGAGCCAGAAGCTAGAATTTGCTTTTCCTTCATGCTCTGGGCCATGCTGGGGAAAGGGTTTGGAGGAGAGGAGAGGTCTGATAAGGTGTCCCTCACTTCAGGTGACAGAGGGTGAAATTCAACTGACATCGACTGAAACTGAGTGGGAAGTGACTGCTGAGACACCACTGGAAAATCAGGATTTCACAGAGTTGCAGGTGCAAATCCTTTGGCATTGTTGGGATGGGACAACCTTTGCTGTTTTGTGGGCAAAAAAGCTTGGTTTTCCAACCTGGATGATGGAGATGAGGCTGGCTGGGGCTCCGAGCAATCTGGTGTGGTGGAAAGTGTCCCTGCCCATAGCAGAGGAGTTGGATTATCTTCAAGGTCCCTTTCAAACTGGGCCATTCTATGATTCTGTGACCCAGTCTCTGATGCAGGTGACACTTGCCCTGCAGATGTGTCTTACCAAGCCCATACCATGCTAATGTTTCAACACCACTTTATGGTGTAAACTTCTGGGTAGCCCAAAGCCAAAAACATTGAAAATTTGGCGGATCAGCCAAATTCTTTGGAGTCTTTGAAGCTGTTTGCTGCCAGGTCCCCTTTGGGAAAGGACGAAGGTGGCAAGGACAGCACCAATCTTTCCCAGTGCAGCTGCTTTCCTCCGAGAGAGTGGTTTTATTGAAGCAAAGCCCTCAGCAGTAGTGCATGCCCTTCCCTCCTGCTTTGGCATTTGTTTCTGTCCAGGCTCTGCTTTACAGTTCAGCTGGCACAGCTACCTGGTTACTCAATAAAACAGCTTGAGGAACAGAGCTGGCTTTTTAAAAAGCACAACCAAAGTCTCTGCTATTTTTGTCGCCGTAAATCCAAACTTCCTAAAGTGCTCTGAACATCCAGGTGTAGAAAAATTGGAAGCTGCCATCATCCTGGCCACTTGCTGCTCTTAATTAGAGGCGTGATATTTGTACTCCAAATCAGATCAAAATACCCTACTGAAAAAGAAAAGTATTTATTTTTCTTGGAGACCTCAAATATTTGGGGTTTGCCTTGCAAAGGTGTCTATGCTTTTCAAGTCCTACTGCACACTGATGACAAGGCAAACTCTAAATCCAGAGTGTCCAAAAGGCATTTAAATCTCTGGATATGGTCCCCAGTTTCAACATGAGTTTTCTGCTTACCCCAAGGGGATAGCAGATGGAGACCTTGACTCCAGGAAACGTGCCAAAGGAATGAAGTGAAAACAGCACTGCAAAGTGAAGTTCAAGAAATGCCATGTGTGGGGGAAGGTGATCAAAACTAATCTGATGAGAGCCCAGTCAAGGGAAATTTGTCTGAGGTTGTGATAATCTCACTGGTGGACAACTCTTCCGAGAGCTTAATGTGTATTTTTCTAACCATTGACCTAATCATGCCTGTCACCTTGTCATAGTATTTTTGTAGCTAGACAAGCAACCTAGTCTAGTAAAAGGTGTTTTTTAGGGGGGCTGGAACTAGATGAACTTTAAGGTCCTTTCCAATCCAAACCATTCTGAGATTCTATAATTCTGTGAATTATACCTCTAATTTCAGGGTGCATTACCAAGCAAACTAAGAGCCCAGCTCTCTGGGGTATTATTTCAACCATGGGAAAAGTGTGTTGTGGCAGTTCAGGCTTGTGTCTCTGGGAGAAGACATCAGGGAAATCTATGTAGAGGTGGGTTTTCCTGAAGCAGGACTTAATTAGCAGAAGGAAATGAGGAAACCAGCTGCGCCAGCTCTAGAGGGCAGCACAAAATAATAAATAAAAAGCTGAACTTGGGCAATTTGGAATAATCTTCTGCATGACAAAAGCACCCCTTTGCAGTAGGAATTATTCCCAGCAGATCCAGTATATTCAGCACTATGTACTTACAGCCAAAAATTCAGCAGCTCATCTGAAAATGCCTTTGTCAAGGCCTTTATCCCTAATTCCTGCCGCATGCCATGAAAATCCATCAAGGCTGTTGTAGCCAACAGTGGACCCCCATCCTGCCAGCAGTCACACTCTCATTAGAAGGATGACTGCAAAAAGAAAAGTTATTTCTTCCAGAACAGGCTTCTAGATTCTGGGGTTTATATTTATCATCCCTAATTTTAAAACATTTAATCCTCAAGCACTGTTTCCCTAAAGATGCAGAGAGATATTTAGGCGCAGGAGGCTAAAACCCTCCAGGAATGTAACTTGCAGACACAAAAACCCAAAGTAAAAACACTGTCATGCCCCTTGCACACAGCCAAACAATGGCATTGCCAATAAGTTACTTATTCTCCTGAGCAAAGCCACAGCCTGACCCTGACAGTTCTTCTGGCAAAAATCCCCGTTTCTCAATGCCTGCCCCAAGGAAGGGCTTCAGGATGTTGCACAGTAGCTGACTCTGTCCAGAGCACAGCGGTGGCTAGGACCCAGCAAGAGCCCGGGGAGGAGTGGAGAGGAAGACAAGCAACATAATTTAAAGCAGACACTATCCCAAATAAGGTTATTTCCCCGAAAATGCCTTCATTCTGAAGTTATGAGTGAGCCTCTAGGTGTCCTGAGCGGGGGAACATGAAGCTGAAGAATAATTGCATCGATACCAGGACTGAATCGATTTTGAAGAGCTGGATATGCTTTTTAAAGAGATGATAAGTGGTGTTTGGGGATGCAAGAAACTCTTGAAAAAAGGTAAATGTGAAATAGTCACTCTTTTTACCCCTGAAGGCTCTAACTTAACAGGAAGGAGTCTTGTGTGGAAAAGGATCAGACCCTGGGGAGTGTGATTTGTGTTCTGTGTGTTCTCTTGTATTTAACTTTCCTTGGCACAGGAGAGCATCTCCGTTAATTGTCTAAGCAGTAACAAAACTTACATTTGGGGGAAATCTGGAAAGCGCTGCTTTCATTAGCTGCAAATAACATCTAAGAAGTGGTTTCAGGATTAATATTGTGATAGAGAAGGAGGCAAACATTGTTCTGAAGTGGAAACTGGGAATAAATTGTTATTATTCTATGGTTTGAAATGTGTCTTGGGGCAAATTACTGGTCTTCTCTGCCTTCTCTGCCTTTCCTATTTGTTAAGTGGACATGCTGACATGATTAGGGTACACTTTTTCTAGAATTATTTGACTGACTTACTAATACTCCTTGGGGATGATATTGGCTTAAAACACCTGTATTTTTCAGCTGGGGTTGGCACTCAGTGATTTTGAAGTGCTGTGATGGAAAGCTGTGGATTTAGATGGGGTTCAGAGCTCAGTCCTGCTCTGAGTTATGCTGGGGTTTCCATCACAGCTTCCAGTGGGAGCAAACTGGCACTGATCATGAAGCTGCTTCAACTCTGGGAAAGCCCCAAAGCAATAGGAGCTCCTTTAAGTTGAGTTGTTGCTACTGCTGCTCCCAAATTGTTTTTGTAAGGTGTGGATTGAGACATCAGTGCCAGCATGAAGCATTTAGTGTCAGTGGAAGTCCTCTCTCAAACCAAGGAAATGGGGGTCCTGGAACCCTGAGCTTGGCACTGGGAGAGGGTGGGGGGATGCTGAGACCCACCCAGAGGGTAGAAAAGGAGGGGGATGCACTGCTGTGTCACACTAGAGGTTGCTGAGAAGGATCTAAAAGTTGTTCAGAGAAAAGATAGGCAGGAAAAGCTCCTCAGCTGGACAGCTGAACTGAAAACTGCCCTAGGAAGGGAATCTCTGTGAGCAAGGAGGTTGGGCTGTGCCATGGCAGGTCAAGAGGAAGTAGCTTCAGGTTGTGCCAGGGGAGGTTCAGTTTGGATATTAAGAAAAATTTCTTCACCACAATGGTTGTTAAGCAGTGGCACAGGCTGCTCAGGGCAGTGGTGGAATCTGTAAAGATTTAACAGACTTGTGGATGTGGCACTCGGGGACATGGATTAGTGGTGGCCTTGGCAGGGCTGGGAGAACAGTTGGACTTGATGGTCTTACAGGGCTTTTCCAAACTAAATGGTTCTGTGAGGTCAGAGTCTATGTTGTCTTATGTTGGAAGAGACCGCCACATCCTTGATGAGCTTCAGGATGTGACAGCCACCTTAGAAACACTTTGAGGGACAGCATCCTTGCGTATTACAGATTTGCCTTACACAGCAAACCACTAAATCTTTTTTTTTTTTTTTTTTTTTTTNTTTTTGTGTTCAAATACATCAATTTCCCAGTTGCTTTATAAACCTAAAATTTAGGAAGTTTCAAAGTACGTTAAGACCCCGGATTGTGTCAGGTTTATTATTTAAGAGGCAAAGAGACTGTTTTTTGCACTGACAGCATGACAAGCGAAGACACTGCAGAGCACGTGGGCCACATGCTGTCCCTCAGGGTGGTGCCCTGTTTTGGGTAATATCCTCAGCTTAATTCGTTGTGTCTGAACAGAAAGGATTTCCCTTTGTGGGCTCGGAGAAAAGCCTTGTAATCATTGGTCTGTTTGTCTTTTATCGCCACCTCAGCAAACGAACACTCAAATGAGAAAAATTGATTTCTCCTCCTTAGAGGAGGTCCCAACTGCTCTAAGCATGGGGAATGAAGAACAGAGGGGGACAACAGAAACATTGTAGATTCTGACATCAGCAATTCCTCCTTTGATTGGATGATTTCAGCATATTTTGCAAACATTGATTCAATGGTAGAGAATTAACATCCTTGGTTTGGTTTTAAAGGGGAGGAACACACTTCTGATCCTATTACTGAGGCTTGTTCTTTCACCTTGGGGTCACAGATCATCATCCCTCACTGGGGGTTTTTTGTGAAATGGAAGGAATATGCAAACTGTACACAGAGTAGCTGTGGTCTAATCCTCCTCAGTTTCTCTGTTCCTAGTACACAGCTCTGTTCTCTGGTTGGGACGGGGAGAAATGGGCAGATTCCCATCAGAAACTTGTTGGCATTGCTGTTCAGTGACTGTCCATGCTGTGAGGGGCCATCAGCTGCATCCATCAAAGCAACTAAGCAGAGGGATCTCTACCAGCTGAGAACGATCCCATCTCTTTTGTTTCCAGCTTTTCAATGCTCTGTGGGTGGAAGCCACTGAGCAACAGTACATGGATGCCAGTGGCTTGTGCGTGAGATTGGGGATGCATTTGGAGCTGTTTGAAGCAGGAATGCTTGCCTTTGTTTAAGTTTTCCCCCCATTGTCCAGTGACAGGCCTTCCAGTGCTGTTTGCTCCTTTTGCAGTTCTGTGCTCTTTTATGGAGTCCTTTCCAAACAGTTAAATGCTTGTGAATTCTCTGTTTCACACAAATCCATTCTATTTTATACCTGTCTCTTTGTAAGGCATCTGTCCTTGTCCATGTCAGGGGGATTGCACCCGATGAGTTTTAAAGGTCCCTTCCAACCCCAGCCTGAGAGAGTTCAAGAAGCATTTGGACAACACTCTCGGGGACAGGGTGTAACTGTTGGGGATGGTGCTGTGCAGGACCAGGAGTTGGACTCAATTATCTTTGTGAGTTCCTTTCAACTTTACATATTCTGTGATTCTGTGGAACATATGGTTCTATGATCTCCTGTCAAATGTATTTAAAAGCCTGTCCTGTCCATACCTGGAATGTGTAAAATGAAAAATCTCAGTCCACTCCTTAAGCTGTTTGCATTAACTCAACGAAGATATACATGTAAAAGCTCTTTGACACTCTGAGATAAGAAGAGTAGAAAATGTTGTGGATGGAAATGCAAGCTCCTCCCACTTCTGGTTGTTTCTGAGCAGCACCCATTGGCTTTACTCAGCACATGGCACCCTCAAAACTTCAGCGCTGTGTCTATGGGGAGTGTGAAGATAACTCAGTCTTCAGTAGTTTTCTCTCTCCATGATGCCAGACACTCTGGCCAGCTTGAACATCTGGACTTTGTTGAGTGTCCTGGAAGTAATTTAGGCAGTAGCTGAAATCGCACTGGGGAAAGCCCATGAAATGCCTTGGACCTTCCTTTCAAGTCTTCATATAAGTCTCTTTCCACCAGGCTGAAAGGGATGCAAAGCTACACAGGTGGGTCACTAGTGCTGTATGCTCAGAGATGGCTTAATTTCTTGCACTCCTTGTGTCCTTCTCCAGGTTAGAGGGTGACCTGGTGCCAACTTTTGTATGTGTTGACCACTGTGTCCCATATGAAATCTAACCGTAATTATTTTTACCTGCAGAGCCATGAAACTGTACATCATCTTCTTCCTGGCAGTGGTGAACAAAGAAACCTCTAACTGTCAGCCCTCAGAGGGGACATCCTGTGAAATGGTAAGGCTGTCTCTCTGCTTAGGCCCCCTGAGATCCTGAATGAGGTTGGGACCCCCTTGTTATAGGCACTGCACAAGCAGCTGCTGTCTCTGAGAAAGGAAACCCCCCAGGGCCAGGCTTCCTGTGATGGCAGAGGTGGGATTTGTGGGTTTAGGGGATGCTTAGCAGTCTGTTGCCAGGCTGTGTCCTTGTGTGGTGATAGCAAACAAGGACAGCTTGTCTCTCAACTTTTTGAGCTTTTTCCAGCTTTTTTCCTAAGGAGGAGCTGGTTAAAAGAAATTTGACTCAATTTCCCTAAGATTGTACAGGGTTTCTGTGGCTGAGACAGAGAAAGAACTTAGACTTAAAATCAGCTCCTTTACATCAGTTGTTCTTTGTACTTTAATAAAAGCATCTTCTGTGAAATACTTCTATACCAGCTCTTTTGTAATAACAAGTAGACTGACCTTCTCTGCCCTGATGCAGCATTTCTGCCAGGGAAGTTGTACCTAATTTCTGCTGAATCAAAGAGAAATGACAAAGACTCTTGCTCCAGTACAAAATCTGCTCTTTGAATTTTTGCAAGCACCTGGTACAATATTATAAATGTTATTCACAGCTGAACTTTCTCCCTTCCCTCTCCAAGTGCTTCTGACTGTACCAGGATGTTTAAAAATACTTTTTTTCCCCCTTGAACATCGAAGCTGTTGAGCACAAATCCTCAAGAATTTCCAAAATAGGGAAGAAATAATTTGCTAGCAGTACACATCTCCCTTGTGGGACTCATTCCATTCCTGCCCACCCTGCCATATTGCTGCACTTCCTGAATTCCAGAGAAATTAAGACCTAGTGTATATATAAAAAGATCTTGGGAAGGTGGCTGGGTAGCTCAGCTCCTTGGCTGGAGGGGGAACACTGATGGAGCCACTGTAAACAGGACAGCCTGAGTCCCATGCCGTAGTCACATGAAGGCCGGGAGAGACACGCAATAATCCAAGCAGTTTCATCCCATTTCTTGATGGGTCACAGACCAGGCTGATTGCTGAGAAGTAAACACATGCTTGCTTGCACCACTCCACTGCAAACTGCTTTCATCAAGCCAACAACACAACTAGGCTGGGATAAAATCAGCCCTGACAGAAAACACGCTGCAGTTGGGGGCCAGGAGGCTGATCTGGTGTAAATCAACAGCTCAGCATTGCCGATGTCCAGGCTGATTGCCTTCCTTCACTGGGCATTTGGTGTGGATCCAAACACAGCTCAAAGAAGGAAGGAGCTACTGGATTAATCGGTTAGCTGTCCATTGACAGTCCTGCATTGCATCACAGCCTCGCTGTTTTATACGGTGCTTTCCCTCTGGTGACACCTTTAGAATAGCAGAGGCTCAGGAATGGAAATCTCAATTCCAAATCTCTTGGAAGAGGCATGAGTCAGAAGCCTATGCTGCTTTCTGAGTCACCACTGGTGCTCCTGTTGCTGAGCTAAACTCTTGTAGAAGAGGTTTTAGGAAGTAAGCAGTCCATACCAGGCCCCTGACATGGGGGTGGACTGCACTGCTTATATCAGTGACAGTACATCTATCAGTCTGGGAGACAACAAGGAACAGATCAAATATCAGGATGTTCTTCCTAACTGTCATGATCTAAATACTAAGGTTCTTAGGAATGCCCCTGTCCAAATTAAGGTGCAAATGAGACCATATGCCAGTGACAATAGTATGGGGTTTATTTAATAGTGTTTGATAGTAAATAGGAGAGAGAGAGAGAGAGAGAGAGGAAATAGACAAGGGGGACAGAAAGAGATAAACAGGGACAGAATAAGGAAAATATCACCACTTCATGGGTCCCAGCGATGCTCTGTTGATCCTCTCAAGCTGGTCTTCTTGGTGGTGAAGATCCCCTGAAAAGCACAGAATGCCCTGGGTTAATACACCCTCAAGCCTGGGGGTGATGTCCAGTCCTGTCCCTGCAGTTTGCCACTGTTTTTTGCAGCAGACTTTGAATCTGTTGCATCAGGTGCAGCCCTGTGGGGCGAGGCCTCTGGGGAGCACTTTGGGGGTCTTTGATGGATTGTGAGTCCCCCTCAGCTGCCTCTCAGGTGAAAGTCCCGTGGCTGTGGCCTGTGGGGTGGGGGTTCCACAGCTGGGCTGGTTTGTTTAAGAGAGGATGGGTGTTCATTGCCTCTGAGCAGAGGTTGTGCCTCACACCCGAAACCTCCTCCTTCCCCCTCGGCTGGAGGGGAGCCTGTGTAAGCCTGGCTTCTGTGAGCTGTGCTCTCCCCCAAACTCAGCAGAGCATGATCCTCAGTGCAGCTGGTGGCTTTGGCCTTTTCATGGATGCACACCTTTCCTTTCCTCTGAGATGATTGAACAATGGGTTTCCCTTTATCTAATCTCAGCAGTTTGACTTTCAGTCCAAAGTCCCAGTCAGGTATCTTCAGGGAGGCTTCTTTGGTTGTAGCTTCTTTATACAGTTTTTGTTAAAGTGAACAAAAGTTTATATCAATGTTTGAGACTATTTCAGTCTCTGACACTAACTCACATTGTTTTCCAAGGATAAGCAAAGCTTCAACTGTATCATATTTTACCTCCCAAAGAAAGATGATTTTGCTAATTCATGTTAATTGGCAAAGGAGGAGATTTCAAATAATTGCTAGAAGAGAAGGGATTTTAGGAAATTCTGTTTTTTCTTGCTTTGAGGTGATGCAAGGACAGGTGCATAACCAGATGTCATAGGTCAGCTGATGTGTGTTACCCGGGCAAAATGCTAAGGTTTGATTGTGTAGCTAAGCCTCTATGTGGGCAGCTCTTCTAAGAATGGTCAGGGAAACTGTACAGGTCAGTGCCAAGTGGCTCCAGCCCAGATTTTTGGTTCAAATGTTCATGAATTGATAAAGGAGAACTCAAGGGCAGGCTTGAGTCCAACTCCTTTTTGTAGGGCTCTTACTTAAGGTGGCTGACAACTTCCAGCCAGTGCTGAGCAGTGAAGAACTGGAGTCAGAAACCAAATGATGCCCAGCTTTTGAACTGTTGGGTCTTTTTTTTTTTTTGCCAGCATCTTAATGGGACCAAGTGGTCCTCACCCTCCAGTACTTCTTGACAATGGACTTGAAACAAACTAATGGCAGCACTGGCAGAGTGAATGAAGAGTGATGAAGTCAGAACATGAGACTGACAAAAACCTCTTTTCCAGTCTCAGGCTACCAACCCATTGGGCAAAGGAGTGAGAGGAGAGGAGATACACCAAACAGATGCTGTTTGCTCCATCCCACTGAGATGTGCTTCATCTTTTTTTTTCCTACTGCTGATGAGAATGAAATTAATGCACTTTGAGCCTTGGGGGAGAAAATATGGTGCAGAAGAGATAAGATAAGAAATTTCGTGAGGATCAAAATAGTCAGTGAAAAGGAAGGAAAGTTTAAAAAGAAAAATGAGAGGAGAAACGTTATAGAATAAAATGGCAGACAGTGGGAGGTATAGATTTTATTTGTCCCTTTTATCACTGGGAGGGTTCTGTGGACGCAGATTAAAAGCCAAATCATGCAAGATAGATGGTGAACAGTGGCTGACCTCTCCCCCATCAACTTCAATGAAAAGCAGATTGTTGGCATTGACAGGAATTGCACCAGGACTTTGCTAAGATTCTAGGTGCCCAGGGGGAATGGAGGGTGCTCAGCACTTGCTGGGATCTGGCTGAAAGCGTGAGAAGAAACCTAGCACCTGCCTTAGGATGCAATGCAGTTTCTGCTTTTTCACTCTGGATTTTTGTATCCTCCTGGCTTCTTCCTCTTCCAAATGAGCAAGAAGAGATTTTTTGCTCTGCTATTCGTGCCTTGGAAATAAGGCCAACTCTGGGCATAATTTAACTGAAAACGAGGAAGCATGCAGTGACACTTTGCAGGAAAGAAAGCTTTTCAGGGAGAAGCCAGAAAATTTCCTTCTTTTTTTTTTTTTTTTTTTTTTTTTTTTTTTTAAGCTGAAGGAGGTTTGAGAGAGTTGGAGGGAAAAGAAGAAAGTGTTTAGGTTTTATTTGTCAATTTACTTGGGATCTTTGGGAAAAATGTGTCATGGGAAGCACTGTGGAGCAGCTTGTGTACATCTAGAGTTTGGATGAGCCCTTGCACTTCTCTGGCACATTCTTGTGTGGTCTCCAGAACTCAGATGATGCAGAAGAGGTTCACAAAATGCTGACTAGTGCCCCACTTCTCCTAAACAGATCTGCCACTTCATTCACCTCAAAGTTCATATAAAACAGATGGGATTTAGTATTTTTGACTTTTAATATTTCCTTGATTTCTGAAGAGCTTTGGGTCATGGAATATGGATTCTGCTTCTCTATAGAAGTTAAGATTCAACAGACTC
>VZTR01012088.1:12669-34973 GCA_013400775.1 Chaetops frenatus
AATTGTCTTGAAAAGGCCTGACCCTCACTGCACATCACATCTTTTTCCCTCTCAAAAACTGAATTTACATAATTTGTGTTTTCAGTGTTGTATCACAGGTGTCTTGTGTGGGTGGCTTCATAAGATATGCTCCCCATGCAAGTAGAAGGAAACTGTTGCCTTTGGAAAAGGATAAACATGAAAGATAAAAGTGGAATGGGTTAAAAGTGGAGATTGGCATCAGAAATGTCTCAGTTGTTGAATGACCCCATTTGGTTAAAGCTGCCTTGCTTAACTAAGCCATGGCTAAGGGAAGGCATATTTGAACATGTGACTATGAAGGAGAGACAGGGTTTGTGCTATAGGATCCCTGTAGGTTTTTACACCTCCTTGCTCTGGAACCCATGTTGCCAACAGAGTGAGGCTCTTCCAAGTACTGCTTACTACTGCAAGTAGAGTCTGCAAAATCTAATACAGTGAGAGAAGTGGGAAAATAAAGCATCAGCACAAAAATGAGGAAATGGTGCTTGATTGCAGAGAAACTCAGGACTGTTCAAATGAGTCCAGGAGAAAGGTACAAAAGGGAGAACTTTTAGTAGGTATCACATGCAGATAAAACTCTACTGTTTGAAGTCAGAAATCTCTTTAAAATGAAATGAGTGCTGTTAGCTGCAAAGAAGCTAATTGGGATTGTTGCTCTTGCTGTCTGAATGCTCAGAAAAAGTGATCAGTGTTTCAGAAGCAGCAGCTGCCTGGATGCTGAATGTTATCTTTCTTATATTCAATGCAAAGACGTTTTTCATTTGTCATGTGACAAATCTTTTCTCTCTTTTTCTGGCAGGCAAACTCTCAGGCATTTTGCCACAACAAAGACCTCCACCAAATCCCTCGTGAGCTCCATCCAAACGTAAACAAAATAGATCTGTCGGGAAATCTGATTCAAAGCATTCCTGAAATGTCATTATCATTTTACACTTCCCTTCAGTGCCTGGATTTAAGCTCTAACCAGATAAGTTTCATCATGCCTGGAGTCTTTGAACACATGAAGAGTTTGCTGGAAATAAATTTAGCCAACAATCACTTATATGAGCTTGCCCAAAATGGCACAGAGGGGATTGGACTCTTACCCAAGGTGGAAATACTGGACTTGTCCCACAACAGTCTGTACAATGGGATGGCTGAGTATTTCATTAAAGAAGCTCCAGCACTGCAATATCTTTCCTTGGCAGACAACAGTATTATAATGATATCACAAACGATGTTTCAGGGATCTCCAAATCTTGTGGAGATAGATCTTCAGAGCAACATCATCATGGAAATAGAAGAAGGTGCTTTTGAGACTCTAGTGAGCCTGTCCAAACTCAATCTCTCAAAGAATTCAATTACTTGCATCTCTGATTTTAAACTCAGGCAGCTGGAGATACTTGACCTTAGCAGGAACAGCATTGAGACCTTCCACACCACAAAATCAGATGATGAATATAGCTTAAGGTGTTTGGATCTGAGTGAAAACAAACTGTTTCACTTCCCAGTGTTCCCTCAGGTAAATAAGCTGGTAACTCTGAATTTATCAAAGAATTTAATCCAGCTCACTGCTGAAACCCCTTATAATAAAATGGACTATGTGAAAAATGAATGGCTAAATGCTTCTTTCCATTCTCTTGATCAGAAGCAAAGTAGAAACAAAAGTTCTCTTTATTTATCCCAGCTTGTATATTTAGACTTAAGTTATAATGAAATCAAATCCATTCCAGATGACTTCTTTGAATCAATGTTGTCCCTTCACACCCTTAATCTCAGTAAAAACTGTCTTCAGGCATTTGCAGTAAGTTATGACAGTGCATTGATCTCTTTAACTGTCCTTGACTTGAGCTACAATGCTTTGCAGAACCTTCTCCTTGACGCTGATGCATTGTCAAATTTGAAGGAGCTCTATATTCAAAACAACTATCTTCAAATCCTGCAGTTTGACATCTTCTCAAATCTTCCCAGTCTTAGACTGCTTAACCTACAGAGCAATAATATCAGCCTTTGCAGCATGTACTCAGGATTAGCTAAGCAAAGACTTGCTGGAGAGGAAAGTGGCTGTGTGTCATTTGTCGATTCTCCTGCTCTTCAGTACTTGTACCTGGCTGACAACATGCTGAACATCCTGCCAGCATACAGCTTCTACAAGACTTCACTGGTTGTCTTGGACCTCTCCATGAACCCTGGACTGAAAATAGAACTCAAAGCATTATCAGGTCTGGAAAAGTCTCTGGAATGTTTGTATTTACATGGTAATAACCTGATAGATTTAAATATTGACTTGCCTTGTTTTAGTCACCTTAAACATTTAAACCTCTCTGAAAATCAGCTGAACTGGCTGCCTAAGTGGGGTAGTGACTCTCCACTAGAAGTTCTGGACCTACGGAACAACAGGTTCAGTACATTACAGAACAGCAATATTTTAGCATTAGAAAACTCACTTAAAAACTTGTATCTCACCGGGAACCCACTCAACTGCTGTGGAAACATCTGGCTTTCGTCAATGATCCAGAACAAAAACGTCCAGATCCCCAACGTGGAGCATTTAATGTGCCGGCACACTCAGAATTTTGGGTACCAGGATGAAGTGCACATCAGGAACGTTAGACCAGAAGACTGTCAAAAAGAGGATCTGAAGAAAATCAATTTCCTTATTATATTAACATTTGTGCTGGTTTTATCTGTGATCATCATTGGTGTGGGTTCATTTTTTTGCTTCCGCAGGCAAAACTTTACCCATCAGTTTAAAGCATAGTAACACAGGATGCCTTGAAAACTGAAGAAATCAGGTGCTACGCTGACAGTGGGTAGAAATGAAGGGTAAAATTCTCATCCTCGATTTTCAGCTGTGGATTTTAAATGCTTTTGAAGTGCCCCTGAATTACACCAGTGGTATGGGTTGCAGGGACTGGAAGGAGAATTTGCCATGTTTTGCAGATCCACAGTTTACCTGAAAGAGGAGAAATTTGGCCCTTATGTGCAATATATATTTAACTGAGTTTAATGTGAAGAAAGTCATCTCTGGGGTGAAGGCTTTTTAAAAAAATCCTGGAGCATGAATTTCAAACAGCTAACATTGAACTGAAATGTTTATATTTCTAAGAAAAACTGTTGGGAAATGACTGCATAAGGTTGCATTTTAATGCAGAAGAATAGTATCCCTATTTTTAAAGGTCACAGGAGGTTAGACTGCAAAAAGGTGTTTTGAAGATACCAGTGTGAAATAATGAATAGGGAACATGGTCCTAGGCCATTATTCAGATCTGTCTTTCTACTGTCTTTCCCCCAAAACATATTATTGTCTAGAGGATGTACTGCAAGAAAAGTTCTGTAGGTCCTCATTCTGTGCTGGGTTTAACATGGCTAGCCTGTTGCTAAAAGTTGACACTGGCAAATATTTAGTCCCTTACTCTCACAGAAAATTCACCCTTTTGAAGGGAACATGACAGTGAGTGGGAGCCTGACCTACTAATAGGGTTCAGTGGCTTTGAAAAGGAACTATATCAGGTCTTCTGTTAATGCCAGAACTGTCCATTCACATAAGGCACATAAGAGTAATAGTGGTCAAACTGAAACCTGTCCAGGTAAATAACTCAGAGTCAAATTGCTGCTCCATGTCTGTTTCTTCCAGCTCATGGCTGTCAAAATTACCACACTACAAAAAGGTGTATAATTATATTTTTTAAGTAGTTATGTATGAAACTGGCTGGAGGTTTTCATTGTGGAATTTTGTACAATAAAAACAACTTTGAATTTTGTAAAAAGCACAAGGCTGTGGATATATTAAAGCACCAGCTTGGAATGCTCCACAGATGAAAAGGAATATCTTCCTATTTTTCTATGGTGTTTAGACTTCACCTTAGACCTTTACCTTCTGGTCCTGAAGCAGAGACAGCTGCTCCATATTATAGAGTACAACCAGTGGAGAATAAGGAGAGGTACTGGAGATTTAGGCAAGAATTTGGCACAGGTTGCCCAGAAAAGTTGTGTCTGCCCCATCCCTGGAAGTATTCAAGGCCAGATTGGATGGGGCTTGGAGCAATCTGATCTAGCAGAAGATGCCCCTGCCCCGGGCATGGGATTGGAACAAGATGGTCATTAAGGTCCCTTCTAAACCAAACCAAACCAAACCAAACCAAACCAAACCAAACCAAACCAAACCAAACCAAACCAAACCAAACCATTTTGTGATTTCTGTGATCCTATGAATTTGAACAAACCATCAGCAGCAATAGGGCCTGATCTAACATCTACAAAAGCCAATGGCTCAAGCCCTTAGTCTTGTAGGGGAAGGCTTGCACAAGCAGCGATCCCAGGGATTGGTTGGAATCTCAATGCTGAAGATGGTGAATTTCTCCTTTGGTGTGAAAGCAAGCCAAGCTGTGAGCCAAGATGCTGATTTGCCACAGACTGAGCTCATGGCTTTTGTGTCAAGCATGACAAGACTGTTTCTCCTGCTGAGAGAGCCAGTGTGAGCTTGGCTGCTGTGACCAGAATTATTAAATAACCTGGTGACAGAGCCAAACCCATTTAATTAACATTTTTCACACTGCTTTTGTTTTGCTCTACCAAAAGGAAGTGCTTGTTATTACTAAACATCTGGGACTACTTAGACTTCCATTGACTTCTCTGGGAGCAGAAACAGTTTTTTTTTGAGGAATAAGTCTCAGAAGTAAAGTCCAGCATGGCTCATTTGGGTTTTTCTGTTAGCAGCATAAGCTACCAAGTAGTGAAATGAGCCTGCTTCAGCCAGTTCTTTTACTCTGGATGAGACAAGAAGTGTGAAGGGAAGAAAATAGGAATAAATTCACAGAGAGGGAAAACAGGGAAAATTGGAGCTCTACGTTACATTGTTCAAAATTATTCAGAGTAGGGGTATGTAGATGACAGCCCCACCTCTTGCCTCTCCTGTGTGTTACTGTGCCTGCAAGAAGACCAAATGTCAAAGTACCTAATCCTACATCAAAGGTAGCCATCACTAAGACATTACACATCTTTCCACCAGTCAGCCCCATTGTCCTAGTAGGTTGGTGTCATGGTTTAACAAAGCAGCATATTAACCCTATCCCAGTGGAATCAGGACAGTAGGCAGGATACAGGCTGTTTTGACTGTAATTTTGCAACCAAAATTGACACCCTCATTCACTGTTTTTTCATAAAGTCCTTGCAAAAACCTCTGTTGATGCGAAGAGCTCCTTCTGCTAAGCCAAGGAACACCCTTCTGTGATTCTGGCATCTGTAATAAAGCATTTGGGATTTATGCAGTGAATGCAAACTCTGTTTTCTTTAAGTTGCCAATGCAACAAATGTCTTCCCTTCTGCAGATGTTTCCATGGAACAGAACACTAGAAACACAAAATCCTAACCAGGTTTGGGCTGAAAAGCACCTTAAAGACCATCTCGTTTCAACCCCCCTGCCATGAGCAGTGATGCCACTTACTGAACCAGGTTGCTCAGGGCCCCGTCCAACCTGGCTTTGAACACTTCCAGGGGTGGGGCAGCCACAGCTTCTCTGGGCAACCTGAGCCAGGGCTTCACCACCCTCACAACAAAGATTTTCTTCCTAACACTTAATCTAGACCTTGCCTCTTTCAGTTTAAAACCATTACTCCTTGCCCTGTTACTATCTGCCCATATAAAAAGTCCATCTCTCTCCTTCTTATAAACCCTTTTAGGTACAGGAAGGCAGCAGTGAGGTCTCCCTGCAGTCTTCTCTTCTCCATGCTGAACAACAATAAATCTCCCTTAAGCATTTCCTACCACAGTTTGATGTGTTTTCTTCCTGAAACAATACTCTGTAGTGGGATCAAGTAGATGTAAATACTGAAAGCACTAGAAACACTCCCAGAGAGGGTCCCTACAAGCTCAGCAAGTCATGATTCTCATTGGTTGTCCATGGAAAATCAAGTCTCAGTTTCCAGAAACTTGATTTTTTTTTTTCCCTGCAAAGCCAAGACAAAGTAACACCCTCACAGGGTACCAGTCTCTGGCCCCAGATTTCTGCTGGGACCCTGCTCAGCCCTGAACTAGCCATGGTGAGTTGGTGTACAAGACAGTAATTGCCTCCTAATATTTTGGAAACTCAAAGCATTTCCTCTTTCTATCTATTCCCCATGTCATTCAGTACTTTTTTATTTGCCTTTGGAGAAACTGAAATAAAAGTATCAGTAACCAGGGAAATGGGGTGAAAATGAAATGGGAGGAAGAAGAAACTGAAAATGCAGGGAAGAACTTTCTGAGGAGGACCTGTCAGGCTATACTACATTCTTTCACAAAGACATTTGGAGGCTGATGCAACATGATATGAAGCAAAATCTTGGCAAATATAAGGGAACAATCTTGCAACACTGAGTCTCTTTTCTCCCAAGTTATTGATCATAGCTCTTCTGCCGTGTTGCAGAGCCAATTAGTTCCACAGATTCCCTCCTCCAGTCCATTTCTAGCAGCTGTCACATCAGACACCCATTTGGGAGACAATGGGAGACCTGACTGCAGCCTTTCCATACCTACAGGGGGCTTGTAAGAAAGAGGAAGAGTGGCTTTTTACACAGGGATGTAGTGACAGGAGAAGGGGGAACAACTTTAAAGTAAAAGAGCAGAGATTTAGATGAAGAAGTTCTTTACTGTGAAGGTGGTAAAACACTGGCACAGGTTGTGAAGAAGGTGTGGATGCCTCATCCCTGGAAGTGCTCAAGGCCAAGTTGGATGGAGCTTGGAGCAGCCTGGTCTAGTGGAAGGTGTCCCTGCCCATGGCAGGGGACTGGAACTAGGTGTTCTTTAAGGTCCAGTACAACCCAAACCATTCTGTGGCTTCATGATTTTCCAGTTCATAGGCAATATGCTCTATGAAGACACATTCTGGAAGGTGACTCTAGAAGAGATTCCTCTTTATGGGTCCTGACTTTCCCAGAAATGGGAGTGGAGAAGGAAGTCCCTGCTCCTGAAGACCAGTGAAGTAGAGACTTCCATTTTCAGGCAAAAAACCCACCAAAGAGAAGGTTTGGAAGGGGCAACTAGGCTGGAGGTATGGCACAAGGAAGAGAAGGAGAATAACTAAACCAGGAATTTGGAATCCAAATTACAGAATCACTGAATGGCAAGGCACCTCTGGAGATCATCTAGTCCAACCCCACTGCTAGAGCAGGTTCACCCAGAGCATATTGCACAGGATGTGTCCATGTGGGTTCTGAAGATTTCCAGAGGAGGAGACTCCACAATCTCTCTGGACAGCCTCTGGGAAAGGTGTGAAAAATAGGACCTTTGCAGGAAGGTTATGAGAATTGTTTCACAGTGGAAGGGGGAGAAATAAAGCACATAAACAGAAAGGGATATTTTAAACATTCTGAATCAGCAGGGAAGAAGGAAGAAACACATAGAAAGTGTAAGTCAAATGTTGGGTGGATTTTTAGGGTCTCATTGGTGGCAGAGAAGTAAATGTACATTGGGATCAATCCTGAACCTGAGGAATCCAGCAGAGTCTGTCTCCTGGAAGAGGATTTATGCATGAGGAAGGGAGCAGATGCTTTCCCATCAGTTTGGACTTACAGATATTTGAATGCAAATTATTCAGACCTTCAGAGACAGCCCTCATGATCCTGGAGATCAGCATAAGTGCCTGAATAAAAAGTTGTCTCAGAACAATTAAATCAGCATTTCTAAATTCCTGCTTGGGATCAACCCTTTGGTGGGAGAGTTTCTGTCACATCAGTGGAGGCACTACTGTTGTTGGTGCTCACTTTTTGCTCTGCAAAGGGTACCAACAACGTGTAGGGGACTGATGGTGACTGATACTCAGAAAATTCAATGCATTCAGCAACTCTTTGGACTGTGCTCAGAGGACAATTTGGGTGAAAACCAGTGGCACCATCAAAACTGAGGCTTTGTACAAAAATATTCACTCTTTTAATGCATTTGTTTTTACTCCAGCTGTTGTGTTTATTCCATCTTGACCACTGCCTTCCTCTCCCTATGTTTTTCACTGGATTCCTCCTATCTGTTTCAAGCTGTCTGTCCCAAACAGGACATAAATTCAACAAAATTTGATCCCAAGCTGAACTTTTGAGCTTTATCATATTTGAGTGGACTGGAGATTACGTCAAGGGAATTTATACAGCCATATTTCATCAAGAGGTGAGGCCTCTCTTCCTTGTTTATTATTTCTAAAATATTTAAATATTTTAGAAATAATATTATTGACTAGAAAAAAGAATCCCAAAGCCTTGCTCTAATTGGAACAGTCATTTCAATGCACCAAAGTATCAGACAAATCTGTGCTCCAAAGGATGCAGGCAAACATGAATTATGGGCTGGCACTTGGTCAAAAATGCAGCTATTGTTCTTAAAAACAGGATGCAGACCAAGGGGAAATGGTGTCTAGTCTTGACTGCTCATAGCATAGGAATAAAACCCCCACCCTAGTCCTATTGAAAAGGAGGAAGGTCAGGTCTTCATGGGAGAATTATTTTATAGACACATTCTCCTGAATCTGTTGATTTCCACTCTGGATTGCCAGGCACAGATGAAAGCATTTGCTTCATCCAACATGTCATGGAGTGTGTTATCCCTAACATAGAGTGCATGCAGAAGACTTGAAAGCAGCAATTGATAACTTATAATCTTGGGAAGTACTTTTTAAGCCATATTTTTCATCAGAGCCTACATAAAATTAATGTACAAATCAATGCAGTCTTTACACCTAGGTAGAGAAAGAAGAACTGGTCTTCTGACATTCCTCTGGTGAGAATTTGTCCATGTTACAGTCATGCTGAGAGTCCTGCAAGGATCAGGTGTGTTTGGTGTGTATCAAAACATGCCTGAAGATCTTCTAGTCAAACTCAATCAAAAATAGGTGAAAAGAAAAATAACCTGGCTTCTTTCACATATGGGGGGGAGGACCTGCATAAATTCCTCCAGGTACACAGAAAGGCTACAAAATGTGCCTCCATTTGCAGCATCTTCATCCAGTAAATGCCTGCTTGCACACAGTTCTCACCCTGCAGAGCGTGTTGGTAGCTCACACACTGTATTTGCAACACAACAAGTTCTGCATTGGCCAGGGGTGAAACTGTGCACAAAGTGGGGGCTCTGCACTAACCTCAAGGCATATTTGCTGAATTTTTCAATGGCCATTTCCCAGATACCCCAGGATTGGAGCTAAACTTGAGGCTTCTGGTTTAATAACCAGAGCAATGATCTGCTCCTTGGTGAAAGTTCATTAGAATGGGACTTCCGTGTATTGTTCTTCTGGCAGGATGGCTGCCCTCCTCCCTCCCTTGGGTCAGGAAAATCCATGTGTAGCTTCCAAAAGGGTGCTAGACTGTAGGATGTTATGAGAGACCACCTTTCTGTTGTTTAGCAATACTTAAAAACATTCAAGAGCAGGTCCTCTTTGAAACAGAGGGAAGGAGGGAGGAATAGAGCAGGGAAGACCACCTGGGAGCTCAGCAGCAGACTTGCTGCCCCTCTAGGATGCTCTTGGATCCAGTGGCAGGGAATAAATCATGCTGATTCCAGGCTGGGCCTGCTCACTGCTATTGTTTTCCTTTTGTTCAGTAACATAGCAATGCTCCGGTGAAGAACTAGGTTTGGTGCCTGTGGAGGAAGGAATAAATAAGGATGGGGCCAGTTTTGCAGTCAACTCACATAAATCAGTGGAAGTCCTGCCTAAGGACTGGATTAGGTGCAGTCTCTTCCTTCCCACTGAGAAAGGGTGACCCAAACCTTGCCAGGCTCTTCGTTGCCTCTGCAATATTGTGGTTAGACTCCAGTGAAGCAGAGGGGTCAGGGGGGCAGGGCTGAGGGTTCAGCAGCCCCTGGGAACAAACCACAGCCCTTTTCTCACTGTGTGCTGGAGAGAGGAGGTGGGCTGGGAGGGGTGCAGGGAGGCCACACAGCAGCCCAGGGGAGAGGTTCTTGGCTAATCCAGCAATGCTGTTCATGCAGGATCTTTGGCTGCCTGCTCTTGACTGGGGAGGTTTAACAGATAAGCAGTTCCCTGGTTGTCAGCTGTAGAATAAGAGAATCCATTTAACAAAACAAATATTACATTTTTCTCACACTGGGAGTTCTGTCCCTTTTGGGGTGGCTTGGAAAATGCCCAGATGGGCATGAAAAGTCAGGAGTGCAGGCAGAGGTCACGCGAGGTAGCAGATCCTCTTCTTCTGGGGTACTTTCAGTCTTCAGCCTCGACTTGCAAAACGTCAGGGACAATCTGAGCAGCCTGGGGTGCATGTAGACACAGGATGCAGGACAGTGCTTTTCACTGTTTTTTCTGTTGTCACCTTTTTTCTCTTCCCAATTAGCAACCATGTTTACAAAGCAAAACAAACAGCTTTTCTTCTGGAATTGCTTCCCTTTGCTTGTGTCCTTGCTCTCTGTGCAGGTGGCTCTCACTTGCTGCAGAGCTAGCAGGACCTGTTATTAATTTTTCATATAAATTCTGGCTTGAATCACAGGTGCACATAAATTGTATTGCTGGGAGGGCAGAGGTCTGAAGGAGAGAAAGTAGGTCTCATCACTGGGTAAGAATGGAAATTACAGCCAATCACTATTATTTATTGATTTGCAACATTTAAATTAATTAACAGCATTTTAATATCTAAGCTCCTTTCTTCTAAGGTTGCCGAAACCACCACACTCCAGACACTAATTATTGGACTGCAAAATACTGACATTGAGCCTTGCATGAGTAAATTAAATGGAGCAGTGTAGGTGGAAGCTGAGTGTAGAAACTGTGACTCATGGTCCCTTGCTCGTATCCCTGTATTATTTGTATTGCTTGTTCTGTTTGCAGACCTCTGATTTCTGAAACCTGGCAGCTTAAACCAGCTCAGTAGAAATAAACAACAACCTAGAATTAATATCAGAGGAATAAATAACCAAATGAGTAAACAATACATACAAAAGTTACCTGACAATCCAACTGTGAAAGGTTCTGCATGTTGGAGAAGTTGCTCTTCACAATAAGGTTAAGTAATAGCATAACCAAAATAGGGCCACTTGGGGTTTCAGTTGTGCATCCAAATGGAGGGTGGCAGGAGTCCAGCCAGGGCACCACTGCCAAGTCAGACAGGAAATTTGAGAACCCGTTAAGGAAACTAAAGGAGTACAAGAAGGACTACAAATTAAAACCTTATAAGGGACACTATTCATGCAGAAGGGAAAAAAAGCAGTTCTTGTACATACACAGTACTTTCTTAAGGACTCTTAATCCACTCGTGCTGCTATGGACTGAAAAGATGTCATAGAATGTTTTTGGAAGACACCTAAAGATCACATCATGTCAATCCACCTGCCATGGGCAGGGACACCTTCCACTAGACCTGGTTGCTCCAACATGACCTTGAACACTGCCAGGGATGGAACAGTCACAGCTTCTATGGACAACCTGTGCCAGGGCCTCACCACCTTCACAACCAAGAATTTCTTCCCAATATCCCAATGTCCTCTGTCAATGGAAGTTTTTCTCCCTTTTCCTGTTACTCCAGACCCCTGTCCAGAGTCTCTCTCCAGCTGTCTTGGAGCCTCTTTAGGCACTGGCAGGGGCTCTAAGGCCTTCCCAGAGTCTTTCCATCTCCAGACTGAACAGCCCCAGCTCTCCCAGCCTGTCTCCAGAGCAGAGGGGCTCCAGCCCTCAGAGCATCTCCATGGCCTCCTCTAGGCTTGCTCCAGCAGTTCCATACCCTTCTGATGTTGGACCTCAGAGCTGGAAGCTCTGGGTCCCACCTGAGGAGGACAGAGGGGCAGAATCCCCCCTTCCCTGCTGCCGACACTGTGGGATCAGCCTGGGATATAAGGGGTTTCTGGGTGCCAGCACACATGGCCAGGGCATGTTGAAATTCTCATCCCTCAGCACCCCCAAGTCTTCCTCAGGGCTGTTCCCAATCCATTCTCCATTTTTATTGTGTTTGTGCTTGGGATTGCCACAATCCACGTGCAGGACCTTGCACTTGGCCTTGTTGCACTTCATGAGTTTCACACCATCCCGCCTCTCCAGACTGTCCAGGTCCCTCTAGTTGACATCCCTTCCCTCCAGCACGTTGACAAGCTGTTACAGGGATCAGGGAAAACAGCTGTTTTTCCCACTCTACTCTGCTCACCTTGAATACTGTGTGTAGGTTTGGGTACCACAGTGTAAGAAAGACATTAANCAGGGCATGTTGAAATTCTCATCCCTCAGCACCCCCAAGTCTTCCTCAGGGCTGTTCCCAATCCATTCTCCATTTTTATTGTGTTTGTGCTTGGGATTGCCACAATCCACGTGCAGGACCTTGCACTTGGCCTTGTTGCACTTCATGAGTTTCACACCATCCCGCCTCTCCAGACTGTCCAGGTCCCTCTAGTTGACATCCCTTCCCTCCAGCACGTTGACAAGCTGTTACAGGGATCAGGGAAAACAGCTGTTTTTCCCACTCTACTCTGCTCACCTTGAATACTGTGTGTAGGTTTGGGTACCACAGTGTAAGAAAGACATTAAGCCATTGGGAGAGCATCCGAAGGAGGGCAGCAAAGATGGTGAAGGGCCTTGAGGGGAAGCCATGTGAGGAGTGGCTGAGGTCACTTGGTCTGTTCAGCCTGGAGAAGGGATGGCTGAGGGGAGACCTCATTGCAGTTACAGCTTCCTTGTGAGGAGAAGAAGAGGGGCAGACACTGATCTCTGCTCTTTGGTGACACTCCTGAGGGAATGGCCTGAAACTGTGTCATGGGAGGATTAGGTTGGGTATTAGAAAAGGTTCTCCCCCCCAGAAGGTGTTTGAGCACTAGAACAGGCTGCCCAGGACAGTGGTCACAGCTATAGCCTGACAGAGCTAAGGAGGTGTTTGGACAACGCTCTCAGGCACAGAGTGTGACTCTCAGGGATGGTGCTGTGCAGGGCCAGGAGTCAGATTCCATGCTCCTTGTGAGTCCCTTCTATTCTAAATATTCTGTGATATTTCTCACTTATTTCACTTGAGATAGAAAAGATGAGTTTCGACAGATTTCTGAAGACTATCAGACTGAACTCCAACTGCAGAAGGTATTTTGCAGTGGGACAACCACGGTTATTGTATAGAAGCTGACATCATATAAAGTCAAGTTGCATATGGCCCTTGTTGAACATTTACATATGGGTAAAATATCATCACTTTGTGAAAAGTTACCATAGAAATGAGGAGAAATAGCAGCATCAGTCACCAGCTCTACAGACTTAATTCAACCCAGTGTGCTAACGTTATCCCAGAACTCCTTACGTGGCTTCACATATGTATCATTCAGCAAAAAGAAAGGCTCATTGTGCATTATCCTACTTGTCTGGGACAAGAGGAGGTGGAATTGAACTTTGATCACATACCTTTGCAGACTCAAGAAGCCTCACTGCATAGGTACATAGCTCCAACAAGGCTGAGATGATCTTATTTCTGTTTTTTTCTAAAAAATCCACGTCAGTCTGACCTGAAATCATGGCTGCACCTGTGCTGCATGTCCTGACGGATTTCAACAGGAAGATTTTAATCAAAAACCATTCAAAACCAGTATGAACCTGCTGATATCATTGATGACTGTTGATGACACGTGTGACAGCTTCCCTGATGCTGCTACTGGAGCTGCTGTCATAGGGCAGTCTCATCCAGGGGGACAGATCCCATGACAAAGAAGGGCAGAAGAAGGCAGACATGGCATCTCAATGCCCATCTCCCATCTCCAAGCCTGTACCCAGACTACTGTGCTGATAGGCACTCTGGAAAGGAGGAGAAGGAGAAGGAGAAGGAGAAGGAGAAGGAGAAGGAGAAGGAGAAGGAGAAGGAGAAGGAGAAGGAGAAGGAGAAGGAGAAGGAGAAGGAGAAGGAGAAGTGAACCACGTCAGCAGAGGATGGCTTGAAAATTTCATTTAAAATTGATACAACCTATCTGTTTAGTTTATTCTGTGGTAACTAAACCAGCAATATAATTGACAAGATTAATATTCACCAACCATATCTCCACCAGCTCTAGTCTAGACAGAGACAGTTACCCTTCAGAGCAGCATCTGCAGCCTTAGCTGGGCCCAGGAATTATTTGTTAGCTAGTAAGATGCCACTTATGTCTTTCATTTTCTGGAAAATACAAACCAAAAAACCCCAAACAAGCCAACCCCAAAAAACCCAATCAAACAAAAAACTAACTGGACATTTATAACGGAAAGTAATTTTGCAGTAGTCTCAATGAAATACAAAGCAGATGTCTTCAAGAGGCAGGAGCAGAGCAGAGCTGACTAATGCCTCAGTGGCGCAGACAACTTTAATCCTTATTTCAAAGACTGAACTGAGAGTGGATCTGTGCTTCCAAACTTGGTTTGTGCGTCTTTCATAGAGCAGTTATCCAAAACATTGTATTTGGCATTTGTTTTCTTATAAACAATGCAAAAAACTCTTACTCATTGTTTCTTATAATCTCTTCCCTTTGGCCTGTTGTTTGTGTCTGGAAATACTTGTTTCCAGTTTTGACTCCTAGCAGATATGTCTGATATTTTTCTGAATGAAATAAGATTTATTGCATTCTAGTTTTGGTATTCCAGTTTCACTTACTTCTATAGCATTACTTGAGATTGGCAGGAGATCTGGGATTCACGTAAATCCAGATGAAGATTAAGTACAACTGGTTGAGGACTTGAAAAGCACTAAGAGTCAGAAGCCAGCATAAATCAATGCAACATTGCTATTAGAAAATGTGCAGTTCCAGTCTCAGAGTTTCCAGAGAATGTAGACAGCATTCTGACACCAAGAGACATCTACAAACATGTGCTTGGGCTTTGGCAGAAAACAGGAAAGTATCAGAAACAGTTGTTGGGAAAATTAGTTTAATTCTCAAAATTATATTTCCCATTACAGCAAAGTGTTGCCTGTTTCATAATGGGTTGAGCTGGGGAAAAACATCAAAAAGGGGAAAAAAAGTAATGGATCATTAATGAATTCAATAGCTGCAAAAAATGCACTGACCCTGGTAATTAGAAACATCACCAAGCATAATAAAATGGACTATCATCAAAGAAATCTTATATTAAAAAAATATGCCGATTACAAAGGAAAACTGACTAATGATATATAAAAGTTGCATAATAATGTAATGATTAATGAAGAGTCATATGAAAACCTGTCTTAGACACTTAAGTTATTCCCATATTTATGTAATTGTTGTCCTCTTTCCTTTCTACACTATTTACTTCCTCAGGTGTTTTGCAAAGTTAGTAACAGAACTGTGAGGTTTTGGACTGTATGTGCACCTCTGTTATTGAAAAATCCTCTATAAAAAAGAGATGTGGTTTGACCTAGGAGCTCTGAAAAGATCAAGATGGGTTGTTTACAGCACTGAAACTGAGAAAAAAACCCCAAACAATTTCCAGTAGGAGCCTTTCACTTCACTTTGTAGATTCTTTTAAATATTTTTTTTCTCCCCAAACCTGGCACAATTTTGGTATGGAATCTTAACACCTTCAGGGTGATCTTATGAACATGGTTTTTCAGATCTGGGCTCTGGGCCCTGGCCTGACAGTGGTCAGATTTATTCCATCATCCTTAATGCTAGGTAGATAATTTAAGGTGTTGGGTGTTGGTTTACAACCAACAGTGATACAGAGTTGCCGTCAGAGGATTCGCAGACCAAGAAATGACTTTACTTATTTTGGGGTATGAAGGATGTTCATCATTAATTTCCTCTTTCCATGGCCAACAGTAAAAGTACAACTTAAAGCAGGTACAGAACTTTTCAGAAGCTGAAATTGAGTGTCAGATCCAGCCATTAACACTTCACCAATTAGTGTGGGATTAAGTCATCTTAATGTCTTTTCTACTTCTGTTTTAAGTCTTTTCTACTGAAGTCAACACATCTCCTGGTCTTTACCCTTTATTAGAAAGAGCTCAGAGAAGCACATGCTAAGGGAGGTCCAGAAGTATTTGATCCACCCTTGGAAAGTGAATGAGGATATTGGTGACCTTTTCAGGACTTTCCCAATCTTTATCTGTAGAAGACTGTATGGGATCAATTGCTGGATCAGATTCTTCTACAATCAGTCTCTAAAAGTACCTCTTTCTCTCCAAGGGCAAAACCACTGAGCTCAGACACAAATACTAACGTCACATACATCTATATTTAATCTGGCAAATCCCCCCAGTTCAATTCAAATATAAAACACATATTGTGCAATTTAGTCTTGAATACTTGTAATCTTGATAGTGTACCTGGATATCTCCTATGTTCTAGCAAAGGAAGATCTCCAAAGCCATTGCTATGCATATGATGTTTATTAGAAGTAAAGTGTCTGTGATATCTGCTATTGAGGGATAATGTGAGAGATTGAAGATCAACCTCAGAATTTATAATACGCTTTTTCTGATTGTCTAGAGGCCAGATGATTAAGCAAGAAGATGATTAGCACTGAGTAGGTAGAAGGTTTGAGGAGAGAATGAAAATGTAGAACTGAAAATTGCTCATTCTCCAGGATCTTATGTGACTACATGTCACAGTGGGCTTCTTCAGATTGCACCAGGAGCCAAATTCCATGTATGTCCTCCAATAAAAAGGAAAAATTATGACAGTGAGAATTGTTACAGTCTATCTTTGAACAAGCAGATGTTAATAAATGCATGGGATCAAGAAAAAGCATTTGAATTTCAAGGTAACATGAATAAAAAAATTAACTGAAGATCATGTTCTACTATATGGTTACAACGAAGCTGAATGGAAAGATGAGTGCAGCACACAATAATCAAAGCAATTCAAAGAATTAGTCTTTGAGAAGGCAAAAGATTTCTTCATGTGTGTATGAAAAGGGTTAATTATACCCTTTACTCATAGTCTGGGGTCTTCCTGTTGAGTCCTCTGCTCCTGCTGTATCTCTTGTCTCCTGGCTTGTCCCACAGGTGCCTGTGGTGCCCTTGGCAATGTGAGGGGCTGGTGCCAGCATGAGGCCCATTGCCTCAGGTTCCTACCAGCCAGAGCCCACCCTGCAGCTTGCACACCGAGCCAAGCAGCAAGGGGTAATTCCGTGGGGAAGACTGAGGCCACTGACTCATGGACCGCAAACTCAAGAAACCCATCTGTGGAGGCAATAGGCCTGCCCTAGTGGCTGAGCCCTGGAGGGGTGCCATCTACAGGCAACAATTGCCCATTGATTTATTCTGAGCCTGGGGGTGTAATAACTGCCACAGCTACGCCCACAGGTTTCCCCTATATGGTTATGTTTCAATATCTGTTATCCCATTGGTGTTTGGCCTCTTGGCCCTTGGTCCTCCCTGTTTTACCATGTAAGGTTATGTTCTGGTTGGTTCTCTGTTCTTGGTATCCCTGTTGGTTTATCCCCTTGTTTGTCTCCCCTGGTCGCCTACCCTATTGGTCCATGTACCCATCTTCCCGCCTACCCTTTGCCCCTGGCTGGTTCATGCTGGTAAACTCCGCCCCTTTGGTTCCCTTATGTAATCCCTGGACACCCTCAGATTCTTGCCCTTGTTCCTGGGCCCCTTCCGCGCGCGGTTAATAAACCTCCACGGGATCTCCACACAGGAGCCTCTCCTGCCTCTGCCGGGCTGTTTCAATGACACCTGCTGCATGTGCTGTGAGCTCGCACCATCTGCCCGCCGACCGGAGCGCCGTCTGCTACCGCAGAGGGCCGCGGTGGCGAGCAGCCCGAGCCGCGCCTCGACACCCACCGACTCCAAGGAAGAGGAAGACTGGGCCTGCAGACCAATTAGCACAAGAAGCAAGAGACTCATTCAACAACTAGAAGGTAGGAGAGTAATTAATAAGAGAACTAGGTAACTTGTAGCCAATGAACCGAGACTTCCTTGTTAGCTAAAACGTATCTATAGTGTAAAGTTTTGAGGCTCTGCTAACTTTCTGTGGGTTTACTACCTAGCACCCATCTTTGAAAATATAAAATGATCAAATATCTCAGCTCTGCGCGTGAGGTTGGCTGTCTGCACACCAGGTGGTAAATCCCGCTTTTAGGGACAGCAACAGTGTTATGCTAAATGTGCTGTCAGAAAATGGGTGGCCACTTGCACAGTTTCAGATGGAGGGAACATCTTGGGTTACAAATCTCAGTCATTTCTAGGAACAGAACCTTATACTTCAACTTAATTCAAAAGACTTGTAACTCCTATTTAACCTCATTGGTAACCCTGAACGCACATTAACTTTACACTATGGGCTGGCAGCTTGACATGTTCTTTCTAACATGCTCAAAGCCAAATGCCAGTGGTAAAATTCTGGCATCAAGTAAGGGCAAGTGTTTTGATTTGAATATGGCAAGATTTCCCCTCAATTTCTGACCTCTGGACACTTCTCCATCACTCTGGACATTTTTAAAGATTGTGGAAGGACCTTCACCTAGGACTGGCTTTCTCAAGCCCTCAGACAGTGTCTTCTTGCAGTGCCACAGCTGCAGCAATATTGTTGGCCAACAGCAAAATGATGTGGCAAAATGAGTTTTTCGTAGAGACTGGATTTACAGACCATAGAGTATTTTCCTTTAGAGATATGAAAGATATAAACAGAGAAATATATATAAATCAGAGCTTATATTTTTGAATGTATATATAAATCAGAGCTTTCTTCTTGCAAACATTTACGTATGTGTTATGCTTCATTTATCAGAGTGGACTAATTGACATCAGACACTTGTGTACATAAAGTTAAATATGTGTATAAATACTGTACACATATACTACACATGAGGGGGTTGAAAAGTGAAAGAAAGCCCGTAGGCTAACAGTTAAATGTAATCAAGTGGGTGATTAAGAATTGTCATCTTATTTGTGGTATTTGGCTTGTGCAAATTCTTCATGTGCAAGAGCAGGACTCAGCTCTGACATTCTGGCAGGGGAGAGATTCCAGCAGGAACATTTTCCTGCACAGCTGAGCTGGACTGAGTGCAGGAACATGCATGGTAAGGACAGCTTAACAACAAGGAGCAATTTGGTAAAGGTCAGGGGAGATGTGCTGCCAAACCTGAGCCATCCTTCTGCAAACCCACTTCTCAAAGGTCATTGCTGCAAGTGATTGGAGGGCTTGTGCAGGGGGTGAGGAGTGAGTTTCTATTTTGCCTCAGGGAGCTGCACAGATCTTGCTGTAGGTCTTGTCACCCTCTTGAGAAGTAAATAATGATTTTATCTCACCCTGTCTCTTCCAGAAACAGCAACACTCAAAACATTTGCACAGCTGAAATGATTACTGACATTACTCAGAAGAATTTACCTTAACACAGTGACTCTTGACTAGCAGGACAATCTGAAAGGGACACTTTCAGAAGCTTTTCTTTGTTAATCAGTTTTTTTTTGTTGTTGCACCTCTGCAGTCCCAAATTTTAGAAGTGGCATGCAAGCTAAGAAACTTGAGTGTAAAACATATTGCAAAAATTTTTCAGCTTGTCTGAGTCTTCCTCATCTATGTGGGTAAAACCAGGTAGGTTCAGAAAAGAGAGTAAGACAAGAGAATTTTATATGACAAGCTATCATGGATGGGAGGGACAACTGTATCACTCAGTGGGTTTGTTGATACCAAAAGTGAACATGCTGAAATAGAGGCTTTCTGTGATTTTCCATAAAAGGCCTGGAAGGATGTAATCTGAATAAACAAATCTGACAGCACACCGGGTCTGGCAGCATGCTGAATAAACCTGAGTCATGTGAGTTACAATAGCTCCTTCACCAGAAATGCAGGAGTACAGTGGGAGAAAGGAAACAAGAAACACAGTTCTTGGCACCATCAGGAGTGCACACCAGACTCTCATATTTGTTAAAAAAAAAAAAAATAGCTTTTCAAAGGAGAGGAGGTTAAAAAGAAATATGGCTCAAAACCACTTCTGATAGATCTTGGAAATATCTGCTAATATATTAATGTATGTCTATTGAAATAGATCTTCCTAAGATCTATTACAACTGGTTTTGATCGATTAATATATTAGTATATTTATTATAATAGATCTTTGCAAGATCTTTGAGGAGTAGTTTTGAGCAATATTTCTATTTAAATCTCATCTCCTTTGCAAACAATTTTTATTAATTTTTTTTAAAAATTAGCTTAAATATTGGTCTAAACTGCACAACAGGAGCTGAAACTCTAAAAATCACATCTGATTGAACTGTTAACTCTGGGGCCTCTCAAGAAGAACCTGGACCTGTTGGAGCAAGTCCGGAGGAGGCCATGAAGATGCTCCAAGGGCTGGAGCACCTCTGCTCTGGAGACAGACTGGGAGAGCTGGGGGTGTTCAGCCTGGAGAAGAGAAGGCTCCAGGGAGACCTTAGAGCCCTGAAGGGGCTCCAGGAGAGCTGGAGTGGGACTTTGGACAGGGACCTGGAGGGACAGGAAAAGGGAGGATGGCTTCCCACTGCCAGAGGGCAGAGCTAGATGGGATATTGGGCAGAAATTCTTTTCTACGAGGGTGGTGAGGCCCCGGCACAGGTTGCCCAGAGAAACTGTGGCTGCCCCATCCCTGGAAGTGCTCAAGGCCAGGTTGGACAGGGCTTGGGGCAACCAGGTCTAGTGGAAGGTGTCCCTGCCCATGGCAGGGGGATGGAACTAGATGACCTCAAAGGTCCCTTCCAACCCAAATCATTCAGGGATTCTTTGATTCTGTGACTATATGAACAAAAGGATGTGATCCTGTGAGCTTCGATGTGAAATTTTCGTTTAGGTTTCCACTCAGACTTGCCAGGATCACTTCTGTGACCAGACCTCTTTCCTCAAAGATGCAAATTCATGAAAGGCTGAGCACTTTCAAGACCCCAGAAAACAGAGGTCAGCACCCCAGCTGCAGTTAGCTACAGCAGATACCAGATATCTCACAGGATTTGGGCCCAAACTTCTTAAAATATTGCAAATATAAGTGGAAACTTGCACTTTCTCATTGATCTTAGAAAAAAACTTGCTCTGAGACCTGAAAGGTTCTGGAGAGGAGGATAAAAGTACCTTAAGTATAAGTTCATCAAAGTCTGTACCCTCTGGAAAGAGGTTGGCACTTTGCTAATGAATTGAAGGGAACAGGATTTCCTCTTCCTTGAGCAGTCTCACAATGATAAAGGTCAAAAGATCTTGGTTCTAATCCTGATTTCTACTCCTTTTATTGAAAAATTAATTTCATTCTGTGTTTTCAGACTCTGTATATCTTACTAACACACAGTGCCAGATTTTCAGAGAAAGTTTATTGTATGTATGAATAGTGCCTGGAGGGAAATGATGATTTGTTATAGAAATAGTGAACCTATTCTTTCCTGGTGTACAACCTCTTTTGTGTGTTGGATCTTTCAGCAAAAAGTGGCAGATTAAACCCTATTCCTTGAAGTGCAAATGCTGCCAAAAATGCTCTATTCCTATCTCTTTTTAATGTTGGCCACAAAAATAAGAAGCTCACATCTAAAATTAGAAACCAAATCTTCAAATCTTACTTCAAATTCAGGATTTTTAGCTCTTGTGCTCTGGTTTGGATTAATTACAAAGCCTCCATAACAGAAAGCTGAGGTCTTATTAACCAAAATAGTCCAGCAGCTATTGTTTACAGGCTGTGATGAATGAACAGGGATTATATCCCTTTGTCTGTGACTTTGGACCAGTTAGTTCTGGTCAGACCTAAAAAGGTTCTGAAAACCCAGGTCCATATTGCATTAGAGGACTTCCAGTCCTGACTCCTTTTTGTGCATATGGTACACAGTGCCACCTCTCTTTATATGTTATGAAACAATTGTCTCCTTAATTCAGTGCTCTGTTGTACTGTCCTAGGGAGTGCTGACAATCATAAAATTATAGAATCATAGAATGGTTTGAGGTGAAGGGGGGCTTAAAGCTCATCTCATCCTAACCCACATTCGCTGTCTTTCTGCACCACTGGGAGAGAGGGAGAGCTTAGGAAGGAGGGAGGGGTGGAGGGAAGATGCTTTTAAGATTTATTTTACTTGTCATTATCTTGCTTTGATTCTGTTGGTAATAAATTCAATTAATATCCCCAAGTTCAGCCTGTTTTGCTCCTGATGGTATTCAGTGAATGATCTATCCCTTATGCCAACTNGGGAGTGCTGACAATCATAAAATTATAGAATCATAGAATGGTTTGAGGTGAAGGGGGGCTTAAAGCTCATCTCATCCTAACCCACATTCGCTGTCTTTCTGCACCACTGGGAGAGAGGGAGAGCTTAGGAAGGAGGGAGGGGTGGAGGGAAGATGCTTTTAAGATTTATTTTACTTGTCATTATCTTGCTCTGATTCTGTTGGTAATAAATTCAATTAATATCCCCAAGTTCAGCCTGTTTTGCTCCTGATGGTATTCAGTGAATGATCTATCCCTTATGCCAACT